>CM077825.1:18078838-18405146 GCA_039720395.1 Liquidambar formosana | reverse complement strand
AGTTCAAATGCCTTAACTTTTGCCTAGGCCGCCCTTATGGGTTTTCAACCTAGCAGGCCTTACACATAATACTTCTTCAATTGATCCAAATTGGTAGGACGAGCGAACTCAATTCCATCTAAATCCATGAGGCGAACACCCCCTGCTGGCAATATATCTTTAATGACATACGGGCCACCCCAACTTAGTTTGAACTGTCCTCGTGGATCAAAAAATTGAAGCTCTGATTTCTTTCAACACCAAATCCCCTGTCTTCAAACCTCGGTCTTTGACATGCTTGTTGAATGCTCTCGCAACCCTTCGCTGATATCCCTACACATGATACAAGGCCCTCAATCGCCTTTCATCGAGCAATGCCAGCTCATCATAACGGTTCTTAACCCAATCTACTTCTACTATCTGACTCTCCATGGCAACCCGTAATGACGGTACCTCCAGCTCTATAGGCAAAACTGTTAGGATTATGCCCTAGAGCCAATCATAGAGATGATTATTTAGGGATTAGGAACAATCATTTGATTTCATTTATGTATGTCACATTTATTATTAATTTAATAAAAGGGCTTATTCTATTATGTTATATGCATCATTTATATTTACATAATATTGTCCATGGAGTTAGAGTTGAGAATATGGAATTACAAAGAGTTGTAATTTTGAGACTATAGATATATCTCTGTACTAAACTCCTTAAGCATTCCTAGTTGAAGGTTCACTATGATGGACAGTAATGAACCATAGGACTAGCACTTGTTCGGTTGACTCTATAGGAGGATAGCTAGTCTCAGCTATTTGTGTGGAGACACTACAACCAACAAGTGGGTGCCTATTATAAGAATAGGTACACTGAATGTGACCAAAGATATGAGATAAACTGAATGGAGTTTTTTCCTGCCTGTCAATCAGTTTCTCATTGTTATAGTGGTACAAGTAATCCTTAGACCTGAGACACCATAGTTGCCTTATGCATGTAGCTTTAGAAGTTAGATAACACTAAGTGCAAATCCTATTCAGGGGTTTGCAAAGGTGTTCATTGGCCCTACTGCTATGTGTGTCAAGGCATATGAGTGATCAACAAGGGATCCATCACTCTCAGGAAAAGAGAGAGAATGTCTCATATAGCATTCATAATATAACTCATTAAATCCATGGCCATGGTAGGATGAATATGAAAAGAGTTTCATGAGTTCATCAATGAGTTGATATCTATGAATGAGTATAAAGTAATTGAACTAGGGACTTGACAGACTTCCATGTCCTATTAGTTCAATTGGAGACATTGTGTTGAAGGAAGGATGCAATTGTAACCTATAACTATAACAGAAGGGTTCTTGTAAATGACTATTCACCTCATTAAGGACCACACCATGAGCAATATGCTAGGTGTTACTCATGGTTAGTAGAAGCCCTAATTGATATAAGTGAGTTATAATCAATTAGTGAATTGGAAGGAGTTCCAATTAGACCCCTAAATGGAAAGAGTTCCATTGTGCACACCTCGTGCTATTCCTACTACTTAATGATGTGAACCCAATGGGTCACACACTGATCATGCAAGAAGGGCTTTAAAGTCTATGAGAGAAAGGGTTTTAGTGAATAAAGAATAGTTCTTTATAGGCCTATTTGTATTTGATACAAATAATAGGGGTTAATGTGCAATTAAGTGTAATTACACATACCCTATTAGGGTTTCTTCCCCATGGCCAGCCCCCTTTAGTGGGCTGCCTATATAAGTCACACTTATGTGTGGACATGGCATAATAGGCTTGCACAATAAACCCTAGCCGTCCAGCCCCTTGGAGGCTCTCTTCTCTCTCTCTCTTCTTCTCCACCTCTAGCAACAACAAGGAGAAGAAAGAAAGGACTTGAAGCTCTAGCTAGGTGTGGATACCGTTGGAGGCAGCACACTTGGGCTGCTCATTCACCGCTGTCCGGAATCAAAGCTTGGAGCAAAAAGGAGAAGACAAAAATTCTGTAAGTGTTCTAACCCTCTTTGTAGTTAGGGTTTGATTTGTGTTATGCATAGTTAGATTCATGGGATTGGGAATCGTAGGAAAAATTTTATATTCCGCCTTTGTATTTTTCCCTCTTTGTTCGATTCCCAACAGTGGTATCAGAGCCATGATTATGCATAATACAAAATACATATGGGCTGGTAATTATGGTGTAGTTGAATGATTCAAAAATCTGGAAAATTTTTCTGCATAATTGGTTTTCCTCCATGGCTGAACCTAGGGTTTGGAACCCTAGGTCAATTCTCTTCTACTCCTCTTCTAATTGATGGTTAAGTGTAGCCATGGATGCAATAGGTTGCATAGGGTTTGAGTTTGGAGAAGAAGAATAAGGAAACTAGGGTTTTATAAAACTGTTATGAACAGTTTTCATGGTAGCCATGAAAAACCGTCATCTTGTTTGCCTGCCGAATTCAGAGTTCTTCTCCAAAATTTTCGAGCCATATATGGTTAGAAAGCTCTTTGAATAAGCTTTCCAACCCAACAAACGGTGCATCAATCCGAGTTTCTGTAGTGAAAGTTATGAATTTTTTACTACAGGCTGTCTGGAAAGACAGTTTTGCTCGGGAATGATGCAATAGCCACAACTTTGAGTTATTGATGGAGATCAAAGGCATGGCAATGGTTGCCACCACTTGGCTTATGTTCTAGACATGGTAGGGAAAGGTTCCCAAGTATTTAGATGCTTCATAATTGGATTAAGATGCTAGAACAGAAGGAAGAAGGAGAAGAACACCATGGAGGCTGAATCTGGGTTTTAGAACCCTAAGGTTCTTGCAATTAATTCTAATTAAAGCTGCTGTATTTATGGTGGAAGATCATTGTAGGATCATTATATATCATGCGTATATGATTTTCTTTAAGTTTCAAAAAGGTTTTGATGGAAAAAGATTCAAAAAGTTTGAAAATTTTTCATGAACAGCATAGCAGATTTTCTCTGCAGAAAAGTCATCAATGGAGTTTTGATTAGAACTTGAGTTAGGGAACTCCAAATTGCATGAAACCAATTGCATTAGTTTCCTAAGACATGTAGGATACTGGGAAAATTCGTTTGGTAGCCTAATTCATTCATCTTGCTGGGTTTTAAATCAATTTCTGACCATGGACAGTGTGCTGTCAAATTCTGGGCAGCCTACTGTTGTTTTAATTGTTTAGAACAATTGGTGATGATTTGATCATCCAAACCTCTTCTATTAGCTTAGTATTTCATGTAGGGACATGATACAAAAGCTGGTTTCAATGGAGGAGTCGAATTGATAAGGATTTAGAAGCTATTGTGACCTTCAAGGTCTGCAACAATGGCTCCAGCAATGGGTTTTGGAAACCCTGATTGTTTTTTATGATGGCAGCCACTTCCACCACTTCTCACATGTCCAGAGGCTTGTCCCACACCCCTAGGATGTTCTCCCATGACTGGCCATGGCCTCCCTCAGTCGTTGGTGGCCATGGCAGCCTAGCCAAGCTCAGGCAGCCCCCTGGTTGTGACGGCTGCATAGAGTTAAGGATGAAACCCTAATTTTGAGTTAATGATGAAACCCTAATTTCATTATGGCATTAATTAAAACCCTAATTGGAATATTAATTACCTTAATTAAGAGTTAATGATTGGTCATTAAATGACCAATCATGGTTATTAATTGTTAGGGCATAATTAATACCATTAATGATATCTAGGGTTAGGGTTTTTGATAACCCTAATTAGTGTAATTAATTAAGGGTAATAAATACCCCATTTGGCATTAATTAAACCCTAATCCCTTTTATTAAATACCGTATGAACCTAGGGTTTTAATGATTGGTCATTAAATGACCAATCATAAGGCATTTAATGATTAGGGCTTGCATTTAGGGTTTAGGGTTATGCATTTAGGGTTTAGGGTTTTAGGAAACCCTAATGCACTAATTCATCATTTAATTGATTTTATTTAATTCCCATGTTAATTATTTAATTAATATTGATTAATTTATAATGTTTTAAATGGTTTAAAATACAATTGGGGATTAAATTAAAATCTGGAAATTCTTAATTAAATGAAATTGTTTTGTTTAAATAAGGAAACCCTAATATTGGATATTAGAGTTATTTTAGGAAACTTTATATGTTTCTATTAATTTGATTAATTGAAACTAAATGTCTTAAATGTTAAGACTTTATTTAATTCTGGATATTTTGTTTAAACCTAATAAGATTAGGATGCATTAATGAGATTAATGTAAATCATTCAAGAGAATTACCATAATGCCCATATGTCTTAATGCTTACAGTTTTTCTTTACATTATGCAATGAGATTGTATGTATGTGTTTGGATGATGATTATGGACTATACCCTTTAAACCAATTGTGATTGGCCGTCTTATGAATGGGATGTTATTATTTACAAGAGTTGTAATTTTATTAAGGTGATGTAATTTATTTGGGGCTTGCATGCCACTTTCCCTCTCCCTCTCTCTCTATCATTCTCTTATGTACCCCACATTCCCCTTATGTATCCCTTTCTTTAAATTATGTAAATGTTATGTAATCGAGAGCGCACTAAGGAGCATGGTGGACCCAAAGGAGCATGATAGAGCCCAACAAGCCAATGGTGGAGACCATCAAGCCAAGGGAGCAGATTGAAGGACTTGAAAGCTTAGAGAAGTGTTTCAAGACAGCATGCATGTTTCGAATGTGTTATTTTACGATCACCTACACCCACCTTAGACCTTAGATTCAATCTATTGGCTTGGATTGAATCCTCTCAAAGTCCATAATCATCATAGTGGGAGCTTTAATTTATGAGATAATTGTATTAGCTCCAATACTATAGTTTGGTATATGTTACCTATTCACTTAGGGACTAATATCAAAATATGGTACTTTATATATGTTGATATATAATAGCATGCGATGTATAATTTATAATAGCATGAGATGTATGATTATAAATAGCATAATTTATATGTTTAAATTTTGATACAGAGGATGCATGTTAATTTGATGAGACCCTTTAAAACCCCTCTTATTTAATATTAAGTTGAAAATGGAGAAGTCATTGGGGAATGAATTCTTCATTGCCTTCCATCATTATAGGATCATCTAACGTCCCTTAATGTGGGTACCTGGCTGCAGACATGTAGGAGCTACCCATATTAAAGACATTACTTGAAACTATCATATATGTAGATATCATGGGGTGCCTAAGCTGGTATATACCAAGAAACTAACATGTGAGGTATATATTTGGTGAAACATACCTGTGTGAATGATGGGCTTAACTTAACTAGGGAAGTATTCCAAGAAACTAACATGTGAGGAGTATGTACCCTAGAGGCAAAACGATTGGAATTTGCTTATGAAGCAATAGACAAAGAGTTGTCTTCTTACTGTGGGTTAGAAGTCAAGAAACTAACATGTGAGGCTTCTAGGTCACAGTGGGACCCCAATCCCCATTAGGAATGAGATTCCCGAATTCCATTAGAGGGTGTATGGAATTTGATAAAATAGTGGGAGGTACCATATGATTAAAGACCCAATCATTATGGATAAAAATGAAATCTAATTCTTTGTTTATGTAGATTACCTAATTACTCACCTCAAAACCCCTATTTCCTAATATAGGATATTGATAGTTTGACTAAACCCGATTTCTTTGATTGACTTAGGAAATTGAGAATTGTTCTCAATTTCAAAAGATTGTTTATATGCTATTAGGCCTTTTATTAAAGGCCCTCCATAAAACATCCTAAGAAGAAAAAGACACTATGCGCAATTGGCATCTTGTTGCCATGCTATATGATAGTATTGATGACTAATGAGCTTCAGAAGTAAAATTAGTCAATGCAAGTGCCTTTGATGTCCTACATCACATACAAAGGTTGTATTGTGAGTAAAATAATACTATAAAGTATAATACTTGTAAAGGACTTCTTCTGGACTAGGATGTAATAAAAGTTGTTTATTAATAATCATTCTTTTGAAAAATGATTAATCACATAGAATAGCTTGAGAAGCTAGATGTGATTTAAAAATGGAAGCATAGAGAGAAGCAAGTCTTGAAAAGTCAAAGACAAAGAAATATAATTATTTTATAGTAAATATAAGGTATTGAAAAGGGAACTTGATAAAGTATCAGTCTTCCTAGAAGAACCAAACTTTTGAAGTTTTGGTTCATGCTCTAAACTAAATTGTTGGTTAGTTCTGCTTCTTGGTTTTTGGATTCTAGTGTAATCTAAATCGAAGCAGAAAGTTAAGTAGATAATAAGTTACCTTTAAAATTTAATAGAGCAAGAGTTGCTAGATTAATTTTGGAGCTTATTTCTTAACTAGGTCATTTAAGACATTCTAGAAATTTGATTTCTGAATTTAAATGACTAATTAGAGCGAATGCAACGTATTCCGAGAATACAAGAGATGTAGAGACTCTCATTTAAATGTAACGATTATAACTTGGTTATGAGATGACCAAACCCATCTTGTACTTAGTGAAGTGAAAGAGTTACATTTATAATTTGACTAATACATTGTGATGTATATAGTCATATAGAGCATGCATTCAATTACAGTAGACTCCTCTTAGAATACCATAGCTCAATGGTGAATCTAAGAGAACGAATTGAACCCTATTAAGATATGGTTTGATCCATGATGAGTTTTACTAATGTATCCATCTAGGATATACCTTAAAATTGCTACATATTGATAATTTAGGGTTCACTCCAGTTTTGTCCCAATTATATCAGATATGATATGGGAAGAAACCCAACTTAAAGAAGTTAAGGCTTGGGCTTATGCTACGTATGTCTAGAAACATAATGTAGACAATCTGGAAATAAGGTCAAGTAAGTGTTAAATTGTGGTATATCCCAAAAGTGGTTAGGATAGTATTTCTATTACTCTAATGAACAAAAGTTGTCCATTAGGATGATTGCTGGATTTTCTTGAGAAAGAGTTCATTCAAGAAAGATGCAAAAGTAGATAGAATTTACAGAATTGTTTGTAAAGCCACAAACGAACAAAGATCCAACCCTTCTCTCTGTTGAGACAAAACCCTTAACTACACTACAATCTTTTCATAGATCAAATTGGATATTTCTTAACATAAGAGAGATATTGTATCTCTATTAGAATGTGAAAGAATTGTTCTTTGGTGATAAAGATCACCAAGATAATCCTATTGATTATGATTAGGCGATGTTTGACATCAACTTGAGAAATGACTAAGAGTCATTAAATCCAATATGGACAGGTAGAGACCTAAAAGGCTTGGCTATTTAAGAATGTTTTCAACATAGGCAAAAAGTTGTCTATAAAGAAACTTGTTTGATAATAGTTATGCTGAAATCCATTTGGATCTTGTTATCTATAAACACACATTTTGAATATGAGATATGTCAAAAAGGATATAAAGATGTTATATCAAATGGTGAAAAACCATAAAAGTGTGTAAGTTATAAAAGTCTATTAATAGACTACAAGGTTCTCATAATTAGAACATCTATAAAGTTGAAGTAATCAAATTGTTTGATTTCTCTCATTGTATAGATGGACCATGAGTGTATAAAAGGTTAGTGGGAGTGCGATCGTTTTTCTTTATCCTAAGTATAGATGACATCCTAATCATTATGAATGATATATGAATGACATCCTAATCGTTTTGGTTTTTGGAGAAAAACTAATTCATGAAAGATTTGGCAGAAGCATCCAACAAGATCTATAGAGATAGATCATATAGATTGCTAAGTATCTCCAAATCATCAAACATAGTTGAAATGTTGAAGGAGTTCAACATGGAGAATTCTAAGGGAGGTCTGATTTACTTCAGATAAGAATTCATTATTCAAGGGCATGTGCCCTAGGATAACACAAGTAAGGTGTTAGGATTATGCCCTAGAGCCAATCATAGAGATGATTGTTTAGGGATTAGGAACAATCATTTGATTTCATTTATGTATGTCACATTTATTATTGATTTAATAAAAGGGCTTATTCTATTATGTTTATATGCATCATTTATATTTACATAATATGTCCATGGAGTTAGAGTTGAGAATATGGAATTACAAAGAGTTGTAATTTTGAGACTATAGATATATCTCTGTACTAAACTCCTTAAGCATTCCTAGTTGAAGGTTCACTATGATGGACAGTAATGAACCATAGGACTAGCACTTGTTAGGTTGACTCTATAGGAGGATAGCTAGTCTCAAGCTATTTGTGTGGAGACACTACAACCAACAAGTGGGTGCCTATTATAAGAATAGGTACACTGAATGTGACCAAAGATATGAGATAAACTGAATGGAGTTTTATCCTACCTGTCAATCAGTTTCTCATTGTTATAGTGGTACAAGTAATCCTTAGACCTGAGACACCATAGTTGCCTTATGCATGTAGCTTTAGAAGTTTGATAACACTAAGTGCAGATCCTATTCAGGGGTCTGCAAAGGTGTTCATTGGCCCTACTGCTATGTGTATGAAGGCATGTGAGTGATCAACAAGGGATCCATCACTCTCAGGAAAAAGAGAGAGAATGTCTCATATAGCATTCATAATATAACTCATTAAATCCATGGCCATGGTAGGATGAATATGAAAAGAGTTTCATGAGTTCATCTATGAGTTGATATCTATGAATGAGTATAAAGTAATTGAACTAGGGACTTGACAGACTTCCATGTCCTATTAGTTCAATTGGAGACATTGTGTTGAAGGAAGGATGCAATTGTAACCTATAAACTATAACAGAAGGGTTCTTTGTAAATGACTATTCACCTCATTAAGGACCACACCATGAGCCATATGCTAGGTGTTACTCATGGTTAGTAGAAGCCCTAATTGATATAAGTGAGTTATAATCAATTAGGGAATTGGAAGGAGTTCCAATTAGACCCTAAATGGAAAGAGTTCCATTGTGCACACCTCGTGCTATTCCTACTACTTAATGATGTGAACCCAATGGGTCACACATTGATCATGCAAGAAGGGCTTTAAAGTCTATGAGAGAAAGGGTTTTAGTGAATAAAGAATAGTTCTTTATAGGCCTATTTGTATTTGATACAAATAATAGGGGTTAATGTGCAATTAAGTATAATTACACATAACCCTATTAGGGTTTCTTCCCCATGGCCAGCCCCCTTTAGTGGGCTGCCTATATAAGTCACACTTATGTGTGACATGGCATAATAGGCTTGCACAATAAACCCTAGCCGTCCAGCCCTTTGGAGGCTCTCTTCTCTCTCTCTCTCTTCTCCACCTCTAGCAACAACAAGGAAGAAGAAAGAAAGGACTTGAAGCTCTAGCTAGGTGTGGATACCGTTGGAGGCAGCACACTTGGGCTGCTCATTTCACCGCTGTCCGGAGTCGAAGCTTGGAGCAAAACGGAGAAGACAAAAATTCTGTAAGTGTTCTAACCCTCTTCGTAGTTAGGGTTTGATTTTGTGTTATGCACAGTTAGATTCATGGGATTGGGAATCATAGGAAAAATTTTTATATTCCGCACTTCTATTTTTCCCTCTTGTTCGATTCCCAACAGTGGTATCAGAGCCATGATTATGCATAATACAAAATACATATGGGCTGGTAATTATGGTGTAGTTGAATGATTCAAAAATCTGGAAAAGTTTTCTGCATAATTGGTTTTCCTCCATGGCTGAACCTAGGGTTTGGAACCCTAGGTCAATTCTCTTCTACTCCTCTTCTAATTGATGGTTAAGTGTATCCATGGATGCAATAGGTTGCATAGGGTTTGAGTTTGGAGAAGAAGAATAAGGAAACTAGGGTTTTATAAAACTGTTATGAACAGTTTTCATGGTTGCCATGAAAAACCGTCATCTTGTTTTGCATGCCGAAATCAGAGTTCTTCTCCAAAATTTTCGAGCCATATATGGTTAGAAAGCTCTTCGAATAAGCTTTCCAACCCAACAAACGGTGCGTCAATCCGAGTTTTGTAGTGAAAGTTATGAATTTTTACTACAGGCTGTCTGGAAAGACAGTTTTGCTCGGGAATGATGCAATAGCCACAACTTTGAGTTATTGATGGAGATCAAAGGCATGGAAATGGTTGCCACCACTTGGGTTATGTTCTAGACATGGTAGGGAAAGGTTCCCAAGCATTTAGATGCATCATAATTGGATTAAGATGCTAGAACAGAAGGAAGAAGGAGAAGAACACCATGGAGGCTGAATCTGGGTTTTAGAACCCTAAGGTTCTTGCAATTAATTCTAATTAAAGCTGCTGTATTTATGATGGAAGATCATTGTAGGATCATTATATATCATGTGTATATGATTTTCGTTAAGTTTCAAAAGGTTTTGATGGAAAAAGATTCAAAAAGTTTGAAAATTTTTCATGAACAGCATAGCAGATTTTCTCTGCAGAAAAGTCATCAATGGAGTTTTGATTAGAACTTGAGTTAGGGAACTCCAAATTGCATGAAACCAATTGCATTAGTTTCCTAAGACATGTAGGATACTGGGAAAATTCGTTTGGTAGCCTAATTCATTCATCTTGCTGGGTTTTAAATCAATTTCTGACCATGGACAGTATGCTGTCAAATTCTGGGCAGCCTACTGTTGTTTTAATTGTTTAGAACAATTGGTGATGATTTGATCATCCAAACCTCTTCTATTAGCTTAGTATTTCATGTAGGGACATGATACAAAAGCTGGTTTCAATGGAGGAGTCGAATTGATAAGGATTTAGAAGCCATTGTGACCTTCAAGGTCTGCAACAATGGCTCCAGCAATGGGTTTTGGAAACCCTAATTGTTCTTGATGATGGCAGCCACTTCCACCTTTTCTCACGTGTCCAAGGGCTTGTCCCACACCCCTGCAGTCCTCTCCCTTGGTTGGCCATGGCCTCCCACAGTCGTTGGTGGCCATGGCAGCCTAGCCAAGCTCAGGCAGCCCCCTGGTAGTGACGGCTGCATAGAGTTAAGGATGAAACCCTAATTTTGAGTTAATGATGAAACCCTAATTTCATTATGGCATTAATTAAAACCCTAATTGGAATATTAATTACCTTAATTAAGAGTTAATGATTGGTCATTAAATGACCAATCATGGTTATTGATTGTTAGGGCATAATTAATACCATTAATGATGTCTAGGGTTAGGGTTTTGGAAACCCTAATTAGTGTAATTAATTAAGGGTAATTAATACCCTATTTGGCATTAATTAAACCCTAATCCCTTTTATTAAATACCATATGAACCTAGGGTTTTAATGATTGGACATTAAATGACCAATCATAAGGCATTTAATGATTAGGGCTTGCATTTAGGGTTTAGGGTTATGCATTTAGGGTTTAGGGTTTTAGGAAACCCTAATGCACTAATTCATCATTTAATTGATTTTATTTAATTCCCATGCTAATTATTTAATTAATATTGATTAATTTTATAATGTTTTAAATAGTTTAAAATACAATTGGGGATTAAATTAAAATCTGGAAATTCTTAATTAAATGAAATTGATTTGTTTAATTAAGGAAACCCTAATATCGGATATTAGAGTTATTTTAGGAAACTTTATATGTTTAAATTAATTTGATTAATTGAAACTGTAATGTCTTAAATGTTAAGACTTTATTTAATTCTGGATATTTTTGTTAAAACCTAATAAGATTAGGATGCATTAATGAGATTAATGTAAATCATTCAAGAGAATTACCATAATGCCCATATGTTTTAATGCTTACAGTTTTTCTTTACATTATGCAATGAGATTGTATGTATGTGCTTGGATGATGATTATGGACTATACCCTTTAAACCAATTGTGATTGGCCGTCTTATGAATGGGATGTTATTATTTACAAGAGTTGTAATTTTATTAAGGTGATGTAATTTATTTGGGGCTTGCATGCCACCTTCCCTCTCCCCCTCTCTCTATCATTCTCTTATGTACCCCACATTCCCCTTATGTATCCCTTTCTTTAAATTATGTAAATGTTATGTAATCGAGAGCGCACTAAGGAGCATGGTGGACCCAAAGGAGCATGATAGAGCCCAACAAGCCAATGGTGGAGACCATCAAGCCAAGGGAGCAGATTGAAGGACTTGAAAGCTTAGAGAAGTGTTTCAAGAAAGCATGCATGTTACGAATGGTTTATTTTACGATCACCTACACCCACCTTAGACCTTGGATTCAATCTATTGGCTTGGATTGAATCCTCTCAAAGTCCATAATCATCATAGTGGGAGCTTTAATTTATGAGATAATTGTATTAGCTCCAATACCATAGTTTGGTATATGTTACCTATTCACTTAGGGACTAATATCAAAATATGGTACTTTATATATGTTGATATATAATAGCATGCGATGTATGATTTATAATAGCATGAGATGTATGATTATAAATAGCATAATTTATATGTTTAAATTTTGATACATAGGATGCATGTTAATTTGATGAGACCCTTTAAAACCCCTCTTATTTAATATTAAGTTGAAAATGGAGAAGTCATTGGGGAATGAATTCTTCATTGCCTTCCATCATTATAGGATCATCTAACGTCCCTTAATGTGGGTACCTGGCTGCAGACATGTAGGAGCTACCCATGTTAAAGACATTACTTGAAACTATCACATATGAGATATCATGGGGTGCCTAAACTGGTATATACCAAGAAACTAACATGTGAGGTATATATTTGGCGAAACATACCTGTGTGAATGATGGGTTTAACTTAACTAGGGAAGTATTCCAAGAAACTAACATGTGAGGTGTATGTTCCCTAGAGGCAAAATGATTGGAACTTGCTTATGAAGCAATAGACAAAGAGTTGTCTTCTTATTGTGGGTTAGAAGTCAAGAAACTAACATGTGAGGCTTCTAGGTCACAGTGGGACCCCAATCCCCATTAGGAATGAGATTCCCGAATTCCATTAGAGGGTGTATGGAATTTGATAAAATAGTGGGAGGTACCATATGATTAAAGACCCAATCATTATGGATAAAAATGAAATCTAATTCTTTGTTTATGTAGATTACCTAATTACTCACCTCAAAACCCCTATTTCCTAATATAGGATATTGATAGTTTGACTAAACCCGATTTCTTTGATTGACTTAGGAAATTGAGAATTGTTCTCAATTTCAAAAGATTGTTTATATGCTATTAGGCCTTTTATTAAAGGCCCTCCATAAAACATCCTAAGAAGAAAAAGACACTATGCGCAATTGGCATCTTGTTGCCATGCTATATGATAGTATTGATGACTAATGAGCTTCAGAAGCAAAATTAGTCAATGCAAGTGCCTTTGATGTCTTACATCACATACAAAGGTTGTATTATGAGTGAAATAATACTATAAAGTATAGTACTTGTAAAGGACTTCTTCTGGACTAGGATGTAATAAAAGTTGTTTATTAATAATCATTCTTTTGAAAAATGATTAATCACATAGAATAGCTTGAGAAGCTAGATGTGATTTAAAATGGAAGCATAGAGGAAAGCAAGTCTTGAAAAGTCAAAGACAAAGAAATATAATTATTTTGTAGTAAATATAAGGTATTGTAAAGGGAACTTGATAAAGTATCAGTCTTCCCAGAAGAACCAAACTTTTGAAGTTTTGGTTCATGCTCTAAACTAAATTGTTGGTTAGTTCTGCTTCTTGGTTTTTGGATTCTGGTATAATCTAAATCGAAGTAGAAAGTTAAGTAGATAATAAGTTACCTTTAAAAATTTTAATAGAGCAAGAGTTGCTAGATTAATTTTGGGAACTTATTTCTTAACTAGGTCATTTAAGACATTCTAGAAATTTGATTTCTGAATTTAAATGACTAATTAGAGCGAATGCAACGTATTCCGAGAATACAAGAGATGTAGAGACTCTCATTTAAATGTAACGATTATGACTTAGTTATGAGATGACCAAACCCATCTTTTACTTGGTGAAGTGAATGAGTTACATTTATAATTTGACTATACATTGTGATGTATACAGTCATGTAGAGCATGCATTCAATTATAGTAGACTCATCTTAGAATACCATAGCTCAATGGTGAATCTAAGAGAACAAATTGAACCCTATTAAGATATGGTTTGATCCATGATGAGTTTTACTAATGTATCCATCTAGGATATACCTTAAAATTGCTACATATTGATAATTTAGGGTTCACTCCAGTTTTGTCCCAATTATATCAGATATGATATGGGAAGAAACCCAACTTATAGAAGTTAAGGCTTGGGCTTGTGCTACGTATGTCTGGAAACATAATGTAGAAAATCTGGAAATACGGTCAAGTAAGTGTTGAATTGTGGTATATCCCGAAAGTGGTTGGGATAGTATTTCTATTACCCTAATGAACAAAAGTTGTCCATTAGGATGTTTGCTGGATTTTCTTGAGAAAGAGTTCATTCAAGAAAGATGCAAAAGTAGATAGAATTTATAGAATTGTCTGTAAAGCCACAAACGAACAAAGATCCAACCCTTGTCTCTGTTGAGACAAAACCCTTAACTACACTACAATCTTTTCATAGATCAAATTGGATATTTCTTAACATAAGAGAGATATTGTATTTCTATTAGAATGTGAAAGAATTGTTCTTTGGTGATAAAGATCACCAAGATAATCCTATTGATTATGACTAGACGATGTTTCACATCAACTCGAGAAATGACTAAGAGTCATTAAATCCAATATGGATAGGTAGAGACCTAAAAGGCTTGGCTATTTAAGAATGTTTTCAACATAGGCAAAAAGTTGTCTATAAAGAAACTTGTTTGATAATAGTTATGCTGAAATCCATTTGGATCTTGTTATCTATAAACACACATTTTGAATATAAGATATGTCAAAAAGGATATAAAGATGTTATATCAAATGGTGAAAAACCATAAAAGTGTGTAAGTTATAGAAGTCTATTAATAGACTACAAGGTTCTCATAATTAGAACATCTATAAAGTTGAAGTAATCAAATTGTTTGATTTCTCTCATTGTATAGATGGACCATGAGTGTATAAAAGGTTAGTGGGAGTGCGATCGTTTTTCTTTATCCTAAGTATGGATGACATCATAATCATTATGAATGATATATGAATGTTATCTAATGTAAAGTTTTAGTTTTTGGAGAAAAACTAATTCATGAAAGATTTGGCAAAAGCATCCAATAAGATCTATAGAGATAGATCATATAGATTGCTAAGTATCTCCAAATCATCAAACATAGTTGAAATGTTGAAGGAGTTCAACATGGAGAATTCTAAGGGAGGTCTGATTTACTTCAGATAAGAATTCATTATTCAAGGGCATGTGCCCTAGGATAACACAAGTAAGATTCTTAAAGTGTTAAGAAGCCTTATTTTACTCTATGTATTGAACCCGATATCTATTATGTTGTAATTGTTACAAATAGTTATCAATCAATTCAAATTTGGAATATTGGATTGTATATGGAAATTGTAAACTCATAGTAGATGGGTATATGGATTTGGATATAATCCATATGGGGTATATTTTATATTCACTTTAGTTGGTGAAATACTTAATGGGAGAACTGTATGAAAGATACAGTGGATTCCATTATTAAGGGTGAATTAATTGTCGCATTGTCTAGGAGACTGTTTGGATCTATAAGTTCATTTAGAACTTAGAGTTGTTCCTTCCATTGAGTTGCCCACACCTTGTTTTGTGACAACAATGGGTCTATAGCTCAAGTATAGGAATCACGGTCTCATCAAAAGTCCAAACTCATAGAGTGACAATTCCAAGTGATTAGAGGAATCATTGGAAGAGGTAATAGATACATTACAGAAGATATTATCTACATAAGTTTTTGTAGACCTACTGACTAAAGCTTTAAAACATAATTGGTTATGTCTAAGACCAACATCTTGAGAAGATAGGTATGCGATACATGGTCGATTGGCTTTAGTGCAAGTGGGAGATTGTTAGGATTATGCCCTAGAGCCAATCATAGAGATGATTGTTTAGGGATTAGGAACAATCATTTGATTTCATTTATGTATGTCACATTTATTATTGATTTAATAAAAGGGCTTATTCTATTATGTTTATATGCATCATTTATATTTACATAATATGTCCATGGAGTTAGAGTTGAGAATATGGAATTACAAAGAGTTGTAATTTTGAGACTATAGATATATCTCTGTACTAAACTCCTTAAGCATTCCTAGTTGAAGGTTCACTATGATGGACAGTAATGAACCATAGGACTAGCACTTGTTAGGTTGACTCTATAGGAGGATAGCTAGTCTCAAGCTATTTGTGTGGAGACACTACAACCAACAAGTGGGTGCCTATTATAAGAATAGGTACACTGAATGTGACCAAAGATATGAGATAAACTGAATGGAGTTTTATCCTGCCTGTCAATCAGTTTCTCATTGTTATAGTGGTACAAGTAATCCTTAGACCTGAGACACCATAGTTGCCTTATGCATGTAGCTTTAGAAGTTTGATAACACTAAGTGCAGATCCTATTCAGGGGTCTGCAAAGGTGTTCATTGGCCCTACTGCTATGTGTATGAAGGCATGTGAGTGATCAACAAGGGATCCATCACTCTCAGGAAAAAGAGAGAGAATGTCTCATATAGCATTCATAATATAACTCATTAAATCCATGGCCATGGTAGGATGAATATGAAAAGAGTTTCATGAGTTCATCTATGAGTTGATATCTATGAATGAGTATAAAGTAATTGAACTAGGGACTTGACAGACTTCCATGTCCTATTAGTTCAATTGGAGACATTGTGTTGAAGGAAGGATGCAATTGTAACCTATAAACTATAACAGAAGGGTTCTTTGTAAATGACTATTCACCTCATTAAGGACCACACCATGAGCCATATGCTAGGTGTTACTCATGGTTAGTAGAAGCCCTAATTGATATAAGTGAGTTATAATCAATTAGGGAATTGGAAGGAGTTCCAATTAGACCCTAAATGGAAAGAGTTCCATTGTGCACACCTCGTGCTATTCCTACTACTTAATGATGTGAACCCAATGGGTCACACATTGATCATGCAAGAAGGGCTTTAAAGTCTATGAGAGAAAGGGTTTTAGTGAATAAAGAATAGTTCTTTATAGGCCTATTTGTATTTGATACAAATAATAGGGGTTAATGTGCAATTAAGTATAATTACACATAACCCTATTAGGGTTTCTTCCCCATGGCCAGCCCCCTTTAGTGGGCTGCCTATATAAGTCACACTTATGTGTGACATGGCATAATAGGCTTGCACAATAAACCCTAGCCGTCCAGCCCTTTGGAGGCTCTCTTCTCTCTCTCTCTCTTCTCCACCTCTAGCAACAACAAGGAAGAAGAAAGAAAGGACTTGAAGCTCTAGCTAGGTGTGGATACCGTTGGAGGCAGCACACTTGGGCTGCTCATTTCACCGCTGTCCGGAGTCGAAGCTTGGAGCAAAACGGAGAAGACAAAAATTCTGTAAGTGTTCTAACCCTCTTCGTAGTTAGGGTTTGATTTTGTGTTATGCATAGTTAGATTCATGGGATTGGGAATCATAGGAAAAATTTTTATATTCCGCACTTCTATTTTTCCCTCTTGTTCGATTCCCAACATAAGGTTCTTAAAGTGTTAAGAAGCCTTATTCTACACTATGTATTGAACTTGATATCTATTATGTTGTAATTGTTACAAATAGTTGTCAGTCAATTCAAATTTGGAATATTGGATTGTATATGGAAATTGTAAACTCATAGTAGATGGGTATATGGATTTGGATATAATCCATATGGGGTATATTTTATATATTCACTTTAGTTGGTGAAATATTTAATGGAAGAACTGTATGAAAGATACAGTGGATTCCATTATTAAGGGTGAATTAACTGTCACATTGTCTAGGAGACTGTTTGGATCTATAAGTTCATTTAGAACTTAGAGTTGTTCCTTCCATTGAGTTGCCCACACCTTGTTTTGTGACAACAATGGGTCTATAGCTCAAGTGTAGGAATCACGGTCTCATCAAAAGTCCAAACACATAGAGTGACAATTCCAAGTGATTAGAGGAATCATTGGAAGAGGTAATAGATACATTACAAAAGATATTATCTACATAAGTTTTTGTAGACCTACTGACTATAGCTTTAAAACATAATTGGTTATGTCTAAGACCAACATCTTGAGAAGATAGGTATGCGATACATGGTCGATTGGCTTTAGTGCAAGTGGGAGATTGTTAGGATTATGCCCTAGAGCCAATCATAGAGATGATTGTTTAGGGATTAGGAACAATCATTTGATTTCATTTATGTATGTCACATTTATTATTAATTTAATAAAAGGGCTTATTCTATTATGTTTATATGCATCATTTATATTTACATAATATGTCCATGGAGTTAGAGTTGAGAATATGGAATTACAAAGAGTTGTAATTTTGAGACTATAGATATATCTCTGTACTAAACTCCTTAAGCATTCCTAGTTGAAGGTTCACTATGATGGACAGTAATGAACCATAGGACTAGCACTTGTTAGGTTGACTCTATAGGAGGATAGCTAGTCTCAAGCTATTTGTGTGGAGACACTACAACCAACAAGTGGGTGCCTATTATAAGAATAGGTACACTGAATGTGACCAAAGATATGAGATAAACTGAATGGAGTTTTTTCCTGCCTGTCAATCAGTTTCTCATTGTTATAGTGGTACAAGTAATCCTTAGACCTGAGACACCATAGTTGCCTTATGCATGTAGCTTTAGAAGTTTGATAACACTAAGTGCAAATCCTATTCAGGGGTTTGCAAAGGTGTTCATTGGCCCTACTGCTATGTGTGTCAAGGCATATGAGTGATCAACAAGGGATCCATCACTCTCAGGAAAAGAGAGAGAATGTCTCATATAGCATTCATAATATAACTCATTAAATCCATGGCCATGGTAGGATGAATATGAAAAGAGTTTCATGAGTTCATCAATGAGTTGATATCTATGAATGAGTATAAAGTAATTGAACTAGGGACTTGACAGACTTCCATGTCCTATTAGTTCAATTGGAGACATTGTGTTGAAGGAAGGATGCAATTGTAACCTATAAACTATAACAGAAGGGTTCTTTGTAAATGACTATTCACCTCATTAAGGACCACACCATGAGCCATATGCTAGGTGTTACTCATGGTTAGTAGAAGCCCTAATTGATATAAGTGAGTTATAATCAATTAGTGAATTGGAAGGAGTTCCAATTAGACCCTAAATGGAAAGAGTTCCATTGTGCACACCTCGTGCTATTCCTACTACTTAATGATGTGAACCCAATGGGTCACACACTGATCATGCAAGAAGGGCTTTAAAGTCTATGAGAGAAAGGGTTTTAGTGAATAAAGAATAGTTCTTTATAGGCCTATTTGTATTTGATACAAATAATAGGGGTTAATGTGCAATTAAGTGTAATTACACATAACCCTATTAGGGTTTCTTCCCCATGGCCAGCCCCCTTTAGTGGGCTGCCTATATAAGTCACACTTATGTGTGACATGGCATAATAGGCTTGCACAATAAACCCTAGCCGTCCAGCCCCTTGGAGGCTCTCTTCTCTCTCTCTCTCTTCTCCACCTCTAGCAACAACAAGGAAGAAGAAAGAAAGGACTTGAAGCTCTAGCTAGGTGTGGATACCGTTGGAGGCAGCACACTTGGGCTGCTCATTCACCGCTGTCCGGAATCAAAGCTTGGAGCAAAAAGGAGAAGACAAAAATTCTGTAAGTGTTCTAACCCTCTTTGTAGTTAGGGTTTGATTTTGTGTTATGCATAGTTAGATTCATGGGCTGTGGAATCATAGGAAAAATTTTTATATTCCGCACTTCAATTTTTCCCTCTTGTTCGATTCCCAACAAAAACAGCCTCCATCCCATACACCAAAGAATAAGGGGTAGCCCCTGTTGACGATCTTACGGATATTCTATAGCCCCACAAGGCTAAGGGTAACTTCTCATGCCAATCAGTGTAAGTGTCAGCTGTCTTCTGTAGTATCTTCTTAACATTCTTGTTGGCGGCCTCCACTGCCCTATTAGTCTGCAAGCGATAAGGAGAGGATAGATGGTGCACTATATTGTATTTCTGCAAAAGCTCCTTGGTTTCTTTCTGAAATTGCTGACCATTGTCTGAAATAATCTCATGGGGTACCCCATACCTGTAGATGATGTTGAGCTGTATGAACTGCGCTACCTTCTTGGCATTCAGGGTCTTGAAAGATGCTGCCTCTACCCACTTAGTGAAGTAATCGATAGCTACCAAGATGTACTCATGCCCATTGGAGGCTTTCGACTTAATCTGCCCAATTATATCTATTCCCCACACTGCAAAGGGCCAAGGCAACGACGTGCTTGTCAAAGGCAAGGAAGGCAAGTGTTGTCCATTAGCAAAGACCTAACATTTGTGACACTTCTTGACATGTGCATGGCAATCTCTTTCCATTGTAGACCAATAGTAACCCAACCTCATGATCTTCTTAGCTAGCATATAACCATTCATGTGCGGTGCTCCAACTCCTTCATGGATTTCACTAACAAGACGTTCGGCTTCTTCCTCGGTAACACACAACAGATGGACCTCGTCGTATGACCTTCGGTATAGCTTTCCTCCACACAAAACATAGTGACTTGCCAGCCTCCTTAGTGTTCTCTTGTCAACACGGGATGCTCCTTCCGGATATTCCCTTTTCTCAATAAATTTCGTGATGTCATGGTACCAAGGATGGCCATCCTTCACCTCTCCTCCTCGAATAGAGCAGCAGTACACACGTCTTTCTCTGCATTCTATCACCAATGGTTTTATGTTCCCACCATCCGGGATTTCCACCATAGAAGCTAGAGTTGCCAAAGCATCGGCGAATTGATTCTTATTTCTTGACAAATAATTGAACTCTATTTCCACGAATTCCTTAGTCAAAGCTTCTAAGTAAGCATGATACGGCAGTAGCTTTTCATCACGAGTCTTCCACTCTCCCTTTATCTGGCAGATAATCAGTGCTGAATCTCCGAAAACCTGTAACTCTTTGATCCCCAATTCTAGTGCAGCTTCCAACGCAAGGATACAGGCTTCATACTCGGCAATGTTGTTGGTTGCTTCAAACCCTAACTTAACCGCCAATGGTGTGAATGCTTCTTCAGGTGAGACTAGTAGAACTCCTATCCCATACCCTCTCTTGTTTGCAGCTCCATCGAAGTATACTTTCGAACTCTTCTTTCTGATTTCCAGGACATCCTCATCGGGGAATTGATCATTGAATTGTTCTGATGACGCCACAGGGCAGCTAGCCAAGTAATCTGCAATGATACTTCCTTTCACTAACTTCTGTGTTACATACTTTATGTCGAATTCATTGAGAAGAATTGACCAACGAGCAGTTCTGTAGGATAAAACCGGCCTTTCTATCAAGTACTTCAGGGGATCCATACGACTTATCAGGAGAACCTCATACGACATCATGTAGTGACGGAGTTTCTGAGTTGCCCACACCAAAGCCACACAAGCCTTCTCTATGGCATTATACTTCACCTCGTAGTCCGTCATCTTCTTGCTTAGGTAGTAAATGGCATTCTCCTTTTTCGACCCCTCAAGGTACTGAGCTAGCATAGCTCCCGTCGCGGTTTCAGTGACTGTCAAGTATAATAATAACGGCTCACCTTGTCGCGGAGGAACTAGAATCGGTGGATTACTCAAATACCTTTTAATAGTCTCAAAGGCTTCTTGACATTCTTCATTCCATACCTTCGGCACACCTTTCTTAAGCAACTTGAAGATCGGCTCACACACCATAGTTAAGTTAGCGATGAACCTGCTTATGTACTGAATTCTCCCCAAAAACCCTCGAATCTGCTTTTCTGTGCTAGGCGGCTCCATCTCTACAATGACCTTGATTTTCCCTGGATCAACCTCGATTCCTCTCTGAGTAATCATGAACCCTAATAACTTGCCCGCAGTAACACCAAAGGCGCATTTCTGTGGATTCAACCGCAAGTTGTACTTCTTTGCTCGCCCCAGGAACCTTTCTAGTGCCATGAAGTGTCCTTCTCGGTCCACGGACTTTACGATCATGTCATCCACATACACTTCCACCTCCTTATGGATCATGTCATGCAGCAATGTTGTAACAGCTCTCTGATAGGTAGCCCCGGCATTTCTCAAACCGAACGGCATCACTTTGTAGCAATACGTTCCCCACTGTGTGATAAAGGCTGTTTTCTCCATATCTTGCGGTGCCATCTTTATCTGATTGTATCCAGAAAATCCATCCATAAAAGAGAGGAGCGCATGTCCTACAGTACTGTCTACCAGCACATCAATGTGGGGCAAAGGAAAATCATCCTTAGAGCTTGCTGCATTAAGATCTCGAAAATCCACACACATCCTTACTTTTCCATCCTTTTTAGGCACAGGCACTATGTTGGATAACCATTCTGGATACTCCACAACCTGTAGGAACCCTGCGTCGAGTTGCTTGGTTACTTCTTCCTTTACCTTCATGTTGGGAATCGAACTAGGGAGGAAAAACTACAAAGGCGGAATTAAAATTTTTCCTACGATTCCCAAAACCATGAATCCGATTATGCATAATACAAAAACATAAACCCTAACTACCAAGAGAGTTGGGATTACTTACAGTTGATTAATGTCTTCTCCTTTATGCTCCAAGCTTTTTCTTCTCCTTTTTGCTCCAAGCTTTGTCTCCGGACAGCGGTGAATGAGCAGCCCAAGTGTGCTGCCTCCAACGGTATCCACACCTAGCTAGAGCTTGTTGTCCTTTCCTTCTTCTTCCTTATGGTTGCTAGAGGTGGAGAAGAGGGAGAGAGAGAGAGAGGGAGAGCTGTAATTTTTCCAGCCAGCCCTTGGGGAAGAGTGATTGTGATGATGTCATCACATCATAAAAGGCTTTAAATAGCCTCCAACTAGGGCCGGCCAAGGGGGGATTCCAAACCCTAATCTAATTTGTGTAATTACTCTTAATTACACAATTAGCCCACTAGTTTGCATCAAATACAAATTAGCCCCTTAAAGAACTTTTCTTTAATCACTTATACCCTTTCTCTCATAGACAATCAAGCTCTCTTAGCATGATCAGTGTGTGACCCATTGGGTTCACATCATCAAGTAGTAGGAACAGCACAAGTTGTGCACAATGGAACACTTTCCATTAAGGGTCTAATTGAAACTCCTTCCAATTCCCTAATTGATTATAACTCATTTATATCAATTAGGGCTTCTACTAACCATGAGTAACACCTAGCATATGGCTCATGGTGTGGTCCTTAATGAGGTGAATAGTCATTTACAAAGAACCCTTCTGTTATAGTTTACAGGTTACAATTCCATCCTTCCATCAACACAATGTTTCCAATTGAACTAATAGGACATGGAAGTCTGTCAAGTCCCTGGTTCAATTACTTTATACTCATTCATTAATATCAACTCAATGATGAACTTATGGAAACTCCTTTCCATATTCATTCTACCATGGGCCCATGGATTTAATGAGTTATATTCAATGAATGCTGTATGAGACATTCACTCTCTTTTTCCTGAGAGTGATGGATTCCTTGTTGATCACTCACATGCCTTCACACACATAGCAGTAGGGCCAATGAACACCCTTACAGACCCCTGAATAGGATCTGCACTTAGTGTTATCAAACTTCTAAAGCTACATGTATAAGACAACCATGGTGTCTCAGGTCTAAGGATTACTTGTACCACTATAACAATGAGAAACTGATTGACAGGCAGGTTAAAACTCCATTCAGTTTATCTCATATCTTTGGTCACATTCAGTGTACCTATTCTTATAATAGGCACCCACTTGTTGGTTGTAGTGTCTCCACACAAATAGCTTGAGACTAGCTATCCTCCTATAGAGTCAACCTAACAAGTGCTAGTCCTATGGTTCATTACTGTCCATCATAGTGAACCTTCAACTAGGAATGATTTAGGAGTTTAGTACAGAGATATATTTACAGTCTCAAAATTACAACCCTTTGTAATTTCATATTCTCAACTCTAACTCCATGGACATATTATGTAAATATAAATGATGCATATAAACATAATAGAATAAGCCCTTTTATTAAATCAATAATAAATGTGACATATATAAATGAAATCAATTGATTGTTCCTAATCCCTAAACAATCATCTCTATGATTGGCTCTAGGGCATAATCCTAACAATCTCCCACTTGCACTATAGCCAATCCACCATGTATCTCATACTCATATCCTGTCGGTGGTGATCCAACACACTTGGGTCATAGCTTTAGTAAAGGGGTCTTCTTTATTCTCTATTGTATTAAACTTCTATATGTATATGTCATCTCTTCCAATGATCTCTCTAATCACTTGGAATCGCCGCTTAAAGTTTGGACTTTTGATGAGACCGTGGTTCCTTGTCTTGAGCACTAGCCTTATTGTTGTCACAAAAACAATAGTAAAGGCTTCTCAATGTCAGGAAACACTCCTAGTTCTTCAATGAACTTACTCATCCAAACATGCAGCAATGCACTCAAATTTATAGCTCCACCATTTAAGGTGAGAACATACCTCGATGTTGATCTCCTATCATCATCTTCAGATTGAAATCTGAATCTGTTATACCAACCATTTCTAAGTTTCTTTCTCCATAGACAAAGCATGGGTCCTTAGTTCTTCTCAAGTACTTAAGGATAGCTTTGACTTCTTCCCAGTGTTCCTTATCTAGGTTTGCCTGATATCTGCTCGTAACATTTACAGCAAAACTGATATCTGGTCTTTTAGTTATAGACAACTTGATTCCATGTCTGACAGGAATTAGACCTCCTTTTGGAATCATGCATTTTGAACTCTTTCAAAATCTTGTCTATGTACTTCGATTGGGAGAGACTTAGCATCCTTTAATATCTATCTCCATAGACCTCTATTCCCAGAATATAGGATGCTTCTTCCAAATCTTTTATGGAGAAACTTTGTGAAAAACCAATTTTTCACTTTTGACAACGTCTCTACATTATTCCTAATAAGTAGAACGTCATTCACTTATAGGACCATAAATGTGATCGCACTCCCACTAACCCTTTGTACAATCATGGTACAATAATGGGTTCTGTCTCAACAGGGACAGGGGTTGCATCAATGTTGGTTTGTGTCTCATTAGACAACTCTTTGAGTTCTATTTTCTTGTTGTTATCTCCTTCTTGAATAAACTCTTTTTCAAGAAAGATTGCAAACTTACAAACAAAACACCTTTTGTTCAACAAGATAATAGATATGATATCCTAAAACTTTCTTTAGGGTAATCCACAAACCTACATTTAAGTTATCTTGATTTCCAATTTGGTTGCATTATACGTCTCTACATATGTAGTGCAACCCGATACTTTAACATGCTTAAGGTTTGGTGCTTCCCTTTTCATATCTCATATGGGTCTTAAGGGACAGCCTTGGTTTGAACTCTGTTTCACAGGTACGTGGCAATTCTAGGGCATATCCTAACAAGGATAATATTAGGTCGTTGTAACTTACCATGGATCGGACCATATCCAATAAGGTCCTCTTCCTCCTTTCTGACACACCATTAAGTTATGGTGTTCCAAGAGGTGTCCATTGTGATTGAATGCCCATTTGAACAAGTTGATCTAAAAATTAACCGGTTAAATATTCGCCTCCCCGATCTAATCGAAGAGCTTTAATACTTTTACCGGTTTGTTTCTCTACTTCATATCTGAATTCTTTGAACCTTTCAAATGTTTCAGATTTGTACTTCATTAAGTATACACACCCAAACCTAGACTGAATCATCGGTAAAGGTTGTAAAGTTAGAGAAACTTCTACATACATCACTATGCATATCTTGTTCTCTTAGGTTTATTAGCATTCAATTTAGAACTATCATGCTCCATTGCAATTCATATTTGCAATAAAGTTTAGAAAATAAAGGCCATCCATATAAACTCCAGAAGTAATGAACTCTTCATTTAATAGAAAACATTTATTAAATCAAACTAAAACCTCGTTTAGATAAAACTGAAATAAAATTAATGTTTCTAATAACTTCTGGAATGTAAAGATAGCCAACTATTATTTCTAAACTACTCCATTAGGTAGAGTCAAGCAACAAGCCCCACAGCTAATGCAACAACGTTTGCTCCATTCCCCACTTGTAGGGTTGATCCGCCTTTACTCTGCCTTCTGCTTCCCACTAGATTCTGCATGGAATTCAAAATTCACATCAGAATTAAGTACCCAAGTGGAAGCAGAACTAACATTTAGTTTAGAGCATGATCCATACCTTCCAAAGGTTGGTTCTTTAGAGTATCCAGATACTCCCAGCAGTTACATTTCCAGTGCCCATCCTTGCCGCAGTGAAAACAGGTTCCTTTGGCTTTGTTGTTACCTTTCTTCTTCCTTTGGGTACTCTTGCCCTTGCCTATGCCCTTGCCCTTGGGCTTGAGCTTAGACTTGGAAGTAGCAGCTTCATTAAATTCAAGCAAGAATTCTTTCCCATACAATTCTTGTATGTTGATAAAAATCTCGTAAGCACTTCCCATGGACTCATGTTGCTTCTTAAGCTCGAGACTCATAAATACCATCATATAGCACCTTGCCATGAGATCGTCGTCCATGCGCTTTTGGTAAGCGTCTTTCTCTTGCTGAGTTGTAGCCTCAGCAGGAGCAATGGGAAGTGGATTATGAAGTGCATAGGTAAGATTCTTGGAATCCAAAACAATTTTTAGATTCCTAAGCCAATCAAGACAATTTGGTCCAGTCAAACGGTTGATGTCCAATATTTTGGATAACGGGTTGAGGTGAGCCATTTCTATGAACTACATATAAAAATTAAAATAGAGAATTAGATTTCATTTTTAATCCATAATGATCGGGTCTTTAATCATATGGTACCTCCCACTATTTTATCAAATTCCATACACCCTCTGATGGAATTCGGGAATCTCATTCCTAATGGGGATTGGGGTCCCACTGTGACCTAGAAGCCTCACATGTTAGTTTCTTGACTTCTAACCCACAATAAGAAGACAACTCTTTGTCTATTGCTTCATAAGCAAGTTCCAATCATTTTGCCTCTAGGGTACATATTCCTCACATGTTAGTTTCTTGGAATACTTCCCTAGTTAAGTTAAGCCCATCATTCACACAGGTATGTTTCACCAAATATATACCTCACATGTTAGTTTCTTGGTATATACCAGCTTAGGCACCCCATGATATCTACATATGTGATAGTTTCAAGTAATGTCTTTAATATGGGTAGCTCCTACATGTCTGCAGCCAGGTACCCACATTAAGGGACGTTAGATGATCCTATAATGATGGAAGGCAATGAAGAATCCATTCCCTAATGTATTCTCCATTTCCAACTTAATATTAAATAGAGGGGTTTTAAGGGTCTCATCAAAATAACTAATCTAACATACATCTCATGCATTTAAATAAGAAATATATAACAACATTATATATATGTAATCCACTTATCGATATTAGTCCCTATAAGGTGACATATAACGATCTTTGGATTTGGAGCTATCTCTATTAATCTCATTAAAAGCTCCCACTATGATGATTATGGACTTTAAGAGGATTCAATCCAAGCCAATGAATTGAATCCAAGGTCTAAGGTGGGTGTAGGTGATCGTAAAACATTCATTCAAAACATAGCATGCACTCTTGAAAATCTTCTCCAAGCTTTCAAGTCCTTCAATCTCCTCCATTAGCTTCATGGTCTCCACCATAGGCTTGTTGGGCTCCACCATGCTCCTTTATGTCCACCATGCTCCTTAGTGCGCTCTCGATTACATAACATTTACATAATTTTAAAGAAAGGGATACATAAGGGGAATGTGGGGTACATAAGAGAATGATAGAGAGAGAGAAGAAGGTGGCATGCAAGCCCCAAATAAATAATACATCACCAAAATTAACAACTCTTGAAAATTAATACAACCCATTCATAAGACGGCCAATCACAATTGGTTTAAGGGTATAGTCCATAATCATCATCCATCCATAACCATACAATCATATTGCATAATAAAGGAAATAACTGTAAGCAATAAACATATGGGCATTCATGGTAACTCTATTGATTGGTTTTCATTAATCTCATTAATGTGTCCTAATCTTATTAGGAGATGCATAAGTTCCTGAATTAATTAAGTCTTAACAATTAAGACATTTAGTTTCAATTAATCAAATCAATTGAAACATTTAAAGTCCCCTAATTGAACTCTAATATCAAATATTAGGATCTTTTTAATTAAACAAACAATTTCATTTAATTAAAAAAAATTCAAGATTTTAATTTAATCCTAAATTGTGTTTTAAACCATTTAAAACAATATAAAATTATTCACCATTAATTAAATAATCAATTTCGGAATTAAATAAAATCATTTTATTAATTAATTAGTGCATTAGGGTTTCCTAAAACCCTAAACCCTAAATGCATTAACTCTAAACCCTAAGTGTAACCCTAATGCATTAAATGCCTTATGATTGGTCAATTAATGGCCAATCATTTAAACCCTAGGTTTATACGGTATTAATGATTAGGATTAGGGTTTAATTAATGCCACCTAGGATATTAATTACTCTTAATTAATATGCACTAATTAGGGTTTCTAAAACCCTAAACCTTAAACCTATTAAATGCCAATGATTAATTACTAAACCATTAATGATCATGATTGGTCATAAATGACCAATCATTTAACCCTAGGTTAGACACATTAATTACTAGGTTTAGTTATTAATTAATGCATTAATAGAATTAGGGTTTAATTAATACGAATTAGGGTTTCCTAAACCCTAAACCCTAGACATCATAAATGCACTTAATTATACCCTAATGATTAATAACCATGATTGGTCAATTAATGACCAATCATTAAACACTTTAATTAAGGTAATTAATAGCCAAATTAGGGTTTTTAATTAATGCAATTAATGAATTAGGGTTTCATCATTAAAGGGAATTAGGGTTTCCTAAGAAACCCTAAGGCTGCCGCCACCTATAGTGGGCTGCCATGGCTAGGCAAGGCTGCCATGGCTTGGCCAGGCCATGGGAGGCCATGGCCAGCAAAGGGGGACTCAAGCCAGGGTGTGGGCCAAGCCCATGGACACGTGTGGAGTGGCCAAATGGGCTGTCTTCTTCAAAGAACATTAGGGTTTCAAGAACCCAGTGCTGGCACCACCATTGGAGGACCTCCAAGGTCACAAAAGTTTCTAAAACTTAATCAATTCGACTCCACCAACAAAACCAGCTTTTGTATCATGTCCCTACATGAATTACTAAGCTAATTGAAGTGGTTTGGATGATCAAATCATCCCCAATTGTTCTAAACAATTCAAGAACAGTAGGCTGTCCAGAATTTGACAGCATACTGTCCATGATCACAAATTGATTTAAAACCCAGGAAGATGATTAATTCAGGCTACCAAATTATTTTTCCTAGTATCCTACATGTCTTAGGAAACTAATAAAATTGGTTTCATGCAATTTGGAGTTCCCTAGCTCAAGATAGAACAAAACTCCATTGATGACTTTCTGCAGGAAAAACAGCCTGATGTGTTCTTCCAAGAAATCAAACTTTTTGATTCTTTATGCATCAAGACTCCTTTGAAACTTAAAGAATATGATCTATACATCATATATCATCATCCTATAATGATTATTCATCAATTTTACAGAGATATCATATCAGAACAGTAGCAAGAACCCTAGGGTTCTAAAACCCAGATTCAAACATGGTGGTCTTCTCCTTCTTCCTTCTGTTCTAGATTCATAATCCAATTATGATACATCCGAATGCTTGGGAACCCTTTCCTACCATGTCTAGAACATAACCCAAGTGGTGGCAACCATTGCCATGCTTTTGATCTCCATCAAAAACTCACAATTGTGGCTGTTACATCATTCCCGAGCAAAACTGTCTTCCCTGACAGCCTGTAGTAAAAAATTCATAACTTTCACTACAAAACTCGGATCGATGAACCGTTTGTTGGGTTGTAAAGCTGATTCGAAGAGCTTTCTAACCATATATGGCTCGAAAATTTTGGAGAAGAACTCTGATTTCGGCATGCAAAACAAGATGACGGTTTTTCATGGCTACCATGAAAACTGTTCATCATCTTCTCCAAACTCAATCCCCATTCAACTTTTGAATAACCAGCAGCCCTAAAACTATTTTAGAAGAGGAGTAGAAGGAGAATTAACCTAGGGTTCATAAACCCTAGGTTTGGCCATGAGAGGGAAACCATTCTAATGCATGAACATAAATTCCAGATTTATTAACCAATCAATTTACCATGAATTATAGCCCATATGCAGTTTGTATTAGGCATAACCATGGCTCTGATACCACTGTTGGGAATCGAACTAGGGAGGAAAAACTACAAAGGCGGAATTAAAATTTTTCCTACGATTCCCAAAACCATGAATCCGATTATGCATAATACAAAAACATAAACCCTAACTACCAAGAGAGTTGGGATTACTTACAGTTGATTAATGTCTTCTCCTTTATGCTCCAAGCTTTTTCTTCTCCTTTTTGCTCCAAGCTTTGTCTCCGGACAGCGGTGAATGAGCAGCCCAAGTGTGCTGCCTCCAACGGTATCCACACCTAGCTAGAGCTTGTTGTCCTTTCCTTCTTCTTCCTTATGGTTGCTAGAGGTGGAGAAGAGGGAGAGAGAGAGAGAGGGAGAGCTGTAATTTTTCCAGCCAGCCCTTGGGGAAGAGTGATTGTGATGATGTCATCACATCATAAAAGGCTTTAAATAGCCTCCAACTAGGGCCGGCCAAGGGGGGATTCCAAACCCTAATCTAATTTGTGTAATTACTCTTAATTACACAATTAGCCCACTAGTTTGCATCAAATACAAATTAGCCCCTTAAAGAACTTTTCTTTAATCACTTATACCCTTTCTCTCATAGACAATCAAGCTCTCTTAGCATGATCAGTGTGTGACCCATTGGGTTCACATCATCAAGTAGTAGGAACAGCACAAGTTGTGCACAATGGAACACTTTCCATTAAGGGTCTAATTGAAACTCCTTCCAATTCCCTAATTGATTATAACTCATTTATATCAATTAGGGCTTCTACTAACCATGAGTAACACCTAGCATATGGCTCATGGTGTGGTCCTTAATGAGGTGAATAGTCATTTACAAAGAACCCTTCTGTTATAGTTTACAGGTTACAATTCCATCCTTCCATCAACACAATGTTTCCAATTGAACTAATAGGACATGGAAGTCTGTCAAGTCCCTGGTTCAATTACTTTATACTCATTCATTAATATCAACTCAATGATGAACTTATGGAAACTCCTTTCCATATTCATTCTACCATGGGCCCATGGATTTAATGAGTTATATTCAATGAATGCTGTATGAGACATTCACTCTCTTTTTCCTGAGAGTGATGGATTCCTTGTTGATCACTCACATGCCTTCACACACATAGCAGTAGGGCCAATGAACACCCTTACAGACCCCTGAATAGGATCTGCACTTAGTGTTATCAAACTTCTAAAGCTACATGTATAAGACAACCATGGTGTCTCAGGTCTAAGGATTACTTGTACCACTATAACAATGAGAAACTGATTGACAGGCAGGTTAAAACTCCATTCAGTTTATCTCATATCTTTGGTCACATTCAGTGTACCTATTCTTATAATAGGCACCCACTTGTTGGTTGTAGTGTCTCCACACAAATAGCTTGAGACTAGCTATCCTCCTATAGAGTCAACCTAACAAGTGCTAGTCCTATGGTTCATTACTGTCCATCATAGTGAACCTTCAACTAGGAATGATTTAGGAGTTTAGTACAGAGATATATTTACAGTCTCAAAATTACAACCCTTTGTAATTTCATATTCTCAACTCTAACTCCATGGACATATTATGTAAATATAAATGATGCATATAAACATAATAGAATAAGCCCTTTTATTAAATCAATAATAAATGTGACATATATAAATGAAATCAATTGATTGTTCCTAATCCCTAAACAATCATCTCTATGATTGGCTCTAGGGCATAATCCTAACACTTCAATGCCCATTCAGGTTTTAACCTTCTCAATTTTTGCTTTACCGGCTTTTTAAGGGGATTGGTAGGGATGAAATGCTACACAATATCAAGATCTATGCCGGGCATGTCTTCATAAGACCATGCAAAGGCTGTTATATTGGCCTTTAAGAGGGCTATCAGCTTTTCTTTTTCAAGTGGTGAGAGGGTTAGCCCAATTTTAATTATCCTTGGCAATTCATTTGTCCCTAAATTGATTGATTCCAATTCATCCATGTTAGGTTCGGTGACACCCCTTTTCCTTCGCTCGACGAGCTCCGGGGGGACGTCATTCCTAGGATCTATATCCATGCCATAAATATCCATAGAAGAGAGAAAAGAAACACTACAAGCAAACAATGTATAAAAGAAACACACTTCATTAAAGGAACTAACAGAAAGACACAAACTTGAAGACAAAAAGGAAACAAAATTTGGTGCCACAACTATGAAACGACTCCTAACTCCACAAAGTGGGATAGGCGGACACACTTTATTGAAAACAGGAAAGACTCTAACTAAGGAACCTACAAGCTACTATCAGGCAGGTCATGGTCTTCCTCTTCTAGGATCTCTGCAATGGCTCCATCTTCTAGGTACCAATTGTGAAGTGGCATGGTTGCATGGTGAATTGACGAATCTTGGCAATCTTCTGTTGCTGACTCCCCCAAAGTAAGAACCATATCTTGGAATATGGTGACCATAGCCTCGGTATCCACATGCTCTATCCAATCTTCTTTCTTCTTTCCCATAGAATTGTACCAACTTGTCAAGCTCTGAGAATTCGGCCCCTCTGTAAAGTATTTGTCACAAAAATCTTTATCTGCTAAGGCTGGATCGGAACTTGGGTAAAAAGTGCAATAAAGTGTTGGCTCTTCCTCTTGTACACATTCAAATCCCATAGTAAGGACCATGTCTTGAAACAAAGTGACCATGGTTTCAGAATCCATGTGCTCCACCCAATCTTCTTCTTTCTTCTCCCAATAACTGTCATTGATGGCTTCATCATCCACCATTTCGCCGGTGATTGGATACCACTCGGTGAAGAAAATCTCAAACCCCGGGATTCTGATCTTGGTTGTCGGATTGAACATAGGCTCTGGGAACCCATAGTACAGGAAGTCATCTCCCTCCTTGATAAAATAGCCATTCGGAGTCGGCCTATATGGTGAAATCTTAAAGTCTGGCACCCTATTGGGAATCGAACAAGAGGGAAAAATAGAAGTGCGGAATATAAAAAATTTTTCCTACAATTCCCAATCCATGAATCTAACTATGCATAACACAAAATCAAACCCTAACTACAAAGAGGGTTAGAACACTTACAGAATTTTTGTCTTCTCCTTTTTGCTCCAAGCTTTGATTCCGGACAGCGGTGAATGAGCAGCCCAAGTGTGCTGCCTCCAACGGTATCCACACCTAGCTAGAGCTTCAAGTCCTTTCCTCCTTTTCCTTGTTGTTGCTAGTGTAGGAAAAGAGAGGAGAGAGAGAGAGGGAGGCTGGAAATTCTGGCCAGCCCTTGGGGAGTTCAACTTATGATGATGTCACACATCATAGTGTGACTTATATAGTCCACACTAAGGGGGCCGGCCCTAGGGGGAAACCCTATTAGGGTTTTATGCAATTTCTCTAAATTGCACAATAACCCCTATAAATTATATCAAATATAAATAGGCCTCAAAAAACTATTCTTTATGCACTCATACCCTTTCTCTCATAGACTTTAAAGCTCATCTTGCATGATCAGTGTGTGACCCATTGGGTTCACATCATCAAGTAGTAGGAATAGCACGAGGTGTGCACAATGGAACTCTTTCCATTTAGGGTCTAATTGGAACTCCTTCCAATTCCCTAGTTGATTATAACTCACTTATATCAATTAGGGCTTCTACTAACCATGAGTAACACCTAGCATATGGCTCATGGTGTGGTCCTTAATGAGGTGAATAGTCATTTACAAAGAACCCTTCTGTTATAGTTTATAGGCTACAATTGCATCCTTCCTTCAACACAATGTCTCCAATTGAACTAATAGGACATGGAAGTCTGTCAAGTCCCTAGTTCAATTACTTTATACTCATTCATAGATATCAACTCATTGATGAACTCATGAAACTCTTTTCATATTCATCCTACCATGGCCATGGATTTAATGAGTTATATTATGAATGCTATATGAAACATTCTCTCTCTTTTTCCTGAGAGTGATGGATCCCTTGTTGATCATGTTGGGAATCGAACAAAGAGGGAAAAATAGAAGTGCGGAATATAAAAATTTTTCCTATGATTCCCAATCCCATGAATCTAACTATGCATAACACAAAATCAAACCCTAACTACAAAGAGGGTTAGAACACTTACAGAATTTTTGTCTTCTCCTTTTTGCTCCAAGCTTTGATTCCGGACAGCGGTGAATGAGCAGCCCAAGTGTGCTGCCTCCAACGGTATCCACACCTAGCTAGAGCTTCAAGTCCTTTCTTTCTTCTTCCTTGTTGTTGCTAGAGGTGGAGAAGAGAGAGAGAGAGAAGAGAGCCTCTAAGGGGCTGGACGGCTAGGGTTTATTGTGCAAGCCTATTATGCCATGTCACACATAAGTGTGACTTATATAGGCAGCCCACTAAAGGGGGCTGGCCATGGGGAAGAAACCCTAATAGGGTTATGTGTAATTACTCTTAATTGCACATTAACCCCTATTATTTGTATCAAATACAAATAGGCCCATAAAGAACTATTCTTTATTCACTAAAACCCTTTCTCTCATAGACTTTAAAGCCCTTCTTGCATGATCAGTGTGTGACCCATTGGGTTCACATCATTAAGTAGTAGGAATAGCACAAGGTGTGCACAATGAAACTCTTTCCATTTAGGGTCTAATTGGAACTCCTTCCAATTCCCTAATTGATTATAACTCACTTATATCAATTAGGGCTTCTACTAACCATGAGTAACACCTAGCATATGGCTCATGGTGTGGTCCTTAATGAGGTGAATAGTCATTTACAAAGAACCCTTCTGTTATAGTTTATAGGTTACAATTGCATCCTTCCTTCAACACAATGTCTCCAATTAAACTAATAGGACATGGAAGTCTGTCAAGTCCCTAGTTCAATTACTTTATACTCATTCATAGATATCAACTCATTGATGAACTCATGAAACTCTTTTCATATTCATCCTAATATGGCCATGGATTTAATGAGTTATATTATGAATGCTATTTAAGACATTCTCTCTCTTTTTCCTGAGAGTGATGGATCCCTTGTTGATCACTCACATGCCTTCATACACATAGCAGTAGGGCTAATGAACACCTTTGCAGACCCCTGAATAGGATCTGCACTTAGTGTTATCAAACTTCTAAAGCTACATGCATAAGGCAACTATGGTGTCTCAGGTCTAAAAATTACTTGTACCACTATAACAATGAGAAACTGATTGACAGGCAGGATAAAACTCCATTCAGTTTATCTCATATCTTTGGTCACATTCAGTGTACCTATTCTTATAATAGGCACCCACTTGTTGGTTGTAGTGTCTCCACACAAATAGCTTGAGACTAGCTATCCTCCTATAGAGTCAACCTAACAAGTGCTAGTCCTATGGTTCATTACTGTCCATCATAGTGAACCTTCAACTAGGAATGCTTAAGGAGTTTAGTATAGAGATATATCTATAGTCTCAAAATTACAACTCTTTGTAATTCCATATTCTCAACTCTAACTCCATGGACATATTATGTAAATATTAATGATGCATATAAACATAATAGAATAAGCACTTTTATTAAATCAATAATAAATGTGACATACATAAATGAAATCAAATGATTGTTCCTAATCCCTAAACAATCATCTCTATGATTGGCTCTAGGGCATAATCCTAACAATCTCCCACTTGCACTAAAGCCAATCGACCATGTATCGCATACCTATCTTCTCAAGATGTTGGCCTTAGACATAACCAATTATGTTTTAAAGCTATAGTCAGTAGGTCTACAAAAACTTATGTAGATAATATCTTCTGTAATGTATCTATTACCTCTTCCAATGATTCCTCTAATCACTTGGAATTGTCACTCTATGTGTTTGGACTTTTGATGAGACCGTGATTCCTACACTTGAGCTATAGACCCATTGTTGTCACAAAACAAGGTGTGGGCAACTCAATGGAAGGAACAACTCTAAGTTCTAAATGAACTTATAGATCCAAACAGTCTCCTAGACAATGCGACAATTAATTCACCCTTAATAATGGAATCCACTGTATCTTTCATACAGTTCTTCCATTAAGTATTTCACCAACTAAAGTGAATATAAAATATACCCCATATGGATTATATCCAAATCCATATACCCATCTACTATGAGTTTACAATTTCCATATACAATCCAATATTCCAAATTTGAATTGATTGATAACTATTTGTAACAATTACAACATAATAGATATCAGGTTCAATACATAGTGTAGAATAAGGCTTCTTAACACTTTAAGAACCTTACTTGTGTTATCCTAGGGCACATGCCCTTGAATAATGAATTCTTATCTGAAGTAAATCAGACCTCCCTTAGAATTCTCCATGTTGAACTCCTTCAACATTTCAACTATGTTTGATGATTTGGAGATACTTAGCAATCTATATGATCTATCCCTATAGATCTTATTGGATGCTTCTGCCAAATCTTTCATGAATTAGTTTTTCTCCAAAAACCAAAACTTTACATTAGATAACATTCATATATCATTCATAATGATTAGGATGTCATCTATACTTAGGATAAAGAAAAACGATCGCACTCCCACTAACCTTTTATACACTCATGGTCCATCTATACAATGAGAGAAATCAAACAATTTGATTACTTCAACTTTATAGATGTTCTAATTATGAGAACCTTGTAGTCTATTAATAGACTTCTATAACTTACACACTTTTATGGTTTTTCACCATTTGATATAACATCTTTATATCCTTTTTGACATATCTCATATTCAAAATGTGTGTTTATAGATAACAAGATCCAAATGGATTTCAGCATAACTATTATCAAACAAGTTTCTTTATAGACAACTTTTTGCCTATGTTGAAAACATTCTTAAATAGCCAAGCCTTTTAGGTCTCTACCTATCCATATTGGATTTAATGACTCTTAGTCATTTCTCGAGTTGATGTGAAACATCGTCTAGTCATAGTCAATAGGATTATCTTGGTGATCTTTATCACCAAAGAACAATTCTTTCACATTCTAATAGAGATACAATATCTCTCTTATGTTAAGAAATATCCAATTTGATCTACGAAAAGATTGTAGTGTAGTTAAGGGTTTTGTCTCAACAGAGACAAGGGTTGGATCTTTGTTCGTTTGTGGCTTTACAGACAATTCTATAAATTCTATCTCCTTTTGCATCTTTCTTGAATGAACTCTTTCTCAAGAAAATCCAGCAAACATCCTAATGGACAACTTTTGTTCATTAGGGTAATAGAAATACTATCCCAACCACTTTTGGGATATACCACAATTTAACACTTACTTGACCTTATTTCCAGATTGTCTACATTATGTTTCTAGACATACGTAGCACAAGCCCAAGCCTTAACTTCTTTAAGTTGGGTTTCTTCCCATATCATATCTGATATAATTGGGACAAAACTGGAGTGAACCCTAAATTATCAATATGTAGCAATTTTAAGGTATATCCTAGATGGATACATTAGTAAAACTCATCATGGATCAAACCATATCTTAGTAGGGTTCAATTCGTTCTCTTAGATTCACCATTGAGCTATGGTATTCTAAGATGAGTCTACTGTAATTGAATGCATGCTCTACATGACTATATACATCACAATGTATTAGTCAAATTATAAATGTAACTCTTTCACTTCACCAAGTAAAAGATGGGTTTGGTCATCTCATAACCAAGTCATAATCGTTACATTTAAATGAGAGTCTCTACATCTCTTGTATTCTCAGAATACGTTGCATTCGCTCTAATTAGTCATTTAAATTCAGAAATCAAATTTCTAGAATGTCTTAAATGACCTAGTTAAGAAATAAGTTCCCAAAATTAATCTAGCAACTCTTGCTCTATTAAAATTTTTAAAGGTAACTTATTATCTACTTAACTTTCTGCTTCGATTTAGATTACACTAGAATCCAAAAACCAAGAAGCAGAACTAACCAACAATTTAGTTTAGAGCATGAACCAAAACTTCAAAAGTTTGGTTCAACTAGGAAGACTGATACTTTATCAAGTTCCCTTTTCAATACCTTATATTTACTACAAAATAATTATATTTCTTTGTCTTTGACTTTTCAAGACTTGCTTCTCTCTATGCTTGCATTTTTAAATCACATCTAGCTTCTCAAGCTATTCTATGTGATTAATCATTTTTCAAAAGAATGATTATTAATAAACAACCTTTGTTACATCCTAGTCCAGAAGAAGTCCTTTACAAGTACTATACTTTATAGTATTATTTTACTCACAATACAACCTTTGTATGTGATGTAGGACATCAAAGGCACTCGCATTGACTAATTTTGCTTCTGAAGCTCATTAGTCATCAATACTATCATATAGCATGGCAACAAGATGCCAATTGCACATAGTGTCTTTTTCTTCTTAGGATGTTTTATGGAGGGCCTTTAATAAAAGGCCTAATAGCATATAAACAATCTTTTGAAATTGAGAACAATTCTCAATTTCCTAAGTCAATCAAAGAAATCGGATTTAGTCACACTATCAATATCCTATATATTAGGAAATAGGGGTTTTGAGGTGAGTAATTAGGTAATCTACATAAACAGAGAATTAGATTTCATTTTTATCCATAATGATTGGGTCTTTAATCATATGGTACCTCCCATTATTTTATCAAATTCCATACACCCTCTAATGGAATTCGGGAATCTCATTCTTTAATGGGGATTGGGGTCCCACTGTGACCTAGAAGCCTCACATGTTAGTTTCTTGACTTCTAACCCACAATAAGAAGACAACTCTTTGTCTATTGCTTCATAAGCAAGTTCCAATCATTTTGCCTCTAGGGAACATACACCTCACATGTTAGTTTCTTGGAATACTTCCCTAGTTAAGTTAAACCCATCATTCACACAGGTATGTTTCGCCAAATATATACCTCACATGTTAGTTTCTTGGTATATACCAGTTTAGGCACCCCATGATATCTACATATGTGATAGTTTCAAGTAATGTCTTTAATATGGGTAGCTCCTACATGTCTGCAGCCAGGTACCCACATTAAGGGACGTTAGATGATCCTATAATGATGGAAGGCAATGAAGAATTCATTCCCTAATGACTTCTCCATTTTCAACTTAATATTAAATAAGAGGGGTTTAAAGGGTCTCATCAAATTAACATGCATCCTATGTATCAAAATTTAAACATATAAATTATGCTATTTATAATCATACATCTCATGCTATTATAAATCATACATCGCATGCTATTATATATCAACATATATAAAGTACCATATTTTGATATTAGTCCCTAAGTGAATAGGTAACATATACCAAACTATAGTATTGGAGCTAATACAATTATCTCATAAATTAAAGCTCCCACTATGATGATTATGGACTTTGAGAGGATTCAATCCAAGCCAATAGATTGAATCCAAGGTCTAAGGTGGGTGTAGGTGATCGTAAAATAAACCATTTGTAACATGCATGCTTTCTTGAAACACTTCTCTAAGCTTTCAAGTCCTTCAATCTGCTCCCTTGGCTTGATGGTCTCCACCATTGGCTTGTTGGGCTCCATCATACTCCTTTGGGTCCACCATGCTCCTTAGTGTGCTCTCGATTACATAACATTTACATAATATATAGAAAGGGATACATAAGGGGAATGTGGGGTACATAAGAGAATGATAGAGAGAGAGGGAAGGTGGCATGCAAGCCCCAAATAATAAATTACATCACCATAATAAAATTACAACTCTTGAAAAATTATTGCAACCCATTCATAAGACGGCCAATCACAATTGGTTTAAGGGGTATAGTCCATAATCATCATCCAAACACATACATACAATCTCATTGCATAATGTAAAGAAAAACTGTAAGCATTAAAACATATGGGCATTATGGTAATTCTCTTGAATGATTTACATTAATCTCATTAATGCATCCTAATCTTATTAGGTTTAAACAAAAATATCCAGAATTAAATAAAGTCTTAACATTTAAGACATTTAGTTTCAATTAATCAAATTAATAGAAACATATAAAGTTTCCTAAAATAACTCTAATATCCAATATTAGGGTTTCCTTAATTAAACAAAACAATTTCATTTAATTAAGAATTTCCAGATTTTAATTTAATCCCTAATTGTGTTTTAAACCATTTAAAACATTATAAAATTAATCAATATTAATTAAATAATTAATATAGGAATTAAATAAAATCATTAAAATGATGAATTAGTGTATTAGGGTTTCCTAAAACCCTAAACCCTAAATGCATAACCCTAAACCCTAAATGCAAGCCCTAATCATTAAATGCCTTATGATTGGTCATTTAATGTCCAATCATTAAAACCCTAGGTTCATATGGTATTTAATAAAAGGGATTAGGGTTTAATTAATGCCAAATAGGGTATTAATTACCCTTAATTAATTACACTAATTAGGGTTATCAAAACCCTAACCCTAGACATCATTAATGGTATTAATTATGCCCTAACAATTAATAACCATGATTGGTCATTTAATGACCAATCATTAACTCTTAATTAAGGTAATTAATATTCCAATTAGGGTTTTAATTAATGCCATAATGAAATTAGGGTTTCATCATTAACTCAAAATTAGGGTTTCATCCTTAACTCTATGCAGCCGTCACTACCAAGGGGCTGCCTGAGCTTGGCTAGGCTGCCATGGCCACCAACGACTGTGGGAGGCCATGGCCAGTCATGGGAGAACATCCTAGGGGTGTGGGACAAGCCCTTGGACACGTGAGAAGTGGTGGAAGTGGCTGTCATCATCAAGAACAATCAGGGTTTCCAAAACCCATTGCTGGAGCCATTGTTACAGACCTTGAAGGTCACAATAGCTTCTAAATCCTTATCAATTCGACTCCTCCATTGGAACCAGATTTTGTATCATGTCCCTACATGAAATACTAAGCTAATAGAAGAGGTTTGGATGATCATATCATCACCAATTGTTCTAAACAATTAAAACAACAGTAGGCTGCCCAGAATTTGACAGCACACTGTCCATGGTCAGAAATTGATTTAAAACCCAGCAAGATGATTAAGTCAGGCTACCAAACGAATTTTCCCAGTATCCTACATGTCTTAGGAAACTAATGCAATTGGTTTCATGCAATTTGGAGTTCCCTAACTCAAGTTCTAATCAAAACTCCATTGATGACTTTTCTGCAGAGAAAATCTGCTATGCTGTTCATTAAAAAATTTCAAACTTTTTGAATCTTTTTCCATCAAAACCTTTTTGAAACTTAAAGAAAATCATATACACATGATATATAATGATCCTACAATGATCTTCCATCATAAATACAGCAGCTTTAATTAGAATTAATTGCAAGAACCTTAGGGTTCTAAAACCCAGATTCAGCCTCCATGGTGTTCTTCTCCTTCTTCCTTCTGTTCTAGCATCTTAATCCAATTATGATGCATCTAAATGCTTGGGAACCTTTCCCTACCATGTCTAGAACATAACCCAAGTGATGGCAACCATTGCCATGCCTTTGATCTCCATCAATAACTCAAAGTTGTGGCTATTGCATCATTCCCGAGCAAAACTGTCTTTCCAGACAGCCTGTAGTAAAAAATTCATAACTTTCACTACAGAACTCGGATTGACGCACCGTTTGTTGGGTTGGAAAGATTATTCGAAGACCTTTCTAACCATATATGGCTCGAAAATTTTGGAGAAGAACTCTGAATTCGGCAGGCAAAACAAGATGACGGTTTTTCATGGCAACCATGAAAACTGTTCATAACAGTTTTATAAAACCTTAGTTTCCTTATTCTTCTTCTCCAAACTCAAACCCTATGCAACCTATTGCATCCATGGATACACTTAACCATCAATTAGAAGAGGAGTAAAAGAGAATTGACCTAGGGTTGCAAACCCTAGGTTCAGCCACGGAGGAAAACCAATTATGCAGAAAAATTTTCCAGATTTTTGAATCATTCAACTACACCATAATTACCAGCCCATATGTATTTTGTATTATGCATAATCATGGCTCTGATACCACTGTTGGGAATCGAACAAAGAGGGAAAAATAGAAGTGCGGAATATAAAAATTTTTCCTACGATTTGTTGGCCTAAGAGGATTAATCCCCAAGGTTTTGATGATAACAATACATAATAAGATGTTTAAAGGACTAATGAGCATTTAAAGTGATGAATCTAGACAGGTATCAAAGCTGCTAAATGGTTCAAGCATTAAGGATCAAAATGCACAAAGCAAACAAAGCAAGACCATATGTAAGCAGCACAATGGATCCATCAATTGCTCAAAGAGCAATCAAATTTTATCACAAGTCAATTTGTGACAATTCTAGGAAATCTTGTAAGATTGTTTTCAATCCTTGCTCACCAGTTGAAAGGGCTTAAAAACATCGCAAATTCAATGATTTTAAAGGCCTAAAAATGACTCACTTTTCAAATGAACTGAATGTTTAAATTTGTCTGAAAACAGGGTTTTTCAGACGGCTGAAACAATGTTTCAGCCGGCTGAAAATGTTGCTTCAGCAGGCTGAAAAGTCTCAGCAGGCTGAAAAAGCATCCCTTAAAAATGTCTGCTCTCTGGAACTTTCAGACGGCTCTTTGAGCCGGCTGAAATGACAATTTAAGCCGGCTGAAAGTTTGATCAGACGGCTGAAGGAGCAGGCTTGCTCACATGCCAAATGTTAACCTCTCTGATATTTTCAGCAGCCTTAATCAGACGGCTGAAAGGCAAGTTTGAGACGGCTGAGAATCATGAACTTTTGTTCCTTTTTTTACACCCTCTCTGGAATATTCAGTAGCCTCACTCAGACGGCTGAAAAGGATATTTCAGACGGCTGAAAGATTTTTCAGCCGGCTGAAATCCTCGGGAAAGATATAACGGCTAGTTTTTAACGGACATTTGAAGCATTTATTGCCCACCAAACTTCTTTTCCCAGCATTTATTGTTCCAGAACGACTATTTTGGACCCCTTGAGTATAAATACAAGGCTTGAGCTCATTTATGAGCATTCATTGAGCAAAAACAAGAAAATCAATTACAAGCCCTAATTCCTCTTGTGAGCATTCATTGAAATCAATCAATAGCTGAAGTGTGCTTTCATTTTGCTGTGTATTTACTCTTTGAGAGAGTCTTCTTTGTACACAAAATCATCTCCAAATACTTTGTATCAAAAGGGTTGTGAATACCTTTCTTTGTAAGCACTTGAGAAGAGTGCATTTGGCTAAGTGTTGGTGAAGAACACTCAAGTTGTAAAGGTTTGCTGCTCCACCTTGAAGGAGAGTGATAGTGGATTGGTGAATCCTCAAGCGCGCTCTTGAGGCGAGGACGTAGGCGGGAGGCCGAACCTCGTTATATCGTTTGCATTCTTCTTCCCTTAATCTCTTTATTATTGCATTGTCTTACATTTATTTTAGCTTGCAATAATCAGATTTTTGATTGTTATAATTTCCTTTTAATTGGCCTATAACCCTATTCACCCCCCCTCTAGGGTTATTCACTTGGGACAACAATTGGTATCAGAGCGCAACCTCTAGCATTTGACATATTTGTCTTGCGAGGAACGATATGGCCAACTATAGTGGTAACGGATTCTCCGAAGGACAATCGTTCAATAGACCACCACTTTTTAATGGAGATGCATCTCTCTACAATTTTTGGAAAATTAGAATGCAAATCTTTATTCAATCCACTAGCTATGAGCTGTGGAATATTACTTCTAAGGGTCCTTTAATCCCTACTAAAGTGGTAGATGGAAGTTACACTTCCTAAAGTACCACAAGAATACACCACAGCTGATCACAAGTCCCTAGAACTTAATTCCAAAGCCATTGGGCTGTTATATTGTGCTCTAACTAATGATGAGTTTAGCAAAATCTCTAGGTGCACTAGTGCCAAAGAGATATGGGACACATTGGAGGTTACTTATGAAGGAACATCTCAAGTAAAAGAAGCTAAAATTAACATGCTTGTTTGTGAATATAAAATGTTCAAAATGAAAAAGGATGAATCTATTAGAGATATGTTTGCTAGATTTAATGCTATTATCAATCCCTTGAGTTCTCTTGGACAAACTTACACTAACTCCGAATTGGTGAGAAAAATTCTTAAGAGCCTGCCTAAGCAATGGGACGTCCTCACCACAACTCTACTTCAATCAAAGGAGCTATCATCAATGACCTTGAGTGATCTTGATGGCAACTTGGTCACACAAGAACTCGCATTCAAAGCTCGTGAAATTGATGAAGGAAAGACTTCCAAGAGTATGGCTCTCAAAGCCTCACAAGATGAAGAAGAAACACCAAGTGAAGAATGTGAAAATGAGGAAGATGAAGACATTGCTTTCATTTCTCACAAGCTCAAAAGGTTCTTTTCTAGAAAAATCAAGGAAGGAGATTCAACAAGGGAGACTCCTCCAAAAGAATTCCAAATAGAGGAGAGATTTCAAATAGAGAACCTCAAGTGTGTTTTGAATGTAAGAAGCCCGGGCATATCAAGATAAATTGCCCCCAACTCAACAACAACTACAACAAGACGAGCCACAACAACAACAACTTCAAGGACAATAGAAAATTCAAGAAGAAGGCTTTCACCGTCACTTGGGATGATGAAGCAAATAGTGATGAAGAAGATGAGGAGGCTTCATGCGATCAAGAAGTTGCAAACTTTTGTCTCATGGCAAACGAAGATGAGGTAATCGAACCTAACTTTATTGATTATCCTATAGAAGAACCTCCTACTTATGAAGAACTACAAGATGCTCTTGAAGATACTTTTCTTGAATTAAAAAGATTTTCTCACAAAAATAATGACTTGAAAAAGAATATCTCATCTCTTCAAGAAGAATTAATTACTTTGAAAAATGAGAACTTAGAGCTAAAAAGAAAGATAGACTCACCCCCTACCATCTCTCAATCTAATCTTGAAAGTGAAAACACTTCATTGAAAGAAAAGATTGAAGACTTGACTAATACCTTGGCCAAGTTTACCAATGGAAGGGATAACTTGGATAAGATATTAACTAGTCAAAGATGGTGCTTTGACAAGGCCGGAATTGGTTATCAAGAAAATGTTAAACAAAAATCCTACATTAACTTCTTCCCTAAACCCAAGGTTCCTAGCACACCTAAAATCTCATGTACTTATTGTAATAAGGAAGGACACAATGCTTACACTTGTAACATGAGAAGAAGACCAAAAAGATTCACCAAGAAGGTGTGGGTGATTAAGGGAACCTCACCTCCTATGGCTAACCCCTATGGACCCAAGAAAGTATGGGTACCAAAGAAAGCTACTTGAACTTGTGTAGGTATGCTTGAAGTCCTCAAGCAATGAGAAATGGTTTCTTGATAGCGGTTGCTCAAGGCATATGACGGGTGATAGATCAAAGTTCGTCTCTTTGAAGCCCAAGGATGGCGGCTTCGTGACATTTGGAGACAATGCCAAGGGTAAGATAATTGGCATTGGAAAGGTTGGTAAGAATTCCTCACTTTGTGTTGAAAATGTTTTGTTAGTTGATGGCTTAAAGCATAATCTCCTTAGCATTAGTCAACTATGTGATAAAGGCTATAGAGTTACTTTTAAATCAAATAAATGCATAATTGAGGATGATGGTAAGACCCTATTCGTTGCATATAGGATTGGTAACATCTATGCTATAGAGTTTGAAGAAATCGCATTACAAAATGTACATTGCTTCTCCGCTTTAAATGAAAATCATTGGTTATGGCATAGAAGGCTTGGACATGCTAGCATGGATTTGATTTCAAAACTTTCTAGGCATGAACTAGTTAGAGGATTACCAAAAGCAAAGTTTTCAAAAGATGGTGTTTGTAGTGCATGCCAATTTGGAAAACAAACCAAGTCTTCTTTTAAAACAAAATCTCATATTTCAACTACTAGACCTTTGCAACTCATTCATATGGACTTATTTGGACCCATTGCTATTGCAAGTCTTGGAGGGAAGCATTATGCATTTGTGATTGTTGATGACTACTCTAGATATACATGGGTGTTCTTCCTTGCACATAAAGATGAGACTCATGCTACATTTATTGCATATTGTAGAAGAGTCCAAAATGAGAAAGGCTATACCATTACACATGTTAGGAGTGATAGGGGGAGCGAATTTGTCAATAAAGATATTGAACAATATTGTAACGAAAATGGTTTTGATCATAATTTCTCCGCTCCTAGAACTCCTCAACAAAATGGTGTGGTTGAAAGAAAGAATAGAACTCTTGAAGAAATGTCTAGAACCATGCTTAATGAACATTCCTTGCCTCAATACTTTTGGGCCGAAGCCGTTAACACCGCATGCTATGTTATGAATCGAGTACTATTAAGATCTAAACTTGGTAAAACTCCCTATGAATTATGGAATGATAAGAAGCCTAATATAGGTTACTTTAGAGTTTTTGGTTGTAAATGCTTTATATTAAATGATAGAGATAAACTTTCTAAATTCGACTCTAAATCCGATGAAGGTGTGTTTCTTGGTTATTCTATGAAGAGCAAAGCATATAGGGTGTTTAATAAGAGAACTTTAACCGTTCAAGAATCAATGCATGTTGTATTTGATGAAACTAACCCACTTGCTCCCAAGAGAAATGTGGATGATGATGATGATATAGGTACAAGCTTGCAAGAACAAGTTGAGAACTTGAATCTTAATGACAAGCAAGACCCACAAGGCAAAGACAAAGAGAAGGAAGAAGATGAAGTCATTGAAATCAAGAAACCGGAAGAAGAAATAGAAATTGAAGACACTCCACTTCATCCGGATGTCACCAAGACTTGGAAATTTGTGAGGAATCATCCTAAGGATCAAATCCTAGGTGAACCCTCACGTGGGGTAAGAACTCGTTCTTCCATGAGAAATATATGTGATTACCTTGCATTTTTATCTCAAATTGAACCTAAGAACATAAATGAAGCCGAAAGTGATGAATCTTGGATACTAGCTATGCAAGAAGAGCTTAACCAATTTGAAAGGAACAAGGTTTGGACCTTAGTTCCTAGACCACATGACCATGGTGTAATAGGCACCAAGTGGGTATATAGAAACAAGAAGGATGAATCGGGCACCATTGTAAGAAACAAGGCACGTCTAGTTGCCCAAGGTTTCAATCAACAAGAAGGCATTGATTATGATGAAACATATGCACCGGTTGCTAGACTTGAAGCCATTAGGATGTTACTTGCATTTGCATGTCATAAAGATTTCAAATTATTTCAAATGGATGTCAAGAGTGCTTTTCTAAATGGTTTTATTGAAGAGGAAGTTTATGTTGAACAACCTCCCGGTTTTGAAAGTCATGAATTTCCAAACCACGTATTTAAATTATCAAAAGCTTTGTATGGGTTGAAACAAGCTCCTAGAGCTTGGTATGAGAGACTTAGTGGTTTTCTAATCAAAAACGGTTTCAAAAGAGGAAAACTTGACACCACACTTTTTATCAAAACCATTGATAAAGACATGCTTATTATTCAAATATATGTTGATGACATTATCTTTGGTTCTACTAATGTAAGTTTATGTGAGGATTTTGCTAAAGTCATGCAAGAAGAATTTGAAATGAGCATGATGGGCGAACTCAATTTCTTCCTTGGATTACAAATCAAGCAAACAAAGGAAGGAACCTTCTTAAATCAATCCAAATATGTCAAAGATTTAATCAAGAAGTATGGATTGGAAGATGGAAGGAATTTCGCCACACCAATGAGCACCTCCATCAAACTCGAGAAAGATGAGAAAGGTAAATGCGTGGATCAAAAGAAATACCGAGGTATGATTGGTAGTTTACTTTATCTCACCGCTAGTAGACCGGATATTATGTATAGTGTATGTTTGTGTGCTAGATATCAATCATGTCCTAAAGAATCTCACATGCTTGCTGTTAAACGCATATTTAAATATCTTAGTGGCTCTATCAATCTTGGCATATGGTATCCTAAATTCACATCATTTGACATGCTTAGTTATTCCGATGCGGACTTTGCCGGATGCAAAGATGGTCGCAAAAGCACAAGTGGGACTTGTCATTTTCTTGGACATTCCCTAGTTTCTTGGTTTAGCAAGAAACAAACTTCGGTTGCTCTTTCCACAGCCGAGGCCGAGTATTTGGCGGCCGGAAGTTGTTGTGCACAAGTGTTGTACATGAAACAACAACTTGAGGACTTTGGATTGCATTATGATCATATTCCCATAAAATGCGATAATACAAGTGCAATTAATCTCACTAAGAATCCCATTCAGCACTCACGAACCAAGCATATTGAAATAAGACATCATTTTATAAGAGATCATGTTCAAAGAGGAGATGTTGAAATTGAATTTGTTGGTACTGAACATCAATTGGCGGACATTTTTACAAAACCACTTCAAGAGGATAGGTTCAATTTCATTAAACGAGAACTTGGCATGTGTTTAAGTGATGATCTATGAGAACATGTTCGTTATGAAGATTTTCTGCCCTTGAGTATTTTTCGTCTGATATTTTCAGACGGCTGAAAGTTCTTTCAGCCGGCTGAAAATTCTTTCAGACGGCTGACTCACTCAGTCAGACGGCTGAAACTCCTGGTTCTGAACATTCTTTTTGAGTGCTCTCTGACTTTTTCAGACGGCTTAATTCAGCCGGCTGAAAAATGTAGAAGACGACTGAAAGTCATCTTTCAGACGGCTGACTGGCTTCGTCAGACGGCTGAAAGAGGGTCCCTTGGATTTCCAAAATTTAGGGTTATCTGGTTTTATCGGACGGCTGTTTCAGCCGGCTTAAATATATCCAAGCCGACCGAAATTGGTATTTCAGACGGCTGATCAAATTTTCAGCTGGCTGAAATTGTCGGGGTATATATATTTTTTAAAACCCTAAACAGTGGTTTTTCAAATTCCTTCGCGGCTTTTACTGTTCCTCTTTCTCTCTCCTTCTCTCTCCAAACCCTAATCCAAAGCCCTCTAATGGTGAACCTCAAGAAGGCTACCTCCTCTCCTATCGAAGCCGGCGAATCATCCCAGCCACCCAAGAAGAAACTCCGGAAGAGCTCCGCCGCCGGCACCCAACGTCACCGTTCCCAGCACTCAACGGCGCAACCTCGGGTTGAAAACCCTCCTGTCCCTCGACGCCCTCGTCGCCAACACCTTCCTCCTCCATCTCCGGCACAGCAGCCTCTGCCTCCTCCTCCTCCACCAGCTCATCAACCACCTCAGCCACGGCCGCGTCCTGGAGACCCGGATTACGATTCCGGTCATGAACCATCCGAAGGCAATGCTCCTCCTCCACCCGTGGATCCTCCACTCTACCTGACTCCTGAACATGGTACGGTTTTTGCCAAGAAATTTTTTAGTAAAAAAGTCATATACCCTAAAATTCTTGAACCTCAATTCTTGAATGACCACCATTTTCGCATTTGCTCTCTCTTGCAAAATGTGGGTCTTCTTGAATTCTGCACTCTCTCCAAGCCCTGCTACAACACCACTGTCCGTCACTTCTACACCCACTTCTCCATGCCTACACCTGGCCGAGCTACCTCCTATCTCAAAGGCACACACATTGTGCTTACTGACCAAACCCTGAATGACCTCTTTCATACACCTCAGGATGGGGCAGTGATTACTGAAACCCATTCTTGGCCAAGGATCGATGGTTTTCACCATATCGATGCCCTAAAATTAATTCTCGGCCGAAATGACATAACAGAGCCTTTTAAGCCTACCTTGAAGGATTTTTCTCTCGAGTGTAATCTACTGCACAAACTCATCTTCTACAACATTCTTCCGCGCGGTGGTGGAAAGGACCATGTCACCTACACCGACATTGGGATCCTTTGGTGTATTTTAACTGGAAAACCAATCAACTTAGGCCACTTGATGTTATACCATATGAAGTTATGTACTGAGAAATCCAAAAATGAATCCAAAGGGTCTAAGAAGGGGCAGGACGCCGAGGGTCGCAGTGTTCTCCCATACGGGGCCGCATTGACTGTACTTTTTGAGCACTATGGCATTCCTCCCACAGCTGGTGATGTGTTCCATCCTACATTTCGGAACAAGATCAATGCTCCTTTCATGGGTTGGCTGAATTATGTTTTGGTTAATGGCGTTTGGGTGAAGAAAGGGGCAATACCTGCAGATCATGAAGAAGAGGATGCTACTGAGATTGGAGGACTCGCATCTCGATCACACCATTCCTCCTCCACCTACCACTTCTACTGCCCCCTCTTCCTCCACTATTCCCCAGCCAGATCCTCCTACCACTCCATCCACACCTCTCACTCCTGCTCCTCCCTCATCTGTCCGAGACATGTTCCTGATTCTGACTCAGCAGATGTCTGACCTCAAGACCTTTGTCACCACCAAGCTGGAAGGGTTCCATGACAAGCTTGATGAACTGGGCTGCGACATTCGAGATGTGAAGCAAACTCAAGCAGCTATGGCTCGGAAACTCAGTGACACCCTCCCTGCCTTCTCCTTGTGATTTTTTTTGATTGATGACAAAGGGGGAGAAATATTTTGATAGATGTTTTTGTTTATAGATGTTGGATGTGTGGATGTTTTGATGGATAGATGATAATTCTTTGTACTTTTTGGAAATCCTTAATGTATTACAACATGGTTATGAAATGAATGAATTTTTTTGTTTATGAATATTGATTGTAAGTGCGATTACATTTGGATAATATGTTGAAGTATATGCAATATGTTGATATATATGCTAAATGCATCTTAAATAATTCTAATAACATATCTATATGATGCATAATGATAGGGGGAGAATATTTGTTCTTAAATTTGAGCATTTTACCTCATTAAAACATCTATGGATTGTCATCATCAAAAAGGGGGAGATTGTTGGCCTAAGAGGATTAATCCCCAAGGTTTTGATGATAACAATACATAATAAGATGTTTAAAGGACTAATGAGCATTTAAAGTGATGAATCTAGACAGGTATCAAAGCTGCTAAATGGTTCAAGCATTAAGGATCAAAATGCACAAAGCAAACAAAGCAAGACCATATGTAAGCAGCACAATGGATCCATCAATTGCTCAAAGAGCAATCAAATTTTATCACAAGTCAATTTGTGACAATTCTAGGAAATCTTGTAAGATTGTTTTCAATCCTTGCTCACCAGTTGAAAGGGCTTAAAAACATCGCAAATTCAATGATTTTAAAGGCCTAAAAATGACTCACTTTTCAAATGAACTGAATGTTTAAATTTGTCTGAAAACAGGGTTTTTCAGACGGCTGAAACAATGCTTCAGCCGGCTGAAAATGTTGCTTCAGCAGGCTGAAAAGTCTCAGCAGGCTGAAAAAGCATCCCTTAAAAATGTCTGCTCTCTGGAACTTTCAGACGGCTCTTTGAGCCGGCTGAAATGACAATTTAAGCCGGCTGAAAGTTTGATCAGACGGCTGAAGGAGCAGGCTTGCTCACATGCCAAATGTTAACCTCTCTGATATTTTCAGCAGCCTTAATCAGATGGCTGAAATAACATTTCAGACGGCTGAAAGGCAAGTTTGAGACGGCTGAGAATCATGAACTTTTGTTCCTTTTTTACACCCTCTCTGGAATATTCAGTAGCCTCACTCAGACGGCTGAAAAGGATATTTCAGACGGCTGAAAGATTTTTCAGCCGGCTGAAATCCTCGGGAAAGATATAACGGCTAGTTTTTAACGGACATTTGAAGCATTTATTGCCCACCAAACTTCTTTTCCCGGCATTTATTGTTCCAGAACGGCTATTTTGGACCCCTTGAGTATAAATACAAGGCTTGAGCTCATTTATGAGCATTCATTGAGCAAAAACAAGAAAATCAATTACAAGCCCTAATTCCTCTTGTGAACATTCATTGAAATCAATCAATAGCTGAAGTGTGCTTTCATTTTGCTGTGTATTTACTCTTTGAGAGAGTCTTCTTTGTACACAAAATCATCTCCAAATACTTTGTATCAAAAGGGTTGTGAATACCTTTCTTTGTAAGCACTTGAGAAGAGTGCATTTGGCTAAGTGTTGGTGAAGAACACTCAAGTTGTAAAGGTTTGCTGCTCCACCTTGAAGGAGAGTGATAGTGGATTGGTGAATCCTCAAGCGCGCTCTTGAGGCGAGGACGTAGGCGGGAGGCCGAACCTCGTTATATCGTTTGCATTCTTCTTCCCTTAATCTCTTTATTATTGCATTGTCTTACATTTATTTTAGCTTGCAATAATCAGATTTTTGATTGTTATAATTTCCTTTTAATTGGCCTATAACCCTATTCACCCCCCCTCTAGGGTTATTCACTTGGGACAACACGATTCCCAATCCCATGAATCTAACTATGCATAACACAAAATCAAACCCTAACTACAAAGAGGGTTAGAACACTTACAAAATTTTTGTCTTCTCCTTTTTGCTCCAAGCTTTGATTCCGGACAGCGGTGAATGAGCAGCCCAAGTGTGCTGCCTCCAACGGTATCCACACCTAGCTAGAGCTTCAAGTCCTTTCTTTCTTCTTCCTTGTTGTTGCTAGAAGTGGAGAAGAGAGAGAGAGAGAAGAGAGCCTCCAAGGGGCTGGACGGCTAGGGTTTATTGTGCAAGCCTATTATGCCATGTCACACATAAGTGTGACTTATATAGGCAACCCACTAAAGGGGGCTGGCCATGGGGAAGAAACCCTAATAGGGTTATGTGTAATTACTCTTAATTGCACATTAACCCCTATTATTTGTATCAAATACAAATAGGCCCATAAAGAACTATTCTTTATTCACTAAAACCCTTTTTCTCATAGACTTTAAAGCCCTTCTTGCATGATCAGTGTGTGACCCATTGGGTTCACATCATTAAGTAGTAGGAATAGCACAAGGTGTGCACAATGGAACTCTTTCCATTTAGGGTCTAATTGGAACTCCTTCCAATTCCCTAGTTGATTATAACTCACTTATATCAATTAGGGCTTCTACTAACCATGAGTAACACCTAGCATATGGCTCATGGTGTGGTCCTTAATGAGGTGAATAGTCATTTACAAAGAACCCTTCTGTTATAGTTTATAGGCTACAATTGCATCCTTCCTTCAACACAATGTCTCCAATTGAACTAATAGGACATGGAAGTCTGTCAAGTCCCTAGTTCAATTACTTTATACTCATTCATAGATATCAACTCATTGATGAACTCATGAAACTCTTTTCATATTCATCCTACCATGGCCATGGATTTAATGAGTTATATTATGAATGCTATATGAAACATTCTCTCTCTTTTTCCTAAGAGTGATGGATCCCTTGTTGATCATGTTGGGAATCGAACAAAGAGGGAAAAATAGAAGTGCGGAATATAAAAATTTTTCCTATGATTCCCAATCCCATGAATCTAACTATGCATAACACAAAATCAAACCCTAACTACAAAGAGGGTTAGAACACTTACAGAATTTTTGTCTTCTCCTTTTTGCTCCAAGCTTTGATTCCGGACAGCGGTGAATGAGCAGCCCAAGTGTGCTGCCTCCAACGGTATCCACACCTAGCTAGAGCTTCAAGTCCTTTCTTTCTTCTTCCTTGTTGTTGCTAGAGGTGGAGAAGAGAGAGAGAGAGAAGAGAGCCTCCAAGGGGCTGGACGGCTAGGGTTTATTGTGCAAGCCTATTATGCCATGTCACACATAAGTGTGACTTATATAGGCAGCCCACTAAAGGGGGCTGGCCATGGGGAAGAAACCCTAATAGGGTTATGTGTAATTACTCTTAATTACACATTAACCCCTATTATTTGTATCAAATACAAATAGGCCCATAAAGAACTATTCTTTATTCACTAAAACCCTTTCTCTCATAGACTTTAAAGCCCTTCTTGCATGATCAGTGTGTGACCCATTGGGTTCACATCATTAAGTAGTAGGAATAGCACAAGGTGTGCACAATGGAACTCTTTCCATTTAGGGTCTAATTGGAACTCCTTCCAATTCCCTAATTGATTATAACTCACTTATATCAATTAGGGCTTCTACTAACCATGAGTAACACCTAGCATATGGCTCATGGTGTGGTCCTTAATGAGGTGAATAGTCATTTACAAAGAACCCTTCTGTTATAGTTTATAGGTTACAATTGCATCCTTCCTTCAACACAATGTCTCCAATTAAACTAATAGGACATGGAAGTCTGTCAAGTCCCTAGTTCAATTACTTTATACTCATTCATAGATATCAACTCATTGATGAACTCATGAAACTCTTTTCATATTCATCCTAATATGGCCATGGATTTAATGAGTTATATTATGAATGCTATATGAGACATTCTCTCTCTTTTTCCTGAGAGTGATGGATCCCTTGTTGATCACTCACATGCCTTCATACACATAGCAGTAGGGCCAATGAACACCTTTGCAGACCCTTGAATAGGATCTGCACTTAGTGTTATCAAACTTCTAAAGCTACATGCATAAGGCAACTATGGTGTCTCAGGTCTAAGGATTACTTGTACCACTATAACAATGAGAAACTGATTGACAGGCAGGATAAAACTCCATTCAGTTTATCTCATATCTTTGGTCACATTCAGTGTACCTATTCTTATAATAGGCACCCACTTGTTGGTTGTAGTGTCTCCACACAAATAGCTTGAGACTAGCTATCCTCCTATAGAGTCAACCTAACAAGTGCTAGTCCTATGGTTCATTACTGTCCATCATAGTGAACCTTCAACTAGGAATGCTTAAGGAGTTTAGTATAGAGATATATCTATAGTCTCAAAATTACAACTCTTTGTAATTCCATATTCTCAACTCTAACTCCATGGACATATTATGTAAATATTAATGATGCATATAAACATAATAGAATAAGCCCTTTTATTAAATCAATAATAAATGTGACATACATAAATGAAATCAAATGATTGTTCCTAATCCCTAAACAATCATCTCTATGATTGGCTCTAGGGCATAATCCTAACAGATCACTCACATGCCTTCATACACATAGCAGTAGGGCCAATGAACACTTTTGCAAACCCCTGAATAGGATTTGCACTTAGTGTTATCAAACTTCTAAAGCTACATGCATAAGACAACTATGGTGTCTCAGGTCTAAGGATTACTTGTACCACTATAACAATGAGAAACTGATTGACAGGTAGGATAAAACTCCATTCAGTTTATCTCATATCTTTGGTCACATTCAGTGTACCTATTCTCGTAATAGGCACCCACTTGTTGGTTGTAGTGTCTCTACACAAATAGCTTGAGACTAGCTATCCTCCTATAGAGTCAACCTAACAAGTGCTAGTCCTATGGTTCATTATTGTCCATCATAGTGAACCTTCAACTAGGAATGCTTTAGGAGTTTAGTACAGAGATATATCTACAGTCTCAAAATTACAACTCTTCGTAATTCCATATTCTCAACTCTAACTCCATGGACATATTATGTAAATATAAATGATGCATATAAACATAATAGAATAAGCCCTTTTATTAAATCAATAATAAATGTGACATACATAAATGAAATCAAATGATTGTTCCTAATCCCTAAACAATCATCTCCATGATTGGCTTTAGGGCATAATCCTAACACACCCTTCCTTCTGCTCTGGCCTTTCCCTTCTCCTTGTCATTTCTGCATAGTTATTCTTGGTGGGCTCATATCCTAACCCAAAAGTGTAGGAAACAACTCAGCTTTGAACAGAATGGGGAATTCCTTGTTGGCGACGCCCTAGGCCCATACCTGGGAAGAAATTCATTTTCCACATTATCTCACCAACATGTAAATTACTATGGGGACAATAGTCAAGGGGTATCAATTCTTCCCTTTCTAACTCCTTTTCTATGCACTGCACATACTCAAACCTAGACAAGGGTATCTCAACTGATTCTGGTTTTATTTCACATACGGGTATTCCCGCCATTTTCAAATCATAGTCCCCTTGAAGTGTGACAACGGCTCCTTCATGAGGGAACTTCACCTTTTGATGCAATGATGATGGTACAGCCCCAGCAGGATGAATCCAAGGCCTTCCCAATAACAGATTAAAACATGACGGCACATCCAGGACTTGAAACTCTACTATGAACTCCGTGGGTCCCATGATTAAAGGTAAAGTGATTACCCCAATTACTTCTCTACGGGTATTATCATATGCCCTCACTGTCTGCCCAGACGGAGTGAAATCAGTGGGCCCCAAGCCCAAAACAGTTGCAGTTCTCAAGGGACATACATTCAACGTGGAACCATTATCAATCAAGACCGTGGGAACCCTCTTCCCCATGGTATCAACAGTTATATGTAAGGCTTGGGAGTGGCTTGGCCCACTTTTAGGTAAGTCAGCCTCTGTGAACACTATAGTGGAATTCTTCGGAGCAGGGTTTACTAGATTCACCAATCCCTCAGGAGACAAATCAACCGGAACCTGTATCTGATTTAACAACTTCAGCACTGTCTGTCTGTGTTTGTGATAGGCCATAAGCAAGCCCCATATGGCGATATTGGCATTGGTCTTCTTCAACTGTCGGAGTACTTCATCCTCTTCTTCTTGCACATCAAGGCGCTTATCTAACTCACCTAGTGGATTATCAGATTCCAAGTGTGGAGGTTTGAAATAGCGGCCCCCTCTTGTCATGTGGTCTACTTCTTCATCACCAGCCCATATGTCATCAATTTCATTTGTGTCACCCATTAGGTCATCCCATTCAATCATGTCAATGTCCTCCATCTATACTTCTTCAGATATATCATCCCAGCCCGTAGAAATTATGGGCTCACTTAGCAATGGATCAGGATAAAGCACATAGTAATCAAATTTCCCCGAAAGTTCTCCTAATAGCCTCACTTGAGGGTCTCCTGCTTCATACCTTTCTTTCAACCGCTGTTGGATAGACTTCTTTGGCAATTATAGGGTCTTTTGATCAATGAAATCTTGAACAATCTTTTTCAACATAGCACAATCCTCAGTGTCATGGCCGGGTATACCATGGTATTGGCAATATTGATGGGGTGTTTGGGGTCTTGGTTTTGGAAGGTGAGGTATGATAAGGCCTTTGTTACAGCATTGGTAAAAGGCTTGGGTCAGGGACATAGGTAATGGGGTATATTGTCTTATGGGTAGGCAATGTCGAGATGGGTCGGCTTCAATGGCATTTATGGAGTTGGATAAATTATGAGAGGGAAGTGGGTTTTGGGTGACATTTGGGCGATTTGATGGAGTTGGTGGTGAGATGATTTGTTTGTCAAGTAAGTCTTGGATCTCATGCCTAAGGCGATAGCAACGGTTGGTTGAGTGGCCTTTGGCTTGGTGGAATTTGCAGTATTCATTCTCATTGAAATTCTTGGGCAATGGGTTTGGTGGTGGTCTTGGGTCGAGAGGTTTTAGCAAGCCTCGGCTCTTTAACTTTTCAAGCACTTTCTCAAGTGGCATGTGCAACTCAGTGAATTGGTGAGGTGGGTTGGTGTCATTTAGGGAGATAGGTTGAATGGGTTGGGCTATGGCATTGACCTCAGCATTGTTTTTCCCAGCAAAGTTCGGCCTACGGCTCCTTTGGACTTCTTCCGTCTTAATTGACCCATCAGCGATAGCATCCTCAACTTGTGTACCCGCTCCGATAAGAGCCTTGAAATTAGGGAAGTAGTGAGCAAAGAGGTGTTTGTGATACACCGCCAATAGGTTCTTAACCACCAACTGAATCTGATCTTCCTCATTCGGTCTATCTGCCATTTTCGAGGCCTTTTGCCTCCACCTTGTAATGAAAGCGGAGAAGGTCTCATTAGCCCCTTGTTTCGTGGTCTCTAGGTCCCTTCGTGTGACATCCACCTCAGTGTTATACTTGTAGTGCTCTGAGAATTCATTACATATGTCCTCCCAAGTCCGGGTTCTATTCTCATCCAAGGCTAGGAACCACTTTAAAGTAGAAGTGGCTAGGGTTTCATGGAACATTTGGGCCAAGAGTTCATCTGTTGCTTCTCGGGGATGCATAGCTCATACATACATCTTCAAATGGGTCTTAGGGCAACCCGTTCCATCAAACTTTTCTAATTCGGGCATCTTGAATTGTAGTGGAATACGAGCTTGAGGAAACAAAGATAGGGTACGTACATCCACCATGTCATCTGTCCTACGGATTCCCTTTATAGTTCTCTCTAAGGCTTCTACCTTGCTAGCCAACACAGAGTCTGTATCAGAGGTCTTCCCCTTACTTCCCCCTTCTAGGTTAAAAACTTCAGGTGATTCATTCCCCTTGGGCTTAGTGCTTCCCCCCTCATTGGTCTTAGTGCCTTCTCCAGACTGGGTCCTATTTTCGGTGTTATCCCCCGGGGTACGGCCATTATTCTGTTCGGGTTCTGACATCTTATGTTGGATATCTTGGGCCATTTTCAATGCTCTCTCGGATACATTAGTGGTGTAATCAAGCTTGGTCATGATAGCCTTCAAACAAGTCTCAACATCAAAACCCCCTTCACTAGTTGCTTCATCGGCCATATCTGACTGGTTGGTAGGATCAATCTTCACTAAGCGCCTTTGCTGGTCGCGGATCCAAGCCAGTACTTCCTCTCACTCCTCTAAGAAAGGGAACAATCAGTCTCTCATCCTAAGGGTATGTCCTAGGCTTCCATATTTGTCTCAATGACTTCACGCCATATATACTCAATTAGTCCCTTTTAATCCAATTACCTTTGCAAGGGTCATGGGCGAAAGGTACGTATTAAGGACATAGGGTGCAAAGGTCCTCTATTAATTTTCCATTAAGCACATCACAAACACGGTCATGATATCATTACAAACAATGTGGGTGCATAAGGGTGAAACCATAGTGCCCTACAAGTCTGTCTATATGGACTAATGATAAGGGTAGGCTGGGGTCCTTTACTTGCTTGAGCAATCTTTATACTTAACCACATGTGGCATTAGGAACGCTGCGTGGGTCCAGCAGTACGTGATTAACTCATTTAATATACCCAAGGGCAAGCCCAAGGGTACTTGGCAAGAGAGGTTAAGAGCTTTCGCCCCAACTCATGGAATTAGGAAAACCAAGGTTGAGGCTAGGCCCGTCAGTGGCAAGGGACATCGATCCTAGCATGCAAGAGTTTGCGCACACAATGCAATAAATGAAAGCACACAATTAAGCGGATGCAATGTGATTGATTTTAATTAAACAAAAGAAATTAACTTAGCCCAATCAAATCGTATAGAGTCTAGCCCACAAATCCCCAGTGGAGTCGCCAATCTGTGGACCCTAAAAAAGAGTTAAGGCCCATACGGGTTGAAAAGGAAAATGGTGGGTTTAAAAACGAAAAGGAAAGGAGTCGCCACCTTATTTTTTAAAGGAAACAAGGAAAACCCTAAAAAACAGTTTTATTTTAGGAAAACAAAAGATTGACTCCATATTTAAAAATGGTAAGGCAAATGATCTTTTGGAAACCAAAGAAATCGAGGATTCGGAGGCTAAGTTACTATATGGGAAGGTTCTAGGCAAAGCCTATAGGCACCCATATCGCCCTAAACGGTCTCTTAATTTAATTGGGCTAAATCAAAGTCTTAATCACACACAAATCAACAATTATCATCACAAGACAGCATGCATATCATTCATTCATTCATCCATATAATCAAATAAATCAAAGAAAAACAGAAAAAGAGAAAGAGGGGGAAGAAAACCTAGGATACTTAGTATCCTAGGGCGGACTTGAACCTCACGAAGAGCGCCTACGTACCATGTATGGAAATACATGGATCAAAGTCCACGTAGTTCAAAAGGGAATAGGGTTATAACCTAATAGAGGCCTATGGTAAACCCTAAGTTTCCTTTCAAGAAAAACATGGTAAGTTTCCAAAATAAATGATTCTCAAAAGATTTTTGGTAAATATGGAATTTGATAAAAAAAAATGGAAACTTTGATTTAAAAGGTATTTTTTTTATGAAAGGATACTATAGGAATCTACCATACCCCTCTATTAAGGAATAACCCTAGGGGGGGAGAAAGGGAAAGTTTCAAGGAAAGGAAAGAAGGGTGAATTGGGGCACCCTCATACCCTACTTACCTTTAAGCAAAAGCAACCTGTCAAAATAACCACCCTATTGCATAAGGTAATTATCTTATTCGCAAGATTTCATCTTGCAATAGCCAAAATAACCACCCCACATTGGTGGGGTAGTTGCACCTGTTGTACCCGTCAAGCACCTGCAATTTGCATGCAAAAAACACCAAAAATACCAACCAACCAAGCTAGGTTCCAATCAAGCAATTATCATGCTCAAACATAGGCTAACACATGCTCAAAACTCATCATTAAAGCCATTAAACAGATCTGGACAGAATTGAAATAAAGCTTAAAATCAACCATAAATCATGTAAACAACATGAATCATAAGCTAACTAAAACCCTAACTCAACCCTACATGCAATGACATGCAAAAAACCCTAAAATCAACTATATGAATGCTAGAAATATCATAGTTACCTAATATGGAACACATAGGCAGCAACTATGAAGAAAAAACAGAGAAAATCCCTAAGCTATCATGTTATATGCAACTAAACCAACACAAGGATGATAAAAACCCTAGAATCACACTAGTGCATAAAATCCCATGAAATAACCCTAAATCATGCAAAACAGAATATGAACAGCATTCTAACCATGCATATTAATCAATAGAATGATCCACACATGATAAAGACATAGACTTTCACATGAAATAAAACTATTCTAAGCATAAACTCAATTTCAGCACTAAGGAAACCCTCGAATCCCAAACATGCAGTAAATCACATGGAATAGCATCCTAGCATACTAAACAGCCCATAAATATCATCCTAAACATGCATACTAGCTAATAGAAGCAACAAGACATGATAAAGACATAAACTTGAACATGAAATAATGACTATTCAATGCAAAACCCTAGAAAAGACTCTAAAAACCCTAAAAACACAAACACTCACAAAGTCACATGGAATGACATTATATCATGCAAAACTAGCCATAAACAATATCCTAATCATGCATTCTAAGCATTAGAAGCATCAACACATGATAAAAATATAAACTTGCACATGAAATAATGCTATCCTATGCAGGAAACCCTAATTTGAATGAAAGAGAGAAAAGGGGAGAGGTATACCTATGGTGGCTGCTGTAGAGAGTCCTCCTCCACTTATGCACTGCTGGGAATTCCTTCCTTCAAGCCTTCAAGCCCAACTTCAGCCTTCCTTCAAGCCCAACTTTAGCCTTCCTTCAAGCTTTCTCTCTCACTCTTTCACTCAAAATTTAGGTTAAACTACCCTAAGGATGGCTGCCATAGCCTCCAAGTCTCACACATGCCTCACACTTCAGAAATTGCCTCCCCTATTGCTGAAGTATAAGGGGGTATTTATAGAGTTTGAGGGAAAACCCTCAATGGTTGGGATTAAAACCCTAGGTATTGATCCAAGGGTTCTTAGAGGTTCCCTTGGGGCTCGAGTAGGTCAAATAGGGCTGAAATTAGGGTTAAATGGCGGCTGGAGGCGAGCAAATCCAAGGAAATAGGGAGGGAGCCGCGTCAAGACTCAAAAAAGGAAAGTGGCTCGGGTGACCACTTGGGGCTGGGCGGTCACCCGAGGCCATGTCAGCTTCAGCCCAAATTTTGACCCTTTCGACTTCCAAATGTGTTTCAAGGCTCAAATCAACTCCGATTTTGACGAAACGAAAGCCAAAACGACCGTGTTTCGAAGGGGAATGTAATTTGAGTCACTTGAGGGCAAGAAACCCTAGCCATGGCTGCATCGTTGGGTCCTACAAAGGCGGTTAACCGCTATGCCTCACCATCGCTTAGCTTAAGTATGCACATAGGGTCGTACTGAATGCTTTCCAATTCGAAATTCAAACTTCCTAAACACATTTGGGGATGAAATTAAGACTAATCAAGGTCAAATGAGTAGTCATAGAGTGAAAGTCATGAGCCAATTCGAGCTAACCCGAAGTAGGTGTCTTAACCAACCTGAGCCTTGTTGAGCCATTCTAATCCCGAACCATCAATTCATCGAATTGAACCCACAAATACCTCAAAGGCAACCATATGAACTCCAATTGGCAACTTGGAGATCATTTCAAGGTCAAATGGAAAGTTTGTGACCAAAAAGACGATTATGCCCCTCAAGTCACAAAAGTTCTTATTAACCCTCAAGATCAACTCCAAATCGAACCAAAATTCATACACACTATCCTTAGGACCCTAGAAACTCAATGCAAAAGACTAGACTCAAAAAGGAAACAAAAAGACACATGAAATGACAAACCCTAGCTAAGGTGGCAAAAATGGGGTGTGATAGTGATTGATTTTAATTAAACATAAGAAATCAGTTTAGCCCAATTAAACTTTATAGAGTCTAGCCCACAAATCCCCAGTGGAGTTGCCAAACTATGAACCCTGGAAATTGGGCCCACAAGATTGGAAAGAAAATAAAATTTGGTTTTGAAAAAAGAAAAGGAGTCGCCACCTTATTTTTTAAAGGAAACAAGGAAAACCCTAAAACAGTTTTGTTTTAAGAAAACAATTTGAATGACTCCATATTTAAAAAGGAAAGGCAAAAACAGTCTTCTGGAAACCAAAGAAATCAGGGATTCGGAGGCTAAGTTATGACATGGGAAGGTTCTAGGCAAAGCCTATGGGCACCCATGTCACCCTTTCGGTCTCTCGGTTTATTTGGGCTAAATTAAGATCTTTCCATACAAAAATCAGCAAGTATATCATCACAAGAATTGCATGCATATCATGTATTCTATTCATCCATCCATGCATAACAAGCAAATAAAACAGAAAATAAAAAGAAGAAAAGAAAGAAAGAAAGAAGTATAGGATACTTGGATCCTAGAACGGACTTGAGCCTCACGAAGAGCACCTACGTACCTTGCAAAGAAATACATGGATCAAAGTCCACGTAGTTCGATTAGAATTAGGGTTAAGACTTAATACGAACCTATGGTAAAAACCCTAGGTTTCCTTATTTGATCAAAAGAGTTGAATATGATAGATAAACCAAGTTTGAATTTAGGAAAACTTCCACAAAATGGAAACCTTAATAAAAAGTAGAATTTATTATTGAAGGAAACCTTTGATTAAAACCATTGACTTGTATTAAAAACTAACCCTAAGAGGGAGAAGAGAAAGAGTTAGGAAGAAAGGTGAATTGGGGCACCTTCACACCCACTTACCTGAGCGCAAGTGCTCCAAGCATTAGCCATTTCAAGCATTGGTAGCCCTATTTGCCATAGGTCAATTACCACACCTATTTGCACCCTTACACGTGCTCAAAACCATGCAAAAGCACTAACATGCAAATCTGGACAGAATAGTACTAAGGCCTAAAATCATCCACTAAGCATGCTAACAGCAAAAACAGCAAACTTTCATAAGCCCTAACACAATCCTAGAACCATATCATGCATAAAAACCCTAGGATGTATTAACATGCATGCAAAAATATCATAATTACTCTATATGCAAAACATATACAGCAACTACGAAGAAAAACCAATAAAAATTCTACTTTAACATGCTGTATGAAAACTAATATGAAACAAGGACTCTAAAACCTTAAACTCACAAATATGCTTAAAAACACACAAAACAAACCTCAATCATGCTAAAATAAACCTAAACAGAACCTAAATCATGCATATTAACTAACTAAAGCAATAAAACATGATAAGAACCCTAACTCTAGCATGCGATAACACTACTCTAAAAACAAGGACAACAGGAGCACATGAATCACAACTATGCTTAAAAACACATAGGACAGCCCTAAAGTATGCTAAACTTATGATAAACAGTAGATATTTCATGTATATTAACTAGCTAGAGTGTTAATACATGATAAAAAAGCTACCTTTAACATGCAATAAGCCTATCCTATATGAAAACCCATATTCAGCATAAATAAAGAGTGAGGAATACCTTAGGAAGATGCTTCCTTGCTGCTGTAGAGACTCTCTCTTGCTCTTATGGATGACTTGAACCAATGTTCTCCAAGGCTACAGCAAGAACTCTAGCTCTCCTTCAAGTCTCTCTCTCTTATTCTCTCTCAAACACTTAGGTTTTAAGGCATAAAGTGGCTCCCCTTGTGCTGAAGCATAGGCGGGTATTTATAGAGTTTACTAAGGATTAACCAATGGCTGGGATTAAAACCCTAAGAACTAATCCAAGGGTTATTAGAGACCCCCTTGGGGCTTAAGTAACTCAAGAGTTACCAAAAATTAGAAGGAAACTCGTCCAAGAGAGTCCTTGTTCGTCAAAATAGGAAGAATTCCGCTTCAGCAAGGAATCATAGGGAAAATAGGAAAGTGGCCTCGGGTGACCTCCCAAGGCTGGGAGGCTAGCCTCCTGGGCCCAGGCGGCTAGCCGCCCAGGCTTGGGAGGTCACCCGAGCCCATATCAGATTTTTGGTTTTTTAGGACTCCTTCTCCTTCTAGAAGTGTTTCAGGGGGCAAATAAACTCCGATTTTGATGAAACAAAAGCCAAAACGACCGTGTTTCGATGAAGAATACATTTTTGAACATTTTAGGGTGAAAACCACTAACCATAGGTGCTTGGTTAGGTTTAACAAAGGCAGTTAACCGCTATGTTCTACCTTTGCTTAGCATAGGTATGCACATAGGATCAAACCAAATGCTTTCCATATCAAAATTAACCTTTCTAAAACACTTTTGGGGATAAAATGAAGACTAATTAAAGTCAATTTGAAAATATTTGATTGGTAATTGTGAGTCAATTAGAGCTAACCCAAGGAGGGTCAATTAACCAACTTGAATTACGTCGAGCCATTTTAATCCCGAGCCATTGATTCATCAAATTGAACCTAGAAATACCTCATATGCATCCATATGAACTCCAATTGACAATTTGGAGATCATTTCAAGGTCAAATGAAAAGTTTGGGACTTAAAAGACAATTATGCCCCTCAAGTCACAAAATCTCTTATTATCCCTCAAGATCAACTCCGAATTGAACCAAAATTCATATCCATTGTCCTTGTGACTCTAGAAACCTAATGCAAGTGACTAGACTCAAAAACAAAACAAAAACATGCATGAAATGATGAGCCCTAGTGAGGTGGTGGAAAAATGGGGTGTGATAGCATGTTAGTGTTTTTGCATGGTTTTCAGCACGTGTAAGGGTGCAAATAGGTGTGGTATTAGTCCTATGGCAAATAGGGCTGCCAATGCTTGAAATTGCTAATACTTGGAGCTATTGCGCTCAGGTAAGTGGGTGTGAAAGTGCCCCAATTCACCTCTCTTCCTTACTCTTTCTCTTCTCCCTCCTAGGGTTAGTTTTTAATATAAATCAATGGTCTTAATCAAAGGTTTCCTTCAATAATAAATTCTGTTTTTTTATCAAAGTTTCCATTTTGTGGAATTATTCCTAAATTCAAACTTGGTTTATTCAACTCTTTTTTTTTTAAAATAAGGAAACCTAGGGTTTTTACCATAGGTTTATATTAGGATTTAACCTTAATTCTAATCGAACTACGTGGACTTTGATCCATGTATTTCGTTGCATGGTACGTAGGCACTCTTCGTGAGGCTCAAGTCCGTTCTAGGATCCAAGTGTCCTAGGTTTTTGTATTTTATTCTTTATTTTCTGTTTTTATTTGCTTATTATGCATGGATGGATGAATGGAATATATGATATGCATGCTGTCTTGTGATGATATTTGCTGGTTTTTGTATTGAAAAGATCTTAATTTAGCCCAAATAAACCGAGAGACCGAAAGGGTGACATGGGTGCCTATAGGCTTTGCCTAGAACCTTCCCATGTCATAACTTAGCCTCCGAATCCTCGATTTCTTTGGTTTCCAAAAGACTTGTTTTTGCCTTTCCTTTTAAATATGGACTCATTCAAATTGTTTTCTTAAAACAAAACTATTTTTAGGGTTTTCCTTGTTTCATATAAAAAATAAGGTGGCGACTCCTTTTCGTTTTCAAACCCTATTTTTCTTTCCAACCCTTGTGGGCCCAATTTCGAGGGTTCACAGGAGCTATGCTAGCTCAATATCTTGAAGGGTCGACAAAGGAAAATGCTATTTATTACTTAAGCAACAAAATGACAGACTATGAAGTGAAGTACAATGCAATTGAAAAGATTTGTGTGGCACTTGTATAGGCAACGCAGAAACCCTGTCACTATATGATATTCTTCGAAGTATTTGTGATAAGTTACATGGATCCTTTAAAATACTTGATAGAGAGGCCGATATTGTCATACAGAACTGCTCAATAGTCAATTCTCCTCAATGAATTTGACATCAAGTATGTAACTCAGAAGTCTATCAAGGGGAGTATCATCGCAAACTACCTAGCCAACTGTCCTGTGTCATCATCCGTTTTGTTCAGTGATCAGTTTCCAGACGAGGATGTGTTAGAGATTGGGAAGAAGACTTGAAAAGTATACTTCGATAGGGCAGCCAAAAAGAAGGGTTATGGGATAGGAGTTTTGTTGGTTTCACCTGAAGAAGCATTCACATCATTGGCGGTTAAGTTGGGGTTTGAGGCTACCAATAACATTGCTGAGTACGAGGCTTGCATCCTAGCATTGGAAGCTGCATTGGAATTTCGGAATCAAAGAATTGGAAGTGTTCAGAGATTCAGCGCTAATCATTTGTAAAAAAAAAAAGGGAATGGAAAACTCAGGATGAGAAGCTGTTGCCATACCATGCCTATCTGGAAGCTCTAACCAAGGAGTTCTCAGAGATAGAGTTCAATTACCTGTCAAGAAACAAGAATCAGTTCGCTGATGCCTTGGCAACCCTAGCATCCAGGGTAGAGATACCCGAAGGAGGGAATGTCAAGCCGTTGGTAATAGAATGTCGAGACAAGCCTGTGTACTATTGCGCAATCTGAGAAACGAAAGTGAATGATGGCCATCCACAGTTCCATGACATAAAGAAGTTCATTGAAGAAAGAGAATACCCAGAAGGAGCATCAAGTATTGACAGTGTAGACACCCCATTTTCACCCCCGTGAGATCATGATATCATTTGGTTAGGTTTAGAAACATTTAGGAGTCCCTAAGCCCTAAAGGACAATTTTGCCCTTTTAAGCCTTAGGAGAATAGGTCATCATTGCATGCATATTTTTGTCTCTTTGTTGAGTCCTATCACTTGCATTTAGTTTCTAGGGTCATTTTAGATATGTGTGTCAAATTTGGTTCAATTCCAGATAGGTTTGGATAGCTAATTAGAACTTTTGCGACTTGAAGGGCAATTTCGTCTTTTACTTCGTATATTTTCCAATTGACTTCCAAATTTGTTCCGGAGTGTTCCATTGACCTCAGAATGATGAAATGAGTCTAATTGAAGTGCCAATTTGATTTATTGACAGGTTTGGGATTGGTTCACCACATTACCCTATGCTTAATTAACCTTTTTTCAGGTAATCGCCTCATGAAAACCCAGCCACTTGACCGTGGTCAGGGATTCTTGGTTCAAGAATGTTCTAGGCTTATTCTACACTGAATCCTTGAAATTTTGGCTTTTGAATCACTCAAATCGGAGTTAAAATGAAGAATTTGTGTCCGTTTGAAGTTCGGAGTCCAAACCAAGCTAGAATTCCAAAATTTTTGGATTCTTCTCGGGTGACCGGTTGGGCCTAACCGGTTGGACCGGTTCACCCCAACCGATCACCTGAGAGTCCCATCCTGATTTTTCTCTTTTTGATTTTTTGACGAAACGGGACTCTACTACTTCGATTTTCTGCCTTCTAAAGGACTTCTAAGCCTATTGGGAGGTGGTTTTGAGTTGTTTAACATTCATGGGACTTAATTACAGCCCTAGATTGTTTTTATGGTGAATTAATCTCAACCATTGGTTCATATGGTTGGTTGGTTATAAATAGAGGCTCATTCATCAGCATTAAGGACTTTTGGCTTATTTGACACTTCATACTCATAAGAGAGAGAGGGACCACGAGTTTGCACACACCCATATCACTTGGAGGAGGCTTTCTACTGCAATTTTGAAGAGGAACTAGAAGGGAACCAAGCCAAAGAGAAGGAAGAACGCAGCGAAGACCCTTGCTTCATTGTAAGTCTCCTTTGCTTTCTTTTACAATTCCTTCTTCTTCTACTCCATTCTCTGCATAGTTATGGTTTAGAATTGATTTAGGAATCATATATACTCTATGTTTTAGAGTGTATATGATTCAAGGATGATGAGAATGCATGTTAGTGGATTAGGATTGTGAATTGCTTGCTGTTAGGATAGTTTCTTTCTTAAGGATAGAGGTACGTTTTGCATGAAAAATCAATTGATGTGTTTTGGCCGTTTTCTCTTCATGGTTCAATTATATGCATGATTTTAAGCATCTTTTGTATAGGACACTTGCTGTGTAAGCCTCGTCTTCATAGGTGTATGGATGATTATCCTTTTCGAGGATAATTATCGTCCTTAGAGGGTGAGGTTGTGCATGGGTGCTTTCTAGAGTGTGTTTAAGTGCGCTGTGAGTTTCATTGCATTCTTAGGTATATATTTTACGTAGGATATGTGAAGAAACCATTCATATGGAGTGATTTCTACGTAAAATTATCTCTGGGTAGTTTTACTTAAAGAAAGCTCGCCGTAGGGATGATTATTTCGCATTCTTACATAAAGTACTTACCTAAGGCACCATGTTAGATTTTCTTTTCATGTTTAGGATTGTCATATGATATTTTCATCATGGTAATGCCTATTTAGCATGTTTTTGATAGTTTTTGTGCATGTTAGGGTGTTTAGAGCATATAGGAGCATATAGGATTGAGTTTTTCTTTTGATTCTTGTTATTTGCATGAGTTTTAGGTCATTGTATGCATTTTTAGTATTCTGTCCAGATTTGATTTAGGTCTTCTAATGATGATTTGAGCATGAATATGAATGATTTGAGCTCAATAATTGCCTTATAGAATACATAGGGTGATTAATTGGTGATTTCTCGATGTTTCGGGATGATTTATATGAGTGTTAAGTCATTATATGCATATTTAGTATTCTGTCCAGATTTGAATTAGGTTTTCTAATGATGATTTGAGCATGAATATGAATGGTTTGAGCTTAATAATTGCCCTATAGAATACATGGGGTGATTAATTGGTGTTTTCTCGATGTTTCGGGATAATTTGCATATGGTAAGTAGTTCATGGTGAGTATTGTGTGAATTGTTCTCTTCTCCCTCCTAGGGTTATTGTCTTTACTTTGAATTAGAAGTCCTATGTTTCCAACTCTCTTAAAATTCTGTTTTAATTAGAGTTCTATCTCTTTTAGAATTCTACTTCTCTTAAAATTCTGTTTTAATTAGAGTTCTATCTCTTTTAGAATTCTACTTTTCTTAAAATCCTTTTTGAATTAGAGTTCTATCTCTTTTAGAATTCTACTTTCATTAAAATTCTGTTTTATCTAGAGTTCTATCCCTTTTAGAATTCTACTTTTCTAAAACCTTTTTTTGGATAAGAGTTCTATCTCTTTTCAACTTCTATCTTTTCCCAAATTCCTATTTTGGAAACTCTTCTTCTTTTTCAAACTCTTCTTTTCTTTTAATGGAAACTTAGGGTTTATAGTTCATTGTAAAGGGAGTAACCCCTTCTCAATCGAACTACGTGGACTTTGATCCTTATGTCTTTGCATGTAAGGTACGTAGGCGCTCATTTGATGTTCAAGTCCGCCTTAGGATACTAAGTATCCTAGGTTTTCTTTTTCTTTCTTTCTCCTTCTTTCTACCCATTTGTCCATCACATATATGCTAGTGGATAGGATGGACCCATGCTTAATTATATATTTATCCATCACATATTTGTTAGTGGATAGGATGGATTTGTTTGCTTGCTCATTTATCCATCACATATTTGCTAGTGGATAGGATGGATTTGTTTGCTCATTCTCTCTATCTCTCTACTGCTTTCCATATCTCTCTTATCTGTTCATGGATGTTTACATGCTTTATGGATGTTTACTGCTTTATGGATGTTCATGGATGAATGCAATTGGTTTATGGATGATTCTTTGCATATGCATGGTGACTAATTAGGAAGTGATTGAAATAGCCCATATAAATTCAGAGACCCATTTTGGGGCGATGTGGGTGCCTATAGGATGTTTCCTAGAACCTTCCCACATCGTAACTTAGTCTCCGAATCCTCTCTTGTTTTGATAGACCTGCTTTTCCTTGATCGGAGTCATGTGGTTTGTTTTCAAAGGTTTCTTTTTTTAAGAAAAAACTATTTTGAAAGGTTTTCCTTTTTTCCTTAAAAAATGAGGTGGCGACTCCTTATTTGTTTTGTTTTTGTGAACCTTTTAAAAACCAGATTTTTATTAATTTAAATCTCTACAAGTCTTTTTAAAAGAAGGGTTCTCCTTCCTCCCCTGGATCGAAACCCGTGGTTCACAGTCTGGCGACTCTGCTGGGGATTAGTGGACTAGACTCAAGGAATTTATATGGGCTAATTTAATTGCTTAAATTAAAATCAATCACTTGCATACACTTGAATGTGTGTTTACTTTATTGCATTGTGTGCGCAATTGCATTTGAATGATAGGTCGATGTATCCTTGCCTTTCTGATTGGCCTAGCCTTGACCCCGGTTCCCCTCGTTCTCGGGTGTCATGTTTGCGAAGCTATCAACTCCTCTTGCCACGTATCCTTGGGTTTTACCCTTTGGGTATATTAAATGGATCAACACGTACCACTTGACTCACGCGGCATCCCTCATGCCACACGTGATAGGTATATAGTTGATTCAAGCAAGTAGGGGACACTATCCTACCCTTTTTAGTGCATATAGTGGACTATCTAGGACACATGGACTCGCCTAGTTTAAAGTCACCATGCTTGTGGAATGAATGCAGGTACAGAGTGGATGTGTGTTTGAATGTATGTGTGTATGGAATGAATGTATGTGTGGCATGAATGTGTGTTGTGGGAATGAATGTGAATGGAATGGATGGTGATGCAATTCATGTCATGTTTCTTTGAGAAGATGATACAAAGCCCTCGATACAGTGATCCGGTTTCTTGCTCTTGAATGCGGTTGGAGATATGAATGAATGCTATGTGGGTGGTTAATTTTAAGGGGTAACATGACTTTAAAATCAATTGACCTACATCCCTTTAGTATGACCTTCTTACCTAAAGCCCATTGGGCTTATAAGGATGAGAGGCCCAACTAAAGGAATGTTATTGGACCATTACCCGCCCGTTCAAATCAATTGTGGAGACTAAAGGCGCTTTGTGTCACTTTGTAACTAAGTATGGGTCATTTGGATGTAATAGAGTGCTGGCTTGGACTCGTGACTCTTCAGGCCATTTGATCAGAGGAAATACTGAACAAGACCTCGCCATGGATGATACTTTTGCATTGAATAACCCGGCTACACCTGAGGGGACATCTGTTTCTGGGACTCCTGCGGATCCACGGAGGATTGAGAGGCTATTGAATGATATACTTGGGAAGTTGGAAGAGGTGTCAGTGAAGTCTGAAACCGCAATAAGAATGGCACAAGAGATCAACAACCGAACCCCTGTCCTCATCCACAATATTCCTACAGATCAGGCCATACCCGACACTCAAGTCCCCATTGTTCAAAATCAATCCAACCCATCTGCCCAAGCTGGAGGCCAAGCCCAAAATCCACCACCCCCACATACTCAATCATCGCCTCAAAATCCACCACCTCCACATACTCAACCTCCACTACAAAACATCCCCATTTACACCCAATCATCCACTTTCATCCCCACCACTGAAAATCCTCCTATGAGTGATGACCAAAAGATGATGGCTGCAAGGATGTTGGCCTTGGAGAAGACTTTAAAGGGTATTCGTCGTGCAGATGATTTTGTGGATATACACACTCTTTCTCTCTTCCCTCAAGCGAGATTGCCGACTTCATTCAAGATGCCGGAATTACAGAAGTTTGATGGAACGGGTTGCCCTAAGACTCACTTGAAAATGTATGTCCGAGCAATGCAACCTCGCGGTGCTTCCGAGGAGTTGATGGCTCAATTATTCCATGAATCACTTAGCACCTCTTTGCTACATTGGTTTCTAAGTTTGGATGAGTCAAAGACTAGAACATGGGAAGACGTGTGCAGAGAATTCACCGATCACTACAAGTACAACACGGAAGTTGATGTGACAAGGAGAGACTTGGAGACTACCAAACAGGCGGCAAATGAATCTTTCTCTTCCTACATCACTAGGTGGAAGAAGAAAGCTTCTAAAATGTTTGATAGGCCTAATGAAGAGGAACAGATATGAATGGTAGTCAAGAACCTATTGCCTATATATCACAAGCACTTGTTCGCTCATCACTTCCCCACTTTCAAAGCTCTGATTAGTTCTGGGACACAAGTGGAAGACGCCATAACTGATGGCACCCTTAAAGTTGAAGATCCTTCAAGGTTTCGTCAGATAGGGAACAATGGAAAAGCACCCGCTGAAGTGAATGCAATCGCTCCACAACAGCCATGGAACATTGGCAACAATTCTACTCCTCGTCAATTCTCTGATTTGTATGCACCACTAGACAAGGTTTATGAAAGATTGAAAGCAAGGGGCATCCTCAAACCTCTAGACCCAATACCTCCACCAAATCCATTGCCTAGGTGGTACAACGAAAATGAGTATTGCCATTTCCATCAATCCAAAGGCCATGGAACAAATCGTTGTATCCGTCTCAGACATGAAATACAAGACCTCATTGACAAGAAGATCATAGGCCCACCTATTCCTCCTAACCGTCCCAATGTCACTCAAAATCCTTTGCCATCCCATAACCCATCCCCTACTTCTAATGTCAATGCAATAGAAGGTTCACCTCATTCACCTCGACCCATTTGCCATTACACCACTTTGCCTATGAGTCTCACCAATGTATTTCACCATTGCAAGAAAAGAGGCCTTATCACTCCCCTTCCACCCAAGCTTTCACTTGTCCCTGACCCATCATTTTGCCTATACCATAGAAAATCTGGCCATGATACTGAGGATTGCACCTTGCTAAAGAAAGTGGTCCAAGACTTGATTGATGAGAGAGTTCTGATAGTTCCGCAGCCAAGTCCATGCGAAGTGCCTACATTGTTGCCCACCCTACATGAAGAAAACATGCAAGAGATTGATATGCTAGAATGGGCAAATCCCGAGAAGAAGCCTATGGGGAAAGAAAAGGTTGTTGAGAAGGAAGTGCCGAAGAAGCCGAGTAAGCCTCGAAAGTCATTTCAGCAACAGTTGAAGGAAAGGTATGACGCCGGAGACCCTGAAGTGGGTTTATTGGGGGAACCATCTGGGAAGTTTGACTTCTATGTTCTCTACACTGCACCGTCTCCAATAACCATTCCTGTTCGTGCAACCGGATGGGGAAATCCATGGGAAGATGAGCAACCAACAGAGAAATCCCCAGTCCATGCAACCAGATGGGGAAAATCCTTGAAAGAAGAACGGCCAACAGAAAAGTCTCTAATGCAAGAGGTAGATATGCTTGAATGGGGAGACATCATGGGTGAAACCTGTAGCAATGAAATAAATGATCTATGGGCAGACTCTGAAGAAGTTGATCACTTGACTAGGGGCGGTCGTCACTTCAAACCGTCCTACCTTGAGAATAAAAATCTGGTGGAAGCACTAGAGAAGGGGCAAAGACCTGAAATCTACGATGAAGAGGATGAAGTCCTAAAGCAATTGAAAAAGACTCAAGCCAACATTACCATATGGGGATTGCTTATGGCTTCTCTCAAGCACCGTCAGACTATGCTTAAGCTCTTGAACCATGTCCAAGTACCCATCGATACTTCACCGGAAGGATTGGTGAGTCTTATAACCCCTATCGAGAAAGCGGCTACCATAATCTTCACGGAAGCTGATTTGCCAAAAAAGAGGAGAGATCATGTGCAAGCTTTGAACATAACTGTTGACACCTTAGGGAAACGGGTTCCCACTGTCTTTATTGACAATGGTTCTGCTTTGAATGTGTGTCCACTTCGTACTGCTACATCTCTTGGGTTGGGACCTACAGATTTTGTGCCATCTGGGCAATCAGTGAGAGCATATGACAACACAAGAAGGGAGGTAATTGGTATGGTGACCTTACCATTAATCATAGGACCGGCAAAGTTTGAGGTTGAATTCCAAGTTCTCAATGTTCCTGCCTGTTTCAATCTCTTGCTAGGCCGACCATGGATCCATCCAATTGGGGCCATCCCATCTTCTTTGCACCAAAAAGTTAAGTTCCCCTACAAAGGATCTATTGTGACCCTACAAGGAGACTATGAACTCGCTGCCAGTCAAATGTCAAGAATCCCCATTTGTGAGATCAAGCACGATCCTTCAGATATACCGTTGTCAGGGTTTGAATATGTGCAGGTTATCAACTCAGCACCCGTAGGTAAAGAACTTATCCCACTAGACTTTTCACCACATGGGAGTTTGCATATTGCTGAAATCATGAAGATCATGGGTTTCTTTCCTGGTATGGGAATGGGACCAAGGCACCGAGGAATTTCAGAGCCAATTAAGCACCAGTCGGCCGTACATACCTTTGGCTTGGGATATAAGCCAACACAAGCAGATTACAAGAAACAAGCATGGCTAAGAAAAGAGAAAGAGACTGCTAAAGAACGTGGACACACTGTTATCCACCCGCTTAAGCCTTACAAGCCAACCTTGAATGGGTGCTTTGTGAAAGAGGGGGAAGATTTCCCATATTGTGGTTTTTCGGAGCCTACTTATGTGGAGTCCATCGGAGCTAGAGTCCCAGGGTTTGAGATTTTCTTTGAGACCGAGTGGTATCCCATCACAGCAACCATGGTTGAGGATTTTGCAAAAGATAGCGACAGAGAAGAAGAGGATTGGGCAGACAGCATGGATTCGGAGATTATGGGCCGATTGTTTTCAGAATGTGTGCTAGCCATTGAAGATTGTGAAGAGGTTCCAGTTCCAGCATTCCAGACAGTCAGCGAGCTACTTCAGAATTGGTACACCGAAGGATCCCCTGTTCTTGTTCCAAGGAAAGAAGAGTCTAAGCCAGTAGAGGATATGTAGGTTTTCTTTTGAGTCTTGAGTCAGCAAACAATCTGTCTTTGTTTAAAGCATTTCATTTGTTGAGTCCTTTAGAGTTGTCATAAGTTTTATTAGTGATTTGTACTTTCTTTATTTTCTCGCAGAGATTATATTCATTGTCTTCGCGCCTTCTTGTCTCTTAATGTGTGTGGCATGGAAATAGACCTTAGAGACGCTGATATCCCTCCCGAGCTCATTGAGCAAAGGAATAAAGGGATAGCACAACCAATTACAGAAGAACTAGAGTCAATTAATCTAGGGACGAATGAATTGCCAAAAATAATTAAAATTGGTACAACACTTTCCCCTTCTGAAAAAAAGCAATTGGTTGAGTTGTTGAGAGAGAATCTTAAAGCGTTCGCCTGGTCTTATGAAGATATGCCCGGAGTAGACACAAATATAGTGCAGCATCACATTCCGACCAATCCTGACATGAAGCCTGTTAAGCAGAAGTTGAGGAGAATGAAGCCTGAGTGGGCGTTGAAGATAAAGGAAGAGGTGATCAAGCAGATAGAAGCTAAGTTCCTTAAGGTTGTGGAGTACCCTGAATGGCTTGCAAATATAGTACCGGTTCCAAAGAAGGATGGTAGAGTGCGTATGTGTGTAGATTTTCGTGATTTGAATAAGGCATGCCCTAAGGATGACTTTCCACTACCACACATTGATGTGTTAGTCGATAGTACCGCAGGGCACGCTCTTCTTTCTTTCATGGATGGTTTCTCAGGTTACAATCAGATCAAGATGGCACCGGAAGATATGGAGAAAACGTCCTTCATCACTCAGTGGGGGACCTATTGTTACAAAGTAATGCCATTTGGGTTAAAGAATACAGGGGCAACTTATCAGAGAGTTGCCACCACCTTATTGCATGACATGATACACAAAGAAGTCGAGGTTTACGTCGATGACATGATTGTCAAGTCAAAGGATAGGGAAGGACATGTAGCTGTGAACCCCAGAAATTGGGCCCACAAGGGATTGAAAGAAAATGGGTTTGAAAAAGAAAAAGGAAAGGAGTCGCCACCTTATTTTTTAAAGGAAACAAGGAAAACCCTAAAAATCAGGTTGTTTTAGGAAAACAATTTGAATGACTCCATAAAAAAAGGAAAGGCAACAACCAATCTTTTGAAAACCAAAGAAATCGGGGATTCGGAGGCTAAGTTATAACATGGGAAGGTTCTAGGCAAAGCCTATAGGCACCCATGTCACCCTTTCGGTCTCTCAGTTCATGTGGGCTAAATTAAGATCTTTCCATACAAAAATCAGCAAGTATATCATCACAAGAATTGCATGCATATCATATATTTCATTCTAATAAGCACATAAAAACAGAAGAAAGAAAAAGAAGAAAACAAAACAAAAATAAACCTAGGATACTTGGATCCTAGAACAGACTTGAGCCTCACGAAGAGCGCCTACGTACCATGCAGCGAAATACATGGATCAAAGTCCACGTAGTTCGATTAGAACTAAGATTAAGACTTAATATAAACCTATGGTTAAAACCCTAGGTTTCCTTATTTGATCAAAAGAGTTGAATATGATAGAAAGTTTGATTTTAGGAAAGAAATCCACAAAATGGAAACTTTAATAAAAACCAGAATTTTGTTGGTTAAGGAAACCTCTAATTAAACCATAGGATCATATTAAAAATTAACCCTAGATAGGGAGAAGAGAATGAGTTAAGAAGAAAGGTGAATTGGGGCACCTTCACACCCACTTACCTGAGCGCAATTAGCTCCAAGCATTTAGCCATTTCAGACATGAGCAGCCCTATTTGCCATAGGACAAATGCCACACCTATTTGCACCCTTACAAGTGCTCAAAACCATGCAAAAACACTAACATGCAAATCTGGACAGAATAGTATTATGACCTAAAATCATCCACTAAGCATGCCAATAGCAAAAACAGCGAACAATAATAAGTCCTAACATATTCCTAGAACCATATCATGCATAAAAACCCTAAAACATACTAACATGCATGCAAAACTATCATGTTTACTCCATATGAAAAACATATACAGCAAACACGAAGAAAAAACAATAAAAAAGTCTACTTTATCATGCTATATGAAAACAAACACGAAACAATGACTCTAAAACCCTAAACTCACAAATATGCTTAAAAACATACAAAACATACTTTAATCATGCTAAAACCAAACTAAACAGAAATTATATCATGCATATTAACTAACTAAAGCAATATAACATGATGAAAATCCTAACTCTAACATGCAATGACACTAATCCTAGCACAAGGACAAACAGGAGCACAAGAATCATAACTATGCATTAAAAACCTAAAGGACAGCCCTAAAGCATGCTAAACAGTAGATAAACAATAGATATTCCATGTATATTAACTAGCTAGAGTGTTAATACATGATAAAAAGGCTACCTTTAACATGCAATAAGCCTAACCCATATGAAAACCTAGTTTAAGCTTGAATAGAGAAGGAGAATACCTTATTCTCTCTCAAACACTCAAGTATTAATGCATAAAGTGGCTCCCCTTGTGTTTGTAATTGTTCGTGGCTCCTCAGGTCTTTAGAGTGAATCAAACCAACACGAATCCTCCTCTTTGTCAAAGTGGTATCACAGCAAAGAGATCAAAACTCACTCAACTTTGAAAAGAAATAGAAAACAAAAAGAGAACAAGAGAAAAGAAAAGTGATTTTCGTCACTTTGCAGCAGCAGCAACTTCAATCGCGTTTTTGGGTATGAAAACGTTGGATTTGGACAAAGCTTGTGAAATACAAAGTTGTAGAGAATTGAATTATCTTTCTAACAAAACCAATTTCATCAAATTCTGACTTCGGATGAAAAAGTTATGATTAAAATACGACTGCTGGTTTTCAGAAAATCTGCTGCTGAATTATGACGAATTTCACTCCCTCCAAACCCTCTTCTCCTCTCCCTTGTTTAAAGACATTAAGAGAGTATTTATAGCTGAAATCTGGAGTTTCCCTTTCCTTCCTGGACTAGGTTTCCTTGGAGAATAATCAAAAGGTATTTTATAATGATAAAAGACTTCTAATCTGAATAGGAAAAGGAAATTGTCTTTTATAAAAATTGGGAGACTGACCGCTAACACGCATGCACATGTATCGTATGTGCGTACACACACTCATCACATACGTACACGTGTTAGTGTCATGATAAAAATGGCTAATTTAATAAAATAATTTTCTTTTCATTTTAACCAAAAATCTCATGCTGTGATTCGCACTAATTCTTCAAGGATAATCCGTAAATAACCACACTAAACTCATCATCAGGGCCACGGGACTTAAGATGACAACCGGTACAAAATGGGGTGTCTACAGAAACAAAAGCCAAAACGACCGTGTTTCGATGAGGAATATGTTTTTGAACATTTTAGGCTGAAAACCACTAACCATGGGAGCATGGTTAGGTTTGAACGAGGCGGTTAACCACTATTCTCTACCTTTGCTAAGCATAGGCATGCACATAGGGTCAAACCAAACACTTTCCATATCAAAATTGAACTTCATGAAACACTTTTGAGGGTAAAATGATGACTAATGAAAGTCAATTTGAAAAGATTTGGTTGGTAATTGTGAGTCAATTAGAGCTAACCCAAGGAAGGGTCAATTAACCAACTTGAACTACATCGAGCCATTTTAATCCCGAGCCATTGACTTACCAAATTGAACCTAGAAATACCTCATATGCATCCATATGAACTCCAATTGACAATTTGGAGATCATTCCAAGGTCAAATGAAAAGTTTGGGACTTAAAAGACGATTATGCCCCTTAAGTCACAAAAGCTCTTATTATCCCTCAAGATCAACTCCAATTTGAACCAAAATTCATATCCATTGTCCTTGTGACTCTAGAAAACTAATGCAAGTGACTAGACTCAAAAACAAAACAAAAACATGCATGAAATGATGAGCCCTAGTAAGGTGGTGCAAAAATGGGGTGTGACAGTAGCTGTGCTCAAAAAGTTCTTCAATCGAATCATAAAGTACAAGCTTCGCCTCAACCCTCAGAAATGTGCTTTTGGAGTCACTGCAGGAAAGCTGCTAGGTTTCATGATAACACAGAGAGGAATTGAAGTGGATCCAAGCAAGATCAAGGCCATTCTGGAGATGCCGCCGCCCAAAAATGAGAAGGAGATCCGAGGTTTCCTAGGAAGATTGCAGTACATAAGCCGGTTCATAGCTCAACTCACTACCATTTGTGAGCCCGTTTTCAAGCTGCTAAAGAAAAGAGAACCAAAAGAATGGAACGAGGAATGCCAGAATGCTTCCGAAGCCATTAAACGCTACTTAAGCAATCCACCGATACTGGTTCCACCTAGAGAAGGAGAGCCGCTGTTGCTGTACTTAATTGTCACAGAAACCGCTATGGGGGCAATGCTTGCACAATACTTGGAAGAGTCGAGAAAAGAGAATGCCATTTACTATCTGAGTAAGAAAACGACAGACTATGAGATGAACTACAACGCTGTGGAAAAGACTTGCGTGGCATTGGTGTGGGCCTCCCAAAAACTCCGCCATTACATGCTATCTTTCCAGGTGTTCCTTGTTAGTCGCATGGGTCCACTCAAATATCTACTTGAAAAGCCAATGTTGACCTATCGTACTGCGCGGTGGTTAATGTTGTTGTCTGAATTCGATATCAAATATGTGGTACAGAGCTCGATAAAAGGGAGAGTCATTTCAGAACACTTGGCCGAGAATCCAGTTTCAGAAGGAGATGGCATCGAACAAGGGTTCCCTGACGAGGACATATTGGAGATAGAAAAGAAGCCATGGAAAGTCTACTTCGACGGGGCTGTAAATGAAAGGGGCTTCGGCATAGGAGTTTTGTTGATTTCTCCTTATAACGCCCACACCCCTCTGGCAATGAAGTTGGGGTTCGAGGCCACAAACAACTGTGAACCCCGGAAAACGGCCCACAAGGATTTGGCAAAAGATAGGTAGGTGAAAGACAACAAACAAAAAGGAGTCACCACCTCATTTTTTAGGGAAAAGAGGAAAACCACAAAAATGTTTTATTTCCAAAACCACATGACTCCATTAAAGGAAAAACAAGGTCTTTGAAACCAGAAATTGGATTCGGGGGCTAAGTTACGACGTGGGAAGGTTCTAGGCAAAAGCCCATAGGCACCCACATCGCCCGAGTTGGTCTCTTAATTTAATTGGGCTAACTTTAGATCTTTTTCACTCAAATATCATCATATATCATCACAAGGCAGCATGCATATCATATATTCCATCCAATCATCTCATGCACAATCAAATAAATAAAACAAAACAGAAAAAAAGAAGAAAGGAAAAGAAAAGCCTAGGATACTTAGATCCTAGGACGGACTTGAGCCTCACGAAGAGCGCCTACGTACCACGCAGCGAAATACATGGATCAAAGTCCACGTAGTTCGAAAAGAATAGGGTTACAACCTAATACAAACCTATGGTAAAAACCCTAGGTTTCCTTATTTGAAAGAGAATTGAATAAACAAGTTTGAATTTAGGAAAACTTCCACAAAATGGAAACTTTTATAAATAAAAAAAAAAGAATTTATTATTAAAGGAAACCTTTGATAATTACCATAAGCTTGTATTAAGAAGTAACCCTTGAAGGGAGAAGAGAAAAGAAATAAAAAGGAAAGGTGAATTGGGGCACCTTCAAACCCTACTTACCTGAGCGCACAAGCTCCAAACATTAGCCATTTCAGACTACAGCAGCCCTATTTGCAATAGGACAAGCATTGTACCTGTTTGCACCCTTACAAGTGCACCAAATCATGCAAAGAAAGCAATATGCAAATCTGGACAGAACCTTGACAAGGCTTAAAATCATCCATTAATCATGCAAACAACAAGAATAATGAATAACTAAGGACTCTAACTCAATCCTACATGTAATGACTCGACTAACATGCATAAAAACCTATGAAAGACACACTAACAAGCATGGGATACTCCAATAACATCAATAAACATGATAACAAAGCATATTCTAACCAAAAAGATGATATTTTATGTAAAATATGCAAATAGACTTTCCTACGGCGAGCTTTCTTAAGCAAAACTATCCTAAGATAATTTCACGTAAAAAAGTCGTTATGGGGAGGTGCAATCAAAATATCCTACGTAAAATATATACCCTAGAACACAACAGAAAAGATTTCATGCTTAAACACATCACAGAAGGCTCTCATGCAAAACCTCACTCAACAAAAAGGATAATTATCCTTAGAAAAGGATAATATCTCCAAAAACCCTATAAAATAAACTACATGAATGCAAACCTAGCATGAATCAACTATATGTAGCATATATAGAATGACTATGATGAGCAACAACTCAAAAAGCTAAGCTAAACATGCTGTATAAGACCTATGCGATTTCAGGGTTATCAAAACCCTAATCTCACAACAATGCATTAAAACCTATGAAACGACTCTAAGACATGCTCAAATCATCATGAATATTATTCATATAGCATATATTGACTAACAAGAACATCAACACATGATAATTATCACAGCAACCTAGACATGTGAACTAAGCATGATTCAAGAGGAGAGAAAGAATAAGGCTATCAAATCCTTAGTAAACCAGGGATTATCAAGCATATAAAGCCATGAACTATCCTAAAATCATTCATACAACATCACACAAGCATTGAATTCCATCCATAAGAAGAACAATTGCATGCACCACAACTATCTTAACAGAAGAAGAAGAAAGAGAAGAAGGAGAAGCAGAAATTCATGTTCAGTAATAAAGGGATAGGCTTACCTCTTGTAGACTCTTCCTTGTCTTCAAACTTCTTATTTTCTTGCTTGCTTGGGGTTGAAGAGCCTACTCTTGAAGTCCTTCTAGCTCTCCAAACTTGTAGCTCCCTCTCTGATCTCTAAGTGTAAAGTGCAATTAACCTCCCCTATGTGCTGAATATCATGTCCTTTATATAGAGAACTGACCCCCTAAACCGATGGCTAAGATTAATTCATTAAACAATGATCTTAGGGCTATTAGAGACTCTCTTGGTGCTCAAACAACTCAAACTTACACACTCCTAGGCTCAGACAAGTTGTTTTGGCGGAGGAAACCGTCAAAAGAGGGAAGATAGAGTCAGAGTTCGAGTTAAAAAAGGATTCCTCGGGTGACCAACTTGTCCCGGACGGTTAGCCGTCTGGGCTTGGACAGCTGACCGTCCAGCCCCGGACGGTTACCCGAGGGTCCTCTATTTCCGCTTTGGTTTTGACTTCTACTTGCTTCAGAAGTCCTAAAATCTTCAAATTAAGTCCGATTTTGACGAAATAAAAGCCAAAACGACCGTGTTTCGAAGGGGAACACATTTTTAGGCATTTTAGGACAAAAATCCTCAACCATGGGTGCATGGTTAGGTTTTACAAAGGTGGTTAACCATGGTGCTTCACCGTCGCTAAGCTGGGTTTGTACACAAGGTCGAACCAAATGCTTTCCCAATCGAAAATTGATCTTTCTAAACATGTTTAGGACATAAATAAAGCCCAATTGAAGTTAAATGAGATAAAATTGGTTGGGTCTTATGAGTCAATTTGAGCAAACCAAGAAAGGGTCTTTTAGCCAACCCGAACCATTATGAGCCGAATTGATCTTAAACTATTAATTCATGAAATTGAACCTATATATGGACTCTATATAACCATATGAACTTGATGGGATGACTCGGGATTCATTCCAAAGTCAAATGGAAAATATACGGCTTAAAGGACGATTATGCCCTTAAAGTCGCAAAAGTTCTTATTAACTATCGAGATGAACTCCAAATCACTTCAAAATTCATACACATGATATTCAATGCCATAGAAACTCAATGCAAAAGAGTAGACTCAAAAAGGACTCAAAATCCTACATGAAATGATATGCCCTAGCTAAGGTGACAAAAATGGGGTGTGACAGAAGCCCCTCATTGGTGAACAAGTTTCACTTGCGAGCCAATGATCAAAGAACAACCCATTTTTGTTCAATGGATTAATCTCATTAATACCACCAAACTCAAATGGAACCATAAGGATAGACTTCGTCATATCCAAGCATGCGACGATTTCATCGAAGCAAAGAATTGATTGCATTTCAATGCATGCCAACTTCGTTGGTGTGCTCATGCAAATGCCTTTACCATGCACTAATTGCATTAGTGAGATAACAACACATTTTTGTTTGATGGATTAATCTCATTAATACCAACAAACTCAAATAGAACCATAAGGATAGACTTCGTCATATCCAAGCATGCGACGATTTCATCGAAGCAAAGAATTGAATGCATTTCTATGCATGCCAACTTCGTTGGTGCGCTCATGCAAATGCCTTTACCATGCACTAATTGCATTAGTGATATCCACATGGTCTTCTCATGATGCGAAACTAGTTGCACTAGTGCATCACAAGGTATCCTACCAATTTCATTGGTAATTCTCAAAACGAGTTATTTCATAACTCATAAGTCATCATTCCATGTGAATTTGAATTGAATGTCCATCAATTCAAAACCAAGTGCATTTCATGCCAGTCTCACTGGGGATAACAAAGGTGGTGAGTTATTTCATAACTCATGAATCATCATTTCATGTGAAAGTATCATTATCACACGATTTCATGCCACTTTCAGTGGAAACAACAAAGATAGGGAGTTATTTCATCATTTCATGTGAAATTATGCCACTTTCTGTGGAAGTAACAAAAACAGGGAGTTATTGCATAACTCATGAATCATTTCATGCCACTTTCTGTGGAAGTAACAAAGTCAGGGAGTCATTTCATAACTCATGAATCGTCATTTCATGTGAAATTGTCTTTATCACATGATACGAGACCCAATTGCAAGTCAATTGCTTCAAAATCAAGCTCATTTCTTATTATTTCATGTGAAATTATCCTTATCACACGAAATGACAATGTACTGGGAGTCATTCAACTCCTAATCAAGTTCATTTTATGTGAAATTGTCTTTATCACATGAAATGATAATGTATTGAGAGTCATTCAACTCGAAATCAAGTTCATTACTTATCATTTCATGTGAAATTATCTTTATCACATGAAATGACATTGAATTGAGAGTTAATTGATCGGAAATCAAGCTTATTTCATGTCATTTCATGTGAAATTATCTTTATCACATGATACAACATAGATTTTGAAAGTCAATTGATTGGAAAACAAGGTGCATTTCATGCCCTCTTCACAAAGATAGCAAGTTACTTCGTAACTAGCATAGCTCATGAATCATCATTTCATGTGAAGTTATCTTTATCACATGATTAGCAAGTCATTTCATGTGAAATTATCTTTATCACATGATATGATATCACTATCATCTCTTAGAGAATTGAATTCCAAGACTTGAAAGTCAATCAATTCAACATCAAGCTCATTTCATGAGAAAGCCATTTATCATGGCTATTGCAATTCCTCGTTATGCGGGCAAATACAATCACCCAAGATTGAAAAATTTCATTGAAACTTGATAAACTTGAGGGATATATTCATCCCATAACTCAAGGATTGCACAAAAAGTCCTTTTGGAGAAGTTTAGGGGTCGCAAGCGCGCGAGACGGGGCAAACGGGCAAAGCGGGCTAGGGTGACCAACTGCCCTCAGATGGTCAACCGTCCAGGGCAAGACGGCTAACCGTCCAGGGGAGGATGGTTACCCGAGCCCACCATTGAAAAAATTCTGGGTTTTTAAACCCATGTCTTGCACACTCATCCTCACATTCTCCCATTCGAAAATTAGAGAGTTTCTCTCTCTAAACTCACATCCTATCTTCTCCAACTCTCATTCTCTCATTCCTATTTCAAAACCATTCAATCCAAACATCAAATGCACATCAAACAACAACAAATCAAGCCCATTTAACAATCAAAACAACCAATTGACATCATCTTTGGAAATCAAACCAAATCAAACCCATTTTTCACAAACCCAACTCCATCATCAAAAATGTCATCAAGCAAGGACTCAAGCACCAAGTATCCATTCTATGGGATCAAAAGCACATACAAGGCACCACTCTATGATGCTCCACAAGCTAGGGTGTTGCTTGAAACCGACAAAGATCTCTCATTCATCCATTCCCAACAAGAAGTAAGTTTACCCAACTTAGCACTTTTCTTTTGAATCTTTCGATTCTTTTGATGAAATTGCATTCCCTTCTACTTCTTTTGAATACCCCTTGGGTTGTTGAGTGATATCCCTTGATTTGGCAAGGATTTAACACACAAATTCTTTTCATTTGAAAGCTTGAGAAATGGCACCCACCAAGTGTTTGATGAAATGCCCAAGTGAAATAAAGATGTTCAATCTTCACCAAATCAATGTATATCAACAAGTAAACACTCAAGTGAGTAATATGCTATGATTTAGCAAGGATTGACTATACAAAATTCTTTTGTTTCAAGGCTTGGGAGGTGTCACCCACCAAATGTTTGATAAAATGCCCAAGTGATAAAAAGGTGTTCAATCCTTGCCAAATTGAGGCATATGAACAAGCAAACTCATAAACATCCATTAGCAATTCATTTCATGAACAAAAACAACTTTTTGACATCTTTTAGAAAGCAATTTGAAACCAATTGCTAGTGTAAGCTTATTATTTCCATGTTCTTTCAACTAACCCTCAAGGTATTTTCAATGGCTATAGCCCAACTTTCAGGAGATGCGCACTAGGTCCTCTGTCAAAGGACTCATTGAATGGTGGCGAAACATGGAAAACTTCCAACCCATTGCCAAGGGCTATGTCGAAAAGGCCAGTTTTGGTCCATTCCTAGACTCTTTGTGGAATGACCAATGTGATAGGCAAGCTTTGCTAGCCTTGTCTGAGCTATGGTGGGACACCACCAATACATTCCATTTTGGCTTCGGGGAGATGACACTAACCCCCAAGGACTTCACCATGATCACGGGCTTAAGCATTAAAGGCAAAAGCTTGGAATTCTATGAGGAGGCTCACACGGATGAGGATTATCTCCTAGCTTACTTAGGGATGGAAATTGAAGTAATCAAGAAAGCAGTGCGCCGCACTTGGCTTTTCAACAAGTTTGCTAAGCAAAGGGAGAGTGAGGGTGCGAGCCCCGATTGTATTACAAGGGCATTCCTTCTGTACATGATCTCATGCACATTCTTTGCCGACACGGGCGACCTAGCCCATTTGGGTCTTCTTGCAAGCATGGAGGATGTTGACAAGATTAGGAAATTCAACTGGGGAGGGGCTGCTCTAGCCACTATGTATCGCACCATGTGTGACATGTCACGCGGTGTGACCAAGGACTTCGGCGGGATGCCCTTTGTTTGGGAGGTAATGCTACTTCCCTTTCATTCCTTTTTACTTTTTCTTATATTATCTTTTCTTTTTGACTCTTTTCTCAACTTTTGACAGGTTTGGTGCTATGAGTACCTCAACCTATGTCGCCCATCCCTTGCTGAGGAAACCATTGAATGGCCTACCCTCAAGAATTATTCCCCTACTTATGTGTCCATCCGAGCGGCGAATCGTCATGATTACGCCTTTGCTAGAGCTCACCTAGCAAGCCTCACTGCTGATATGGTGAAATTCTTTCCCTATTCTTTTCCTTTTCTTTTTACTCCCAATTTCTCATTTTTGATTTTTGAACAGATTGAATGGAATCCATGGAAGATATAGGTACCAATGCTACCCAAGTGATGCATTCCTAGCTTGATGTTGACGGGCAATAGGGTGCTCTTGGAAGGCCCTGTGGGTAGGTATTGGTACCTAGGGGAGCGTGTCTTACGCCAAGTCATGGGTGATGTGAATGCCGCCATGGCTCCAATGCCTCCACCACTTAACATGAGGCATGCTAACTTAATGGAGGGGGAGGAGTTGTGGGATGCCTTGAGAGGCTGGGATGCGGAGGAGTTCACTTCTCCTGACATTGCATATGACACTTTCTGTCTCCAATATCTGATGAGGCCCAGGGTGACAGGCCTTCCTCCTCAGGGGGTAAGTCTTTAACATTCTCCTAGCCTTTTCTTTTTTTTTTGATTGAGACTCTATTTAATAGGTGAACACTTGCAGGGTCGACGAGCACGAGGGCATAGCTCGACAGTGGGCTCAGGAGTGGTTCCTGGCTCTGAGGATGATGAGATTGAGGGGGATAGGTCACTACCCTTGCCTCAGCCCAATTGGTTCATTGATTTGTGCAGTGGGTCGGACTTTGTCAAGACCGCCATCACTCATCCTGCATTTGATGAGTCCCCCAGGATCGACCCAAATCGAGAATAGGTGAGTTCTCTTTATGGGTATTTCTTTCTTTCCTTGAACATTACCTTCAATTTTACCCTTATTGATTATCCTAGGTGCCTGCGGCATATGCCCAAGAGTTTATTGACCTTAGTGAGGGCTTGAGGCGCGACCTTGTGAGGATGAGCCTAGCCAAATCCATGGCGGAAGCTCGTTTGGATGTCATGGTAAGTGTTCGACCCATTTTAAAGTTCCTATTTGTGGTTTTCAACCAACCCTATTCTCATTTTTGACTTCTTTGCAATGGATTTTGTATATGCAGTCGCCACCAGCGATGCACCCTCCTAGAGCACCTCGTGGGGGTCGTGATGGAGCTGGGCCGAGCCGCAAAAGAAGCTCTGGGAATCGCTGAGTTCATTTACTTTCTTGTTGGACATGTAGAAACAATGAGACAATGGCTATCTTTTTGTATTTCATGCTTGTGTTTTGTACTTGCCATCTAAAACCAACTTTCTTATCCCTTGCTGTGGATACTTGTTGTGCTTGTTTGTATCACACCCCATTTTTGCACCACCTTACTAGGGCTCATCATTTCATGCATGTTTTTGTTTTGTTTTTGAGTCTAGTCACTTGCATTAGTTTTCTAGAGTCACAAGGACAATGGATATGAATTTTGGTTCAAATTGGAGTTGATCTTGAGGGATAATAAGAGCTTTTGTGACTTGAGGGGCATAATCGTCTTTTAAGTCCCAAACTTTTCATTTGACCTTGGAATGATCTCCAAATTGTCAATTGGAGTTCATATGGATGCATATGAGGTATTTCTAGGTTCAATTTGGTAAGTCAATGGCTCGGGATTAAAATGGCTCGATGTAGTTCAAGTTGGTTAATTGACCCTTCCTTGGGTTAGCTCTAATTGACTCACAATTACCAACCAAATCTTTTCAAATTGACTTTCATTAGTCATCATTTTACCCTCAAAAGTGTTTCATGAAGTTCAATTTTGATATGGCCTGATGATGAGTTTAGTGTGGTTATTTACGGATTATCCTTGAAGAATTAGTGCGAATCACAGCATGAGATTTTTGGTTAAAATGAAAAGAAAATTATTTTATTAAATTAGCCATTTTTATCATGACACTAACACGTGTACGTATGTGATGAGTGTGTGTACACACATACGATACATGTGCATGCGTGTTAGCGGTCAGTCTCCCAATTTTTATAAAAGACAATTTCCTTTTCCTATTCAGATTAAAAGTCTTTTATCATTATAAAATACCTTTTGATTATTCTCCAAAGAAACCTAGTCCAGGAAGGAAAGGGAAACTCCAGATTTCAGCTATAAATACTCTCTTAATGTCTTTAAACAAGAGGGAGGAGAAAAGGGTTTGGAGGGAGTGAAATTCGTCATAATTCAGCAGCAGATTTTCTGAAAACCAGCAGTCGTATTTTAATCATAACTTTTTCATCCGAAGTCAGAAGTTGATGAAATTGGTCTTGTTAGAAAGATAATTCAATTCTCTACAACTTTGTATTTCACAAGCTTTGTCCAAATCCAACGTTTTCATACCCAAAAACGCGATTGAAGTTGCTGCTGCTGCAAAGTGACGAGAATCACTTTTTCTTTTCTCTTGTTCTCTTTTTGTTTTCTATTTCTTTTCAAAGTTGAGTGAGTTTTGATCTCTTTGCTGTGATACCACTTTGACAAAGAGGAGGATTCGTGTTGGTTTGATTCACTCTAAAGACCTGAGGAGCCACGAACAATTACAAACACAAGGAAGGCCCTTCCTAAGGTATTCTCCTTCTCTATTCAAGCTTAAACTAGGTTTTCATATGGGTTAGGCTTATTGCATGTTAAAGGTAACTTTTTTTATCATGTATTAACACTCTAGCTAGTTAATATACATGGAATATCTATTTTTTATCTACTGTTTAGCATGCTTTAGGGCTGTCCTTTAGGTTTTTAATGCATAGTTATGATTCTTGTGCTCCTGTTTGTCCTTGTGCTAGGATTAGTGTCATTGCATGTTAGAGTTAGGATTTTCATCATGTTATATTGCTTTAGTTAGTTAATATGCATGATTTAATTTCTGTTTAGTTTGGTTTTAGCATGATTAAAGTATGTTTTTAAGCATATTTGTGAGTTTAGGGTTTTAGAGTCATTGTTTTGTGTTTGTTTTCATATAGCATGATAAAGTAGACTTTTTTATTGGTTTTTCTTCGTGTTTGCTGTATATGTTTTTCATATGGAGTAAACATGATAGTTTTGCATGCATGTTAGTATGTTTTAGGGTTTTTATGCATGATATGGTTCTAGGAATATGTTAGGACTTATTATTGTTCGCTGTTTTTGCTATTGGCATGCTTAGTGGATGATTTTAGGTCATAATACTATTCTGTCCAGAGTTGCATGTTAGTGTTTTTGCATGGTTTTGAGCACTTGTAAGGGTGCAAATAGGTGTGGTATTTGTCTTATGGCAAATAGGGCTGCTCATGTCTGAAATGGCTAATGCTTGGAGCAATTGCGCTCAGGTAAGTGGGTGTGAAGGTGCCCCAATTCACCTTTCTTCCTTATCCCTTCTCTTCTCCCTATTTAGGGTTAATTTTTAATATGATCCTATGGTTTAATTAGAGGTTTCCTTCACAAATAAAATTCTGGTTTTTATTAAAGTTTCCATTTTGTGGATTTCTTTCCTAAAATCAAACTTTCTATCATATTCAACTCTTTTGATCAAATAAGGAAACCTAGGGTTTTAACCATAGGTTTATATTAGGTCTTAACCTTAATTCTAATCGAACTACGTGGACTTTGATCCATGTATTTCGCTGCATGGTACGTAGGCGCTCTTCGTGAGGCTCAAGTCCGTTCTAGGATCCAAGCATCCTAGGTTTATTTATGTTTTCTTTTCTTCTTTTTATTTTCTGTTTTTATTTGCTTATTATGCATGGATGGATGAATGAAATATATGATATGCATGCAATTCTTGTGATGATATACTTGCTGATTTTTGTATGGAAAGATCTTGATTTAGCCTAAATGAACTGAGAGACCGAAAGGGTGACATGGGTGCCTATAGGCTTTGCCTAGAACCTTCCCATGTCATAACTTAGCCTCCGAATCCCCGATTTCTTTGGTTTTCAAAAGATTAGTTTTTGCCTTTCCTTTTTTATGGAGTCATTCAAATTGTTTTCCTAAAACAACCTGATTTTTAGGGTTTTCCTTGTTTCCTTTAAAAAATAAGGTGGCGACTCCTTTCCTTTTTCTCTTTCAAACCCACTTTCTTTTCAATCCCTCGTGGGCCCAATTTCCGGGGTTCACAGTTTGGCGACTCCACTGGGGATGTTGTGGGCTAGACTCTATAAAGTTTAATTGGGCTAGGTTAATTTCTTATGTTTAATTAAAATCAATCACATTGCATCCGCTTGATTGTGTGCTTTCATTTATTGCATTGTGTGCGCAAACTCTTGCATGTTAGGATCGATGTCCCTCGATGTATCCTTGCCAACAATCGGCCTAGTCTCAACCTTGGTTTTCCTGATTCCATGTGTTGGGGCGAAAGCTATCAACCTCTCTTGCCTAGTACCCTTGGGTATATTAAATGAGTTAATCACGTACTGCTGGACCCACGCGGCGTTCCTGATGCCACATGTGGTTAGGTATAAGGATTGCTCAAGCAAGTGAAGGACCCTAGCCTACCCTTATCATTAGTCCATATAGACAGACTTGTAGGACACTACGGTCTCACCTTTATGCACCCACAATTGTTTGTAATGATGCTATGCCGTGTTTGTGGTGTGAGGCTTTATATCTTATGCCCTTAATATAGACCTTTAAACCCTAGCCTTCGTTAAGGCCATGGGTTAGGAGGAATAAATTAAGGAAATAGGATGTAAAGCTATGTTTGTGATGTGCTAGTCCTAGGGGATTAATTAAACCTAATTGAAGGACTCTATGCCCTATTCTTTAAAACATACCCTTAATCCATGACCCCTGTAAAGGTAATTGGATAAAAGGAATGAATTAATTGAACATGGTGTAGGGACCGAATTCATTAAGGAAAATATGGAGGTTTAGGACAGATCCTTAGGCTAAAGGTTAAAACTTTTCTATCCATAGACGTGCTGGCTTGGATCCGCAATCCACAAGGGCGTCTAGTGAGTGTTGAGTCTACCCATCAGACAGACATGGCCGACGAAAGAACTAGTGAGGGGCACTTTGACCTTGAGGCTTACCTGAAAGCCATCATGGCCAAGCTTGACCATACCGCCGAGACATCCGATACCGCATTGAAAATGGCTCAAGAGAACCAACAGAAGATGGCGGATCTTGAACAAAATGGCTCTAAGGCCCATTCCTCGGGTATACCTCATGGGGCTGGCACCGAAGAGGGACCTCAATCCAATGAGAACACCAAGACAAGGGGGGAAAGTAGCTCGAAACCTGAGGTCACCAACCTAGAAGGGGAAGCCAAGGGGAAAGGTACTAGCAGTGATTCCGTGTTAGCTAGCAAGGTAGAAGCTTTGGAGAGAACCATAAAAGGGATTCGCAGGGCTGATGACATGGTCGATGTGCGGACTCTATCCCTGTTTCCAACGGCTCGTATTCCACTACAATTCAAGATTCCGGAGTTAGAAAAGTTCGATGGGATGGGTTGCCCTAAGACTCATTTGAAGATGTACGTGCGAGCTATGCACCCTCGAGGGGCTACTGACGAGCTTTTAGCTCAAATGTTCCATGAAACCTTGGCCACTTCTGCTTTGAAATGGTTCTTATCCTTGGATGAGAATAGAACCCGGACTTAGGAAGACATATGCAATGAGTTTTCAGAGCACTACAAGTATAACACAGAGGTGGACGTTACTCGAAGGGACCTAGAAACTACCAAGCAAGGGGCTCATGAAACTTTCTCTGCTTACATTACAAGGTGGAGACAAAAGGCGTCAAGAATGACGGATAGGCCGAATGAGGAGGACCAAATTCAGTTAGTGGTTAAGAACCTACTGCCCGTGTATCACAAGCACCTATTTGCCCACTATTTCCCAAATTTCAAAGCTCTCATTAGGGCTGGCACGCAGGTTGAAGATGCTATCAATGATGGGACAATCAAGACTGAGGAAGTGAGGAGTCGCAAGACAAACTTTACTGGGAAGAACAATGCCGAGGTCAACACCATAACTCAACCAATCCAACCCTTTTCTCTCAATGATGTCAACCCACCTCGCCAATTCACTGACCTATTCAAGCCACTCGAAAGAGTCCTTGAAAAGCTCATAAGTCGTGACCTATTGAAGCCACTCGACCCAAGACCTCCACCAAATCCCTTACCCAAGAGTTACAATGAGAATGAGTACTGCAAGTACCACCAATCCAAAGGCCATGCCACCAATCGCTGTATTCGCCTTCGCCACCAAGTCCAAGACCTCATTGACAAGCAAGTTATTTCACCACCAACCCGTCCAAATGTCACCCGTAATCCTCTCCCATCACACAACAACACACCCCCACCTAACACCATAAATGCCATTGGGGTTGAATCCTCTCGCCCTCGCCATCCCATAAGACAATACACTCCGCTCCCCATGACCTTAACCCGTCTCTTCACCATTTGCCGCAATAACAGCCTTATCATGCCACTTCCACCAAAGCCAAGACCATCAACCCCTCACCAATATTGCCAATACCATCGTGCACCCGGCCATGACACCGAGGCTTGTTCTATACTAAAGAAGATCATCCAAGACCTCATTGACCAAAAGGTTTTGTTGTTGCCAAAGAAATCTATCCAACAAGAGCTGAAAGAAAGATATGAAGCAGGGGATCCTCAGGTTGGCCTATTAGGTGAAGCGTCGGGGAAATATGATTACTATGTGCTGTACTCAAGCCCAAGTCCGATATCAGATGAGCCGATAGTCCCTTCAGGTTGGGATGACTTGCCGACAGAGATGGAGAGCATCGACATGATAGAATGGGATGACTTGATGAATGACTCCGAGGAAGTCCATGACATATGGGCTAACGATGATGAGTTGGACCATATAACCAGAGGGGGTCGCCATTTCAAGCCTCCCCACCTAGAATCTGAAAATCCGTTGGAAGATTTGGAAGGGCAGAGGTGTCCTAGCTTGCAAGAAGAAGAGGATGAAGTGCTTAGGCAGCTGAAGAAGACCAATGCCAACATTACTATTTGGGGCTTGCTCATGGCCTCGCATAAGCACAGACAGACCGTGTTAAAACTGTTGAATCAGATACAAGTGCCTGTTGACACATCCCCCGAGGGATTGGTACATTTGGTGAATCCAACTCCCAAGAACTCAACCATCGTGTTCACCGATGTAGACCTACCTAAAAGCGGGCCGAGCCATTCTCAAGCTCTCTATGTGACCGTTGACACTATGGGGAAGAGGGTTCCCACCGTTCTTATCGACAATGGGTCCGCACTGAATGTATGTCCTCTCCGAACTGCCACTGTTTTGGGTTTGGGACCCACTGATTTCACGCCATCTGGGCAGACCGTAAGAGCTTATGACAACACCCGCCGAGAAGTAATAGGGGTAGTTACTTTGCCTCTTATCATGGGACCCACTGAATTTAGGGTAGAATTCCAAGTGTTGGATGTGCCGTCATGTTTCAACTTGTTGTTGGGCCGACTTGGATCCATCCTGCTGGGGCTGTGCCATCTTCACTCCATCAAAAGGTGAAGTTTCCTTATGAAGGAGCCATAGTAACACTTCAAGGGGACTATGAATTGAAACTCGCAGGTGTGCCTATATGTGAGATACAACCTGAATCAGCAGCGATACCGCTATCTGGGTTTGATTATGTCCAATGCATTGAGAAAGAGCTGAATGAATCATCACGCCATTACTCTTCTATAAAGCAGTACATCCCATATACTTTTTATCCAAGTTCCGACCCAGCCGTGGCAGATAAAAGTTTTGGTGATAGATACTTCACAGAAGGGCCGAATCCTCAAAGTTTGACAAGTTGGTACCACTCTATCCAAGATCTATATGGAAGCTTGAAAGAGGAAGACTGGGCAAAGAACCTTGATGCGGGGGCTATGACTGAAATGTTCCAAGACATGATCCTCACCGTGGAAGACTCGACCATTGAAGAACTCCAGGGTTCATCCATTAGCCATGCTACCATGCCACTTCTGAATTGGTACCTTGAATGTGGTGTCATTGCGGAGATCCATGAAGAAGAAGACCTTGGCCTACCTGATAGCAACTTGTAGGTGTCTTAGTTTAGTAATATTTCCCTAATTCAATAAGATGTATCTACTTTACTCACTTTGTGGAGTCATAGTATTGATACAGATTTGTTTGTTTTCCTTCTTTCTTTTGTGTGTCATTCCCATTATTCCTAGTCAATAAAGTGTGCTTTCTTTCTCTATATATGCAGTGTCTCTTTTCTCTCCTCTATGGATATTTATGGCATGGATATAGATCCTAGGAACGATGTCCCCCCGGAGCTCGTTGAGCAAAGGAAAAGGGGCGTCACCGAACCTAATATAGATGAATTGGAACCAATCAACTTAGGGACGAATGAATTGCCAAGAATAGTTAAAATTGGGAAAACCCTCTCCCCCGTTGAAAAAGAAAAGATGATCTCCCTCTTGAAAGCCAACATTATGGCTTTTGCATGGTCTTATGAAGACATGCCTGGCATCGACCCCGATATTGTGCAACACTATATCCCCACCAATTCCCTAAAGAAGCCGGTAAAGCAGAAACTCAGAAGATTAAAACCAGAATGGGCTCTAAAAGTAAAAGAAGAGGTAACTAAACAACTAGACGCGGGTTTCCTCCAAGTTGTGGAGTACCCCGAATGGTTGTCAAATATAGTGCCTGTGCCTAAAAAAGATGGGAAAGTAAGGATGTGTGTCGGTTTCCGAGATCTCAACGCCGCGAGCCCTAAGGATGACTTTCCTTTACCCCATATCGACGTGTTGGTGGACAGCACCGTAGGACATGCACTCCTCTCCTTCATGGACGGATTCTCCAGGTATAACCAGATAAAGATGGCGCCTCAAGACATGGAGAAAACAGCCTTTATCACGCAATGGGGAACGTACTGTTACAAGGTAATGCCCTTTGGCTTAAGAAACGCTAGGGCTACTTACCAAAGAGCAGCTACGACCCTATTGCATGATATGATCCATAAGGAAGTCGAGGTTTACGTCGATGATATGATCGTGAAGTCCGTGGATAGGGAAGGGCATTTCAAGGCACTAGAGAAATTCTTAGAGCGAGCAAAAAAGTACAATCTCCATCTCAACCCACAGAAGTGTGCTTCCGGCGTCACTGCAGGCAAGCTATTGGGGTTTATGATCACTCAGAGAGGTATCGAAGTGGACCCAGGGAAGATAAAAGCTATTGTGGAGATGGAGCCGCCTAGCACTGAGAAGCAGATCCGGGGTTTTCTGGGAAGAGTTCAATACATAAGCCGATTCATTGCCAACTTAACCATGGTTTGCGAACCAATCTTCAAATTGCTTAAGAAAGGTGTGCCAAAAGTATGGAATGAAGAATGCCAAGAGGCCTTTGAGACCATTAAGAGATACTTGAGCAATCCTCTAATCTTAGTTCCCCCACGGCAAGGTGCGCCGCTTTTGTTATACTTAACGGTCACCGAAACCGCGACGGGAGCTTTGTTAGCTCAATATCTCGAAGGGTCTACAAAGGAGAATGCCATCTACTACCTAAGCAAGAAAATGACAGACTATGAAGTGAAGTACAATGCAATTGAAAAAGCTTGTGTGGCACTAGTATGGGCGACGCAGAAACTCCGGCACTACATGATGTCCTTCGAAGTGTTCTTGATAAGTCACATGGACCCATTGAAGTACCTGGTAGAAAGGCCAGTATTGTCATTCAGAACTGCTCGATGGTCAATTCTCCTCAATGAATTCGACATCAAGTACGTGAATCAGAAGTCTATCAAGGGAAGCGTCATCGCAGACTACCTAGCCAGCTGTCCGGTGTCATCATCCGCTCCGTTCAACGATCAATTCCCAGATGAGGACGTGCTAGAGATTGGTAGAAAAACTTGGAGAGTATACTTCGATGGGGCAGCCAATAAGAAAGGTTATGGGATAGGAGTCCTGCTGGTCTCACCCGAAGAGGCATTTACACCGTTGGCGGTCAAGTTGGGGTTCGAAGCTACCAACAACATTGCTGAGTATGAGGCCTGTATCCTAGCACTGGAAGCGGCACTTGAATTGGGGATTAAAGAATTAGAAGTGTTCGGGGACTCGGCGCTAATCATTTGTCAGATAAAAGGGGAATGGAAAACTCGAGATGAGAAGCTGCTACCCTACCATGCCTACCTGGAAGCTCTAACCAAGGAGTTCTCAGAGATAGAATTTAACTACCTTTCAAGGAACAAGAACCAGTTCGCCGATGCCTTGGCAACCCTAGTATCCATGGTGGAGATACCTGAAGGGGGAAATGTGAAGCCGTTGGTGATAGAATGCCGAGACAAGCCTATGTACTGTTGTGCAATCCGAGGAGGAGAGGTAAATGATGGCCGTCCGTGGTTCCATGACATAAAGAAGTTCATTGAAGAAAGGGAATACCCAGAAGGAGCATCTCGTATCGATAGAAAAACCCTAAGGCGGTTGGCGAGTCACTATGTACTTTGTGGAGGAAAGCTATATCGTAGATCATACGACGGGATCCACCTGCTGTGTGTCACCGAGGAGGAAGCCGAGCATCTGATTAAAGAAATCCATGAAGGGACAGGGGCTCCGCATATGAATGGCTATATGTTAGCTAAGAAAATCATGAGGTTAGGCTATTATTGGTCCACCATGGAAAGAGACTGCCACGCACATGTCAAGAAGTGCCACAAATGCCAACTGTTCGCCAGTGGACAACATTTGCTTTCTATGCCTTTAACGAGTATGTCATCACCTTGGCCATTCGCGGTATGGGGGATAGATATCATCGGACAGATCAAGCCAAAGGCATCAAATGGGCATGAATACATCCTGGTCGCCATCGACTACTTCACTAAGTGGGTGGAAGCAACGTCCTTCAAGACCTTGAATTCCAAGAAGGTAGCACAGTTCATACAGCACAGCATCATCTATCGATATGGGGTACCGCAAGAAGTTATCTCAGACAATGGCCAGCACTTTCAGAAAGAAACCCATGAGCTCTTGCAAAAGTATGGCATAGCCCACCATCTGTCGTCACCATACCGTCCTTAGACTAATGGAGCGGTGGAAGCAGCTAACAAGAACATCAAGAAGATACTACAGAAGACTGCGGACTCACACACAGACTGGCATGAGAAGTTGCCATTGGCTCTATGGGGTTACAGAACATCAATAAGGTCGTCAACAGGGGCTACCCCTTATTCTCTAGTTTATGGAATGGAGGCCGTGTGTCACACCCCATTTTTGCCACCTTAGCTAGGGTTTGTCATTGCATGTGTCTTTTTGTCTCCTTTTTGAGTCTAGTCTTTTGCATTGAGTTTCTAGGGTCCTAAGGATGGTGTGTATGAATTTTGGTTCGATTTAGAGTTGATCTCGAGGGTTAATTAGAACTTTTGTGACTTGAGGGGCATAATCGTCTTTTTGATCACAAACTTTCCATTTGACCTTGAAATGATCTCCAAGTTGCCAATTGGAGTTCATATGGTTGTATTTGAGGTATTTGTGGGTTCAATTCGATGAATTGAAGGTTCGGGATTAGAATGGCTCATTAAGGCTCAGGTTGGCTAAAAGACCTACTTCGGGTTAGCTCGAATTGGCTCATGATTTTCACTCTATGACTACTCATTTGACCTTGATTGGTCTTGATTTCATCCCCAAATGTGTTTAGGGAGGTTGAATTTCGAATTGGAAAGCATTCGGTGCGACCCTATGTGCATACCTAAGCTAAGCGATGGTGAGGCATAGCGGTTAACCACCTTTGTAGGACTCAACCATGCAGCCATGGCTAGGGTTTCTCACCCTCAAGTGACTCAAATTACATTCCCCTTCGAAACACGGTCGTTTTGGCTTTCGTTTCGTCAAAATCGGAGTTGATTTGGGCCCTGAAACACATTTGGAAGCTGAAAGGGTCAAAAATGGGCTGAAGCTGACATGGCCTCGGGTGACCACCCAGGCCTGGGCGGCTAGCCGCCTGGGCCCAGGCTGCTAGCCGCCCAGCCCCAGGTGGTCACCCGAGCCACTTTCCTATTTTGAGCCTTGACGCGGCTCCCACCCTATTTTCTCGGATTTGCTCGCCTTTGGCCGCCATTTAACCCTAATTTCAGCCTTTTTTGACCTACTTGAGCCCCAAGGTAACCTCTAAGAGCCCTTGGATCAATCCCTAGGGTTTTAATCCCAACCATTGAGGATTTTCCCTCAATCCCTATAAATACCCCCTTATACTTCAGCAATAGGGAGACACTTTGGAGGCACTTTGGTGAGACTTGGAGGCTATGGCAGCCATCCTTAGGGTAGTTTAACCTAAACTTAGAGTGAGAGAGTGTGAGAGAAAACTTGAAGGAAGGCTGGAGCATTGCTTGAAGGCTTGAAGGAGGTTGTTTCCAGCAGTACACAAGAGAAGAGGGACTCCCTACAGCAGCAAAAGGATACTTCACCATAGGTATTCCCCCCTTCCTCCTCATCTCTCTTTTAAAGTTAGGGTTTTTGCATAGAATAGGATGATTGCATATCAAAGCTTGTGTTTTTATCATGTCTTGTTGCTTCCATGCATGTTTAGGATCATATTTGTGGGCTGTTTAGTATGCTAGGATGTTATTCCATGTGATTTACTGCATGTTTGGGACTTTAGGGTTTCTTAGGTGCTTAAAATGGTTTTCTGCATGAAATAACTCTTTGGCATATTAGAGCTTATGTTTTTATTGTGTTTTGTTGCTTCCATTGGAATGTATGCATGATTAGGATAATATTTATGGGCTGTTTAGTATGCTAGGATGATGTCCCATGTGATTTACTGCATGTTTGGGATTCTAGGGTTTCCTTAGTGCTGAAATTGAGTTTATGTTTAGAATAGCTATATTTCATGTGCAAGCTTGTATTTTTCTCATGTGTGGATGCTTCTATTGATTAATATGCATGATTAGCATGATGTCTATAATGAGTTTTGCATGATTTAGAGTTATTTTATGTGATTTTGAGCACAATTGTGATTCTAGGGTTTTTATCATCCTTGTGTGAGTTTAGTTGCATATAGCATGATAGCTTAGGGTTTTTCTTTGTGTTTTCTTCATAGTTGATATATATGTGCTGCATATTTGATAACTATGATATTTCTAGCATTCATATAGTTGATTTTAGGGTTTTTTGCATGTCATTGCATGTAGGGTTGAATTAGGGTTTTAGTTAGCTTATGATTCATGTTGTTGCATGACTTGTGGTTGATTTTAAGCCTTATTTCAATTCTGTCCAGATCTGTTATTTGTCCTTGATATGATATTTTGAGCATGTGTTAGCCCATGTTTGGGCATGATAATGGCTTGATTTGGAATCTAGCTTGTTTGGTTGGTATTTTTGGTATGTTTTGCATGGAAATTGCAGGTGCTTTGACAGGTACAACAGGTGCAACTACCCCACCAATGTGGGGTGGTTATTTTGGCTATTGTGAGATGAAATCTTACAAATAAGGTAATTACCCTATGCAATAGGGTGGTTACTTTGACAGGTTGCTTTCGCTTAAGGTAAGTAGGGTGTGAGGGTGCCCCAATTCACCCTTCTTTCCTTCCTTTGAAACTTTCCCTTTCTTCCCCCCTAGGGTTGTTTCCTAATAGAGGGGTATGGTAATTCCTATAGTTTCCTTTCATCAAAAAATTGCCTTTTAAATCAAAGTTTCCATCTTTATCAAAATTCCATATCTTACCAAAATTCTTTTGAGAATCATTTATTTTGGAAACTTACCATGTTTTACTTGAAAGGAAACTTAGGGTTTACCATAGGCCTTGATTAGGTTATAACCCTATTCCCTTTCGAACTACGTGGACTTTGATCCATGTATTTCCATACATGGTACGTAGGCGCTCTTCGTGATGTTCAAGTCCGCCCTAGGATACTAAGTATCCTAGGTTTTCTCCCCCTCCTTCTTTTTTCTGTTTTTTCTTTGATTTACATGATTATATGGATGAATGAATGAATGATATGCATGCTGTCTTGTGATGATAACTGTTGATTTATGTGTGATTAAGACTTTGATTTAGCCCAATTAAATTAAGAGACCGTTTAGGGCGATATGGGTGCCTATAGGCTTTGCCTAGAACCTTCCCATATCGTAACTTAGCCTCCGAATCCCCGAATTCTCTGGTTTCCAAAAGATCATTTGCCTTACCATTTTTAAATATGGAGTCAATCTTTTGTTTTCCTAAAACAAAACTGTTTTTAGGGTTTTCCTTGTTTCCTTTAAAAAATAAGGTGGCGACTCCTTTCTTTTTCCAAACCCATTCGTAGGCCCTCTTTTCCTGGGTCCACAGATTGGCGACTTTTAAACCCTCCTGTGGGCCTTAACCATTTCTGGGGTTCACACCGTGTTGCCAGTTGAATTGGAAGTTCCTTCACTAAGAGTTGCCGTGGAGAGCCAGATAACAGAAGTGGACTGGGTTAAGAGCCGCTATGATGAGTTAGCTTTGCTGGATGAAAGGCATTTAAGGGCGCTGTATCATGTTCAGGGGTATCAACGGAGAGTTGCCAGAGCATTCAACAAGCATGTCAAAGATCGAGGTCTAAAGAAAGGGGATGTAGTGCTGAAAGAAATCAGAGCTCCAGTGTTCGATCCGCGGGGAAAATTCAAGCCAAGTTGGGGTGGGCCATACATTATCAAAGAGATATTGCCAGCAGGGGCTGTTCGCCTCATGGATTTAGATGGAATTGAGTTCGCTCGTCCAACTAATTTGGATCAATTGAAGAAATATCATGTTTGAAGCCTGCTAGGTTGAAAACCCGTAAGGGCGGCCTAGGCAAAAGTTAAGGCATGAGAACTACGTAAGACCTGATTCTCCATTCAAGAAAAAAAAAAACAAAAAAACAAAAAAAAAACAAAAAAAAAAGAAGAAAAAAAAACCATGGAGATACGTAGGCAACCCATAAAGTTACCTTGGGTGCGGTCTAAATCAAACAACAAAATCCCAAATTCGATTTATTATTGGCAATTTATTCAAAACTAAAATTGATTGACATAGCAATTCATTGGTATTAAGTAAAAGAACTATAAATATGCCATAAATATCCTATTCTATTGAGTCTTCAGTTTTTCTTGGGCTTCTTTGCAGCTCGCTCTTCAGCTTTCTTCTCCTCTCTTGCATGTCTTCTTTTCTTCCTCAAGTCGTGTTCATAAGCTGCTGTCACTGCTTCCATAATATCTTCTCTGCAGGGTCCAAGTTCATTGTTCTTGATAAGTCCAAAAATCCTTTCTCTTCGAGTAGTCTCTTTCTCACCTAAATTGCTTTTCAACCATTCCTTATACTCGGAGCTCATCATATACGGACCATCAGTATTCGTAACTTGGGTTAGTATCAACTTGCTAGGCCATCGGTCCTTCGCCCAAGTCACTACAGAAAGACCCGCGGGCACCACAGGATAGTCACCTTTCAAGGAAGTGGGTATGGTTTGCATGGCGCCCATCTGACGCAGAACCCTTGAAGGCCAATAGAAGGAAGTAGACCTCAGTCCTATGAGTCTCACCATGGCGCATCCAGAAGTCCGCAGAAGCACCTAGTCACTGCAGCCCCATATGAATACAAACCACTTGACACTCCTCCAAGAAAGGGTTTGGAAGTAACCTAGCCAATCTCTCAATGAAAATTGCCCAGGTAGTTCAATGCGGCGAAGGCAGTAATGCTGGGGCTTGTATGGTGTAATGGCAACTGGTGACAAGAAATTCAGTCTTTCAAGCAACCACATCTGCAGTAGAATGGGGCTACCTCCTAAAGGAACCTTTGGGTCCTCATGAGTTTTATCCAAACCATTCAGGGTTTCAGCTAGCACCATGGGAATCAAGTTATGGCCCTTGGCAAGGAGAGGAATCAAGTCATAGATTTGAACGGGAACATGTGGAGTACCAGTGGAAATAAGAAAACGACCAATGAGGCAAAAGGCAAGAGCATGCTTAATAGGAAAGGTAAAATTTAGAATACCTTTACTATCACAAGCTAAAAAAGAGGTTGTCAATTTCATCAAGTCTACCATATGGTCCTTTACAAACGTAGAGGCATATTGTGAGTGAATCCCAAGTAGATTGGAGAAAGAAGTAAGAAAGCTTGGGCGAGGAGTAGGGAGAATGAAAGGACCTACCATTGAAACTCCATACAATGCACAGAATTCCTCCATGGTTGGGCACAGTTCTTCATAGTTGAAGCGGAACACATGAACTTGAGGATCCCAAAAATATGTAGCAGCAGTCAAGAGGTTCGTTTTAAGCCTCACATGCCTCAAGGAGAGCAATGGATCCAAGTCAAAGCACTTGAACTCAGATTTTGCTTCAGCACTCATAACTCTCAAAAACCCTCCTAAAAATTTGTCTAGAGCCTCCATAATTTCTAATGAATGAATACAAGTAGGTTTAGGAACCTCTTGGATGTGTTTTTATAGGGAAAAGGTCACAAATCCAAGTTCAAAAAGGAAAAAACCCGTCAGAATAGGAAGTTTCCTATTCAAAGGAGGATTTCCGCTTCGGGCTCGGGTGACCACCCAGGCCTGGGCGGCTAGCCTCCTGGGCTTGGGCGGCTAGCCGCCCAGCCCCGGGTGGTTACCCGAGGCCGTTTTCCTATTTTGCCCAGTTTTGCCTATTTTTGACCTCATTAGACTCCTATATGGTTATGTGACCTTGGGAAGCTTATTTTGAGCTTATTTTTGCACAAAAACATGAGTAAATCACCATAAGGGAATTCCAAAGGGCTTGGCGGCTAGCCTCCTGAGGCCTGGTGGTCACCCAAGCCACTTTGTTTTGGTTTTGCTTCTCGCTTTGTCTCGCCTTGACGCGTGATCAAACCTCCTTCCAAATGAGATATTCAACACTTTTTGAGCTTAAAATCAATCAAATTCCATCTTGAAATCAATTCCTTGAATTGATTTTATGTTCAAAAGGGTTGAATATATTTCCCCTGTGTCATGCCAACTCAAGTGACAATGTGTTAAGTCACTTTCCTCTTGCACCATGCCTGTTCAATCTTGATAAATTGATCATATATCCTCATTTCAAATCTTGATTTTTCATCCCACTTGGTTGAATATACTCATCACTTGAATATATTCTTCCATTTCAAAAGTGTATTCACTCTTTGAATATGCTTCTCAGTTTTAAATTCTCATTCCCTATCCTACTTTGTTGAATATATTCATCACTTGAATATATTTTTCCATTTCAAAAGTGTATTCACCCTTTGAATATGCTTCTCAGTTTCAAATTCTCATTCTCTATCATACTTGGTTGAATATATTCATCACTTGAATATATTCTTCCATTTCAAAAGCATGTTCACCCATTGAATATGCTTCCTAGTTTCAGATCCTCATTATCACTTACTTGGTAAAATATATTCATCGCTTGGGTATATTTCTCCATTTCAATGGTATACTCATCACTCGAGTATACTTCTCAGATATTTTGCCACTTACCTGGTTAAGTATATCCATCGCTTGGGTATATTTCTCCATTTCAATGGTATGTTCATCACTTGAACATACTTCTCAGATTATTTGTCACTTACTTGGTTAAATATATTCATCACTTGAATATATTTCTCCATTTCAATGGTATACTCATCACTTGAGTATACTTCTCAGTTCATTCTCAGCTTACTTGGTTAAATATATTCGTGACTAGAATATATTTCTCCATTTCAAAAGTATGTTCATCACTTGAACGTACTTCTCAGTCTTTCTCAATCATTAAGTATCCTCATCACTTGAGTGTACTTCTCAGCTTACTTGGTTAAATATATTCGTGACTAGAATATATTTCTCCATTTCAAAAGTATGTTCATCACTTGAACGTACTTCTCAGTCTTTCTCAATCATTAAGTATCCTCATCACTTGAGTATACTTCTCAGATTTCATTCTCAGATTACTTGGTTAAATATATTCGTGACCTGAATATATTTCTCCATTTCAATGGTATACTCATCACTTGAGTATACTTCTCAGATATTTTGTCACTCACTTGGTTAAGTATATCCATCGCTTGGATATACTTCTCCATTTCCAAGGTACGTTCATCACTTGAACGTACTTTTCAGATCTCATTCTCATCACTTGGTTAAATATATTCGTGACTAGAATATATTTCTCCGTTTCAAAAGTATGTTCATTCGTAGTGGCTTGAATATGCTTCTCTTGACAATCATCAACCCCCAGTGGTTTAAGTATACTCATGACTTGAGTACACTTCCTTATTTCAGTCTCAGGTTTTCAACCTCCCATCATTGTTGGTATCAGTGTGTGATTTCTCCGGGCTTTTTGGCCAAAAATGGGTTGTTCTTTATCATTGGTTCACAAGTGTAACTTGTTCGCCAATGAGGGGCTTCTGTCACACCCCATTTTTGCACCACCTTACTAGGGCTCATCATTTCATGCATGTTTTTGTTTTGTTTTTGAGTCTAGTCACTTGCATTAGTTTTCTAGAGTCACAAGGACAATGGATATGAATTTTGGTTCAAATTGGAGTTGATCTTGAGGGATAATAAGAGCTTTTGTGACTTGAGGGGCATAATCGTCTTTTAAGTCCCAAACTTTTCATTTGACCTTGGAATGATCTCCAAATTGTCAATTGGAGTTCATATGGATGCATATGAGGTATTTCTAGGTTCAATTTGGTAAGTCAATGGCTTGGGATTAAAATGGCTCGATGTAGTTCAAGTTGGTTAATTGACCCTTCCTTGGGTTAGCTCTAATTGACTCACAATTACCAACCAAATCTTTTCAAATTGACTTTCATTAGTCATCATTTTACCCTCAAAAGTGTTTCATGAAGTTCAATTTTGATATGGCCTGATGATGAGTTTAGTGTGGTTATTTACGGATTATCCTTGAAGAATTAGTGCGAATCACAGCATGAGATTTTTGGTTAAAATGAAAAGAAAATTATTTTATTAAATTAGCCATTTTTATCATGACACTAACACGTGTACGTATGTGATGAGTGTGTGTACGCACATACGATACATGTGCATGCGTGTTAGCGGTCAGTCTCCCAATTTTTATAAAAGACAATTTCCTTTTCCTATTCAGATTAGAAGTCTTTTATCATTATAAAATACCTTTTGATTATTCTCCAAAGAAACCTAGTCCAGGAAGGAAAGGGAAACTCCAGATTTCAGCTATAAATACTCTCTTAATGTCTTTAAACAAGAGGGAGGAGAAGAGGGTTTGGAGGGAGTGAAATTCGTCATAATTCAGCAGCAGATTTTCTGAAAACCAGCAGTCGTATTTTAATCATAACTTTTTCATCTGAAGTCAGAATTTGATGAAATTGGTCTTGTTAGAAAGATAATTTAATTCTCTACAACTTTGTATTTCACAAGCTTTGTCCAAATCCAACGTTTTCATACCCAAAAACGCGATTGAAGTTGCTGCTGCTGCAAAGTGACGAGAATCACTTTTTCTTTTCTCTTGTTCTCTTTTTGTTTTCTATTTCTTTTCAAAGTTGAGTGAGTTTTGATCTCTTTGCTGTGATACCACTTTGACAAAGAGGAGGATTCGTGTTGGTTTGATTCACTCTAAAGACCTGAGGAGCCACGAACAATTACAAACACAAGGAAGGCCCTTCCTAAGGTATTCTCCTTCTGTATTCAAGCTTAAACTAGGTTTTCATATGGGTTAGGCTTATTGCATGTTAAAGGTAACTTTTTTATCATGTATTAACACTCTAGCTAGTTAATATACATGGAATATCTATTTTTTATCTACTGTTTAGCATGCTTTAGGGCTGTCCTTTAGGTTTTTAATGCATAGTTATGATTCTTGTGCTCCTATTTGTCCTTGTGCTAGGATTAGTGTCATTGCATGTTAGAGTTAGGATTTTCATCATGTTATATTGCTTTAGTTAGTTAATATGCATGATTTAATTTCTGTTTAGTTTGGTTTTAGCATGATTAAAGTATGTTTTTAAGCATATTTGTGAGTTTAGGGTTTTAGAGTCATTGTTTTGTGTTTGTTTTCATATAGCATGATAAAGTAGACTTTTTTATTGGTTTTTCTTCGTGTTTGCTGTATATGTTTTTCATATGGAGTAAACATGATAGTTTTGCATGCATGTTAGTATGTTTTAGGGTTTTTATGCATGATATGGTTCTAGGAATATGTTAGGACTTATTATTGTTCGCTGTTTTTGCTATTGGCATGCTTAGTGGATGATTTTAGGTCATAATACTATTCTGTCCAGATTTGCATGTTAGTGTTTTTGCATGGTTTTGAGCACTTGTAAGGGTGCAAATAGGTGTGGTATTTGTCCTATGGCAAATAGGGCTGCTCATGTCTGAAATGGCTAATGCTTGGAGCAATTGCGCTCAGGTAAGTGGGTGTGAAGGTGCCCCAATTCACCTTTCTTCCTTATCCCTTCTCTTCTCCCTATTTAGGGTTAATTTTTAATCTGATCCTATGGTTTAATTAGAGGTTTCCTTCACAAATAAAATTCTGGTTTTTATTAAAGCTTCCATTTTGTGGATTTCTTTCCTAAAATCAAACTTTCTATCATATTCAACTCTTTTGATCAAATAAGGAAACCTAGGGTTTTAACCATAGGTTTATATTAGGTCTTAACCTTAATTCTAATCGAACTACGTGGACTTTGATCCATGTATTTCGCTGCATGGTACGTAAGCGCTCTTCGTGAGGCTCAAGTCCGTTCTAGGATCTAAGCATCCTAGGTTTATTTATGTTTTCTTTTCTTCTTTTTATTTTCTGTTTTTATTTGCTTATTATGCATGGATGGATGAATGAAATATATGATATGCATGCAATTCTTGTGATGATATACTTGCTGATTTTTGTATGGAAAGATCTTGATTTAGCCCAAATGAACTGAGAGACCGAAAGGGTGACATGGGTGCCTATAGGCTTTGCCTAGAACCTTCCCATGTCATAACTTAGCCTTCGAATCCCCGATTTCTTTGGTTTTCAAAAGATTGGTTTTTGCCTTTCCTTTTTTATGGAGTCATTCAAATTGTTTTCCTAAAACAACCTGATTTTTAGGGTTTTCCTTGTTTCCTTTAAAAAATAAGGTGGCGACTCCTTTCCTTTTTCTCTTTTAAACCCACTTTCTTTTCAATCCCTCGTGGGCCCAATTTCCGGGGTTCACAGTTTGAATCTATCATGATGATGTTATGTTGCCTTTCTCATGAAAATTTGAGTCAATGTGAGTTCATAGGAGTGAAAACGGCCTAAAAAGGCCATCCGAACGCGAAAATAGGCAAAACCGGGCGAAATAAGGCAAAACAGGGCGGAGGCCTCGAGTGACCATCTGGCCCCGGACGGTTAGCCGTCTGGGCCTAGACGGCTGACCGTCCAGCCCCGGACGGTTACCCGAGGTCGACGCGTTTTTTCGCGATTTTTCAGGAATTTTGCGATTTTGACGGTTCTACTCCCTTTAGGACTCGAATTTGTGACCCTTTCCCTATAAAAACACATGAGGGGAGCCTTCTAACTCACCTATTTTCATTGACAATAATTATGGAAGCCTTGGATGGGTTTTTAAGAGGGTTTTTGGCAGTCATGCCTGCCAAAGACAAAACTGAGTTTAAGCGCTTCAGCTTGGAACCGTTGCTCTCTATAAGGCACATGAAGCTCGAGACGACCCTTCTCACTGCTGCTACATATTTCTGGGATCCTCAAATCCATGTCTTTCAATTCAATCATAAAGAATTATGCCCAACCATGGAGTAATTCTATGCTTTATTTGGAGTTTCGCCCGCAGAGCCATTCATTCTTCCTACACCTCGCTCTGATTACCTTGCTTCCTTCTCGGATTTTCTTGGCATTCCTCAAAGGGACGCAACGATCTTCGTCAAGGACCATATGGTGGACTTAATGAAGTTAGCAACCTCATTCTTGGCTCATGATAGCGAAGGTACTCTGACTTTCACCCCTCAAATTCAGCGTGCACTCGTTTTCTACTTAATTGGTCGTTTTCTCATCTCCACCGGCACTCTTCAAGCCCCTGTTCAAATATGTGAGTTGGTTGCTCCTCTTCTCAAGCGACATAACATCATTCCCTTGGTATTAGCTGAAACCTTGAATGGTTTAGATAAGGTTCATGGCAACCCCAAAGCGCCTTTAGAAGGTAGCCCCTTTTTACTGCAAATGTGGCTGCTCGAGCGCTTGAATTTTCTATCTCCCACCACTATCAATCCATACAAGCCCCAGCACTTCTGTCTGCGCCGAGTTGAACTCCCTAGGCCGTTCTCTTTACGAGATTGGTTGGGTTACTTCCACACAATGTCGTGGTGAAACATCAAATGGTACGTCTTCACATGGGGTGTAAAGAGCAGGTACTTTTTCGAACCTCGGGGTGTGCTTTTGTCAAACTCATAGGACTGAGATCGACTTCCTTCTATTGGACTTCGAGAATTCTTCGCCAGATGGGCGCTATGCAAACCATACCGTCCTTAACAGGACCTTGTTGCTCTGTGGACCCTGTCGGTCCTTCCATAATCAAGTGGGCGAAGACTCGCTGGCCTACAGACCTGAAATTGACTCGGATTACCAACACTGAAGGACCTTTCGAGATGAGTAGAGAGTATAAGCAATGGTTGAAGGATGATTTGGGCGAAAGGGAGACTTCTCGCCGAGAAAGAATTTATGACCTTATCAAGGACACGAGACTTGGACTTTGCAGAGAAGACATTCTTGAAGCAGTGGAGGCATCCCACGACCATGACTTGCGAAAGAAAAGAAGACTTGATAGAGAAAGACAGAAGACAAACAAAATGACTCTGAAGAAACTCAAAAGGACTTAAAGACTCAAAGAATAGAATATCTATGGCATGTCGATAGTTCTTTTACTTAACACCAATAAATTGTTATGTCAAACAATTAGTTTCAAATAAATTGCCAATGATAATTTACTTTTGAGAATTTGCTGTGATTGTGTTGATTGGACCGCACCCAATGTAACTTTATGGGCTGCCTACGTATCCCCGTTTTCTTTCTTTTTTTTCTTTTTTTTTCTTTCTTCTTTTTTTTTTTATATTTTTTTCTTTTTCTTTTCTTTCTTTTTTTTTTTTTCTTCTTTTTGGGGAATCAGGTCCTCGTAGTTCAAATGCCTTAACTTTTGCCTGGGCCGCCTTTACAGGTTTTCAACCTAGCAGGCCTTATACATAATACTTCTTTAATTGATCCAAATTGGTAGAACGAGCGAACTCGATCCCATCCAAATCCATAAGTCGAACAGCCCCTGCTGGCAATATTTCCTTGATGATGTACGGTCCTCCCCAACTTGGTTTGAACTTTCCTCGTGGATCGAAAATTGGAGCTCGAATCTCTTTCAATACTAAATCCCCTTTCTTCAAGCCTCTGTCTTTGACATGTTTGTTGAACGCCCTTGCGACTCTTCTCTGGTACCCTTGCACATGGTAGAGAGCCCTCAATCGCCTTTCCTCTAGCAATGCCAACTCGTCATAACGACCTTTGATCCAGTCCACCTCTGCTAGCTAGCTTTCCACAGCAACCCTTAACGAAGGAACTTCTAATTCGACTGGTAGAACAGCCTCCATTCCATACACTAATGCATACGGCGTAGCCCCTGTCGATGATCTGACTGACGTTCTGTACCCCCACAATGCCAATGGTAGCTTCTTATGCCAATCAGTGTACGTGTCAGCCGTTTTCTGTAGTATCTTCTTGATGTTCTTGTTGGCGGCTTCCACTGCGCCATTTGTCTGCGGGCGATACGGGGACGACAAGTGATGAACGATCTTGTACTTCTGCAAGAGTTCTTTGGTCTCCTTCTGGAAGTGTTGACCGTTGTCTGAAATGACCTTATGCGGTACCCCATACCGGTAGATAATGTTGAGCTGTATGAACTGCGCCACCTTTTTGGCATTCAAAACTTTGAAGGAAGCTGCTTCCACCCACTTGGTAAAGTAATCGATGGCTACCAAGATGTATTCATGACCATTGGATGCCTTTGGCTTAATCTGTCCGATGATATCTATTCCCCATACTGTAAATGGCCATGGAGTTGACATGCTTGTTAAGGGCATGGAGGGCAAGTGTTGTCCGTTGGCGAAGAGCTGACACTTGTGGCACTTCTTGACGTGGGCATAGCAATCCCTTTCCATTGTAGACCAGTAATACCCCAATCTCATGATCTTCTTAGCCAACATGTATCCATTCATATGCGGAGCTCCCACTCCTTCATGAATTTCTTCGATGAGCTTTCTAGCCTCTTCCTCCGTGATACACAGCAAGTGGATTCCATCGTAAGACCTCCGATACAGCTTTCCTCCACATACCACATAATGGCTTGCCAATCTTCTCAGTGTTAGCCTATCCACGCGAGATGCTCCCTCAGGATATTCTCTTTCTTCGATGAGCCTTCTTATGTCATAAAACCAAGGGTGGTTATCTGTTATCTCCCCTTCTCGGATGGAACAGCAATAAACAGGTTTCTCTTTGCATTCGATCACTAGCGGTTTCACGCTTCCTCCTTCTGGTATCTCCACCATTGAAGCTAGAGTTGCTAAGGCATCAGCAAACTGATTCTTGTTTCTCGACAAGTAATTGAACTCGATCTCCGCGAACTCTTTAGCCAGTGCTTCCAAATAGGCATGATAGGGCAGCAGCTTCTCATCGCGAGTCTTCCACTCCCCTTTTATCTGACAAATGATCAATGCTGAATCCCCAAACACCTCTAGTTCTTTTATCCCCAACTCTAATGCAGCTTCCAATGCCAGGATGAAGGCCTCATACTCCGCGATGTTGTTGGTGGCTTCGAACCCCAATTTGACTGCTAAAGGCGTAAAGGCTTCTTCGGGCGAGACTAGTAGCACTCCTATTCCATATCCCCTTCTGTTTGCAGCTCTATCGAAGTAGACTCTCCAAACCTTCTTCTTGATTTCCAGGATATCTTCGTCGGGGAACTCATCATTGAATTGGGTTGATGATGACACAGGGCAACTTGCCAAATGGTCTGCAACAACGCTTCCTTTAATGGACTTCTGCGCCAGGTACTTTATGTCGAATTCATTGAGAAGAAGCGACCAACGAGCGGTCCTGTATGATAGGACTGGTTTTTCTAGCAAATACTTCAAAGGATCCAATCGACTTATCAACAGGACTTCGAAGGACATCATGTAATGACGGAGTTTCTGGGTAGCCCATACCAATGCTACGCAAGCCTTTTCTAGCGCATTGTACTTTACTTCATAATCTGTCATTTTCTTGCTCAGGTAGTAGATGGCATTTTCCTTTTTCGACCATTCAAGGTATTGAGCTAACATGGCTCCCGTCGCGGTTTCAGTAACCGTTAAGTATAACAGTAACGGTTCACCTTGCCGTGTGGGAACCAAGATTGGGGGGTTGCTCAGATACCTTTTAATGGTCTCAAAGGCTTCTTGACAATCCTCATTCCATTCCTTGGAAACGCCCTTCTTAAGTAGCTTGAAAATCGGCTCGCACACCATGGTCAAATTGGCGATAAAACGGCTTATGTATTGAACTCTCCCCAAAAAACCTCGGATCTGCTTCTCCGTTCTTGGTGGCTCCATCTCCGCGATAGCTCTTATCTTCCCTAGATCAACTTCAATTCCCCTCTGAGTGATCATGAAACCCAACAGCTTTCCTGCGGTGACTCCAAAGGCACACTTCTGAGGATTCAATCGGAGGTTGTACTTCTTTGCCCGTTCTAGGAACTTCTCCAATGCTGCGAAATGTCCTTCCCGGTCTACAGATTTGACTATCATGTCGTCTACATACACCTCTACTTCTTTATGGATCATATCATGCAATAAGGTCGTGGCAGCTCTTTGGTAAGTAGCCCCGGCATTTCTCAAGCCAAAAGGCATTACCTTGTAGCAATACGTGCCCCACTGCGTGATAAAAGCCGTCTTTTCCATGTCTCGAGGCGCCATCTTTATCTGGTTGTAACCGGAGAACCCATCCATGAAGGAGAGAAGAGCATGGCCTGCTGTACTGTCCACCAATACATCGATATGTGGTAGAGGGAAATCATCCTTTGGGCTCGCAGCATTAAGGTTGCGGAAGTCAACACACATTCGCACTTTCCCATCTTTTTTAGGCACAGGCACTATGTTAGACAGCCATTCAGGGTACTCCACAACTTGGAGAAACCCAGCATCTAATTGTTTAGTTACCTCTTCTTTTACTTTCAAAGCCCATTCCGGTTTTAATCTTCTTAATTTCTGCTTTACAGGCTTTTTAGTGGGATTAGTGGGGATGTAATGTTGCACAATATCTGGATCAATACCAGGCATATCCTCATAAGACCACGCGAAGGCCTCTACATTGGCTTTTAGAAGCATTATCAATTTTTCTTTTTCAGCATGCGAGAGAGTTATCCCAATTTTAATTATCCTTGGCAATTCATCTGTCCCTAGATTAATTGATTCCAATTCATTCATGTTAGGTTCGGTAACGCCCCTTTTCCTTTGCTCGACGAGCTCCGGGGGGACGTCATTCCTAGGATCTATATCCATGCCATAGATATCCATAGAAGAGAGAAAGGAAACACTGCAAATAATGAAAAGAAGCACACTTTATTGACTGAACTAACAAAACAAAGCAAAGAAAAGAAAACACATGTGCCACAACTAGGGAACGACTCCTAATTCCACAAGGTGGGCTAGGCGGACACACTTTATTTGAAAGGAAAGCTAAGACAAGCAACTAAGGAACCTACAAGCTACTATCAGGTAAGTCGAGATCCTCGCCCTCAAGGACTTCCGCGATGGTACCCTCTTCAAGATACCAATTAAGGAGCGGCACGGCTGCATGGTGAATTGAAGAACACTCGAGATCCGATCCCTCCACAGCAAGAATCGTATCTTGAAACATTGTAACCATGGCTTCTGAATCCATCTGCTCTGCCCAGTCCTCGCTCTTCTCTTCCCAATAGCTATCATTGATTGCTTCATCATCAACCATCGTTGCAGTGATGGGATACCACTCAGTGAAGAATATCTCGAACCCTGGAACTCTCGCCTTGGTTGCTTTGTCAATGGATGGTTCGGGAAATCCACAAAATAGAAAGTCCTCCCCTTCCTTAACAAAGTAACCATTCAAAGTAGGTCGGTATGGCGAGATTCGAATATCTGGCACCCTTCCTTCTGCTTTTGCTTTGACCCTTTCTTTGCTTCTTTGCAACATCTCCATACGATCCTTCTTGGAAGGCTCATACCCCAATCCGAAGGTATAGGTGACAACGCGGCTCTGAATGGATACCGGTATGCCTTGCTGACGGCGTCCCAGTCCCATGCCTGGGAAGAAACTCATTTTCTTCATTATGTTCCCCACATGCAAATTGCCATGAGGGCAAAAGTCGAGAGGTATCAACTCTCTCTATTTCGGCTCTTTCTCTATGCATTGAACATACTCGAACCCCGACAATGGTACTCCAGCAGGCTTAGGCTTGATCTCGCAAATGGGTACCCCCGACAACTTCAAGTCATAATCACCTTGGAGTGTGACGATGGCCCCTTCATAAGGGAACTTGACTTTTTGGTGCAATGAAGAAGGGACAACACCTGCAGGATGAATCCAAGGTCTCCCCAATAAGATATTGAAGCACGACGGGACATCCAGCACTTGGAACTCCACTCTGAATTCTGTAGGCCCCATAATCAGCGGCAAAGTGACCACTCCAATCACTTCTCTGCGGGTGTTATCATAGGCTCTCACTGTTTGCCCGGATGGCATGAAGTCTGTTGGATTCAACCCCAAGACGGTGGCAGTTCTGAGAGGGCACACATTAAGAGCGGAACCATTGTCGATCAGGACTGTCGGAACTCTCTTCCCCATGGTGTCAACAGTGATGTACATGGCTTGTGAATGGCTAGGTCCACTTTTAGGTAGGTCTGCTTCTGAGAACACAATGGTTGAGTTCTTCGAGGTTGGATTCACCAAGTTCACCAAATTTTCTGGAGATGTGTCCACGGGAACCTGTATCTGGTTGAGCAACTTCAAGATTGTCTGTCTGTGCTTGTAAGAGGCCATGAGCAAACCCCATATAGTGATGTTGGCGTTAGTCTTTCTCAATTGCCTAAGCACTTCGTCCTCCTCTTCTTGCAAGTCGAGGTGGCGATTACCTTCCAAATCTCCCAACGGGTTGTCAGATTCTAAGTGCGGAGGCTTGAAATGGCGACCCCCTCTAGTTATGTGCTCCACCTCGTCGCTCATCCACATATCATCGATCTCACCTACGTCACCCATGAGGTCATCCCATATGATTGTGTCGATCTCTTCCATTTGGACTTCCTCTGGTAACTCATCCCAACCTGTGGGGATTATAGGCTCATCAGGGATGGGGTCGGGGTAGAGTACATAGTAATCAAACTTTCCGGACGACTCTCCCAACAAACCCGCTTTAGGATCTCTTGCCTCGAACCTTTCTTTCAATTGTCGCTGTATGGACTTCTTTGGCAATACCAAAACCTTTTGATCAATAAGGTCTTGAACTACCTTTTTCAGTATAACACAGTCCTCCGTATCATGTCCGGGTGCCTGATGGTACCAACAGAATTGGTGAAGAGTCGAAGGCCTCGGCTTTGAATGGCATGGCAATATGAGCCCTTTATCACAACATTGGTGGAAAACTTGAGTCAAGGTCATGGGGAGCGGCGTGTATTGCCTTATGGGTTGATGGGATTGGGACGAGCCAAGCTCGATGGCATTTATGTTGTTGGGAGGAGGCACATTGTGAGTGGGGAGGGGATTTCGAGTGCCATTTGGGCGATTTGGTGCGGTGGGTGGTGAAATGATCTGCTTGTCAAGCAAATCTTGGATTTCATGGCGGAGGCGATAACAACGGTTGGTTAGATGGCCTTTGGCTTGGTGGAACTTGTAGTATTCATTTTCATTGTAGCTTTTGGGTAATGGGTTTGGTGGAGGCCTTGGGTCAAGGGGTTTCAAGAGGTCACGGCTTCTGAGTTTTTCAAAGACTCTTTCGAGTGGCATGTATAGCTCGGTGAATTGGCGAGGTGAGGTGGAGTCATTTAGGGAGAAAGGGCGAGTGGGTTGGGTAATGGTATTGACCTCGGCATTGGGTTTTCCTCCAAAGTTTGTCCTTCGACTCCTTTGGACCTCCTCTGTTTTGATTGTTCCATCGGCGATTGCATCTTCGACTTGTGTGCCAGCCCCAACAAGAGCCTTGAAGTTCGGAAAGTAGTGAGCAAAGAGGTGCTTGTGATATACGGGCAGCAAGTTCTTCACCACCAACTGAATCTGGTCTTCCTCATTCGGCCTGTCTGTCATTTTGGAAGCCTTTTGTCTCCACCTAGTGATAAAGGCGGAGAAGGTCTCATTAACCCCTTGCTTAGTGGTTTCCAAGTCCCTTCGCGTGACATCCACTTCAGTGTTATACTTGTAATGGTCCGTGAATGCATTGTATACATCCTCCCAGGTCTTGGTTCTGTTCTCCTCTAATGACAAAAACCATTTCAAGGCGGAACTCGCTAATGACTCGTGAAACATTTGAGCCAATAACTCATCGTTCGCCCCTCGAGGGTGCATAGCTTGCACATACATCTTGAGGTGAGTCTTAGGACAGCCTATCCCATCGAATTTTTCCAACTCCGGCATCTTGAATTGTAATGGGATGCGAGCCTTTGGGAACAAGGACAAAGTACGGATGTCGACCATATCATCAGATCTGCGGATTCCCTTCAAAGTTCGTTCTAAGGCCTCGACCTTGTTTGCCAGGACGGTTGAGCTCTCTCTTGATGTGGCTTTGGTTTCCCCTTCTTTGGTCTTGGGTGGTTCTCCCCCTTCTCGTAATGGTTCCTTGGCAGATTCGGAATCATTGGATCCTTGATTGTTGTCAGTGGCACGGGCCCTAGATTCAGGTTCAGAGTTCTTCTGTTGAATGTCTTGAGCTAACTTGAGTGCGGTCTCGGATACCTGGGTAGTGTGATCAAGCTTTTCCATGATAGCTTTCAAAGTGGCCTCAAGGTTGAAACCCCGGTTACTAGCTCTTTCCTCGGCCATATCCGACTCGGTGACAGAATCAGCACTGACTAGGCGCCCTTGTTGATTACGAATCCAAGCCAGCACGTCTATCCCTCTAACATAGGGCAAACACTCAATTTTTCAGCTTAAGGGTCCATCCTAAGCTTCCATAATTATCTCAAAATTTTTACAACGTACACCCTTAATTAGTTCTCTTAACCAATTACCCTTGCGGGGGTCATGGGGAAGGGCACGTATTAAGGATGTAGGATGTAAAGTTTCCTTTAATTACCCACTCAATCAACAAAGCATGGCAACACATCACGAACACGACAGCATATCATCACAACAATGTGTGTGCATATAGGTGATCTGACGGTGTCCTAGAAGGTCCATTACATGCAATTCTTTCTTTTAAGAGGGTAGGCTAGGGTCCTCAACTTTGCTTGTACCAATCTTTATACCTAACCACATGTGACATCAGGAATGTTGCGTGGGTCCAGTAGTACGTGATTGATCCATTTGATATACCCAAGGGTACTTGGCAAGAGAGGTTTGATAGCTTCGCCCAACACATGGAATCAGGAAAACCAAGGTCGAACTAGGCTATCAGTTGGCAAGGATACATCGAGAGACAATCGAGTGATCATGCAACAGTAGCGCACACAATGCAATAAATGAAAGCACACAATCAAGCGGATGCAATGTGATTGATTTTATTAAACAATAAGAAATTAATTTAGCCCAATCAAATTAAATGAGTCTAGCCCTCGACATCCCCAGTGGAGTTGCCAATCTGTGAACCCTGGAAAACGGCCCACAAGGATTTGGCAAAAGATAGGTAGGTGAAAAACAACAAACAAAAAGGAGTCGCCACCTCATTTTTTAGGGAAAAGAGGAAAACCACAAAAATGTTTTATTTCCAAAACCACATGACTCCATTAAAGGAAAAACAAGGTCTTTGAAACCAGAAAATTGGATTCGGGGGCTAAGTTACGACGTGGGAAGGTTCTGGGCAAAAGCCCATAGGCACCCACATCGCCCGAGTTGGTCTCTTAATTTAATTAGGCTAACTTAAGATCTTTTTCACTCAAATATCATCATATATCATCACAAGGCAGCATGCATATCATATATTCCATCCAATCATCTCATGCACAATCAAACAAATAAAACAAAACAGAAAAAAAGAAGAAAGGAAAAGAAAAGCCTAGGATACTTGGATCCTAGGACGGACTTGAGCCTCACGAAGAGCGCCTACGTACCATGCAGCGAAATACATGGATCAAAGTCCACGTAGTTCGAAAAGAATAGGGTTACAACCTAATACAAACCTATGGTAAAAACCCTAGGTTTCCTTATTTGAAAGAGAATTGAATAAACAAGTTTGAATTTAGGAAAACTTCCACAAAATGGAAACTTTGATTAAAAAAAAAACAGAATTTATTATTGAAGGAAACCTTTGATAATTACCATAAGCTTGTATTAAGAAGTAACCCTTGAAGGGAGAAGAGAAAAGAAATAAAAAGGAAAGGTGAATTGGGGCACCTTCAAACCCTACTTACCTGAGCGCACAAGCTCCAAACATTAGCCATTTCAGACCACAACAGCCCTATTTGCAATAGGACAAGCATTGTACCTGTTTGCACCCTTACAAGTGCACCAAATCATGCAAAGAAAGCAATATGCAAATCTGGACAGAACCTTGACAAGGCTTAAAATCATCCATTAATCATGCAAACAACAAGAATAATGAATAACTAAGGACTCTAACTCAATCCTACATGTAATGACTCGACTAACATGCATAAAAACCTATGAAAGACACACTAACAAGCATGGGATACTCCAATAACATCAATAAACATGATAACAAAGCATATTCTAACCAAAAAGATGATATTTTATGTAAAATATGCAAATAGACTTTCCTACGGCGAGCTTTCTTAAGCAAAACTATCCTAAGATAATTTCACGTAAAAAAATCGTTATGGGGAGGTGCAATCAACATATCCTACGTAAAATATATACCCTAGAACACAACAGAAAAGATTTCATGCTTAAACACATCACAGAAGGCTCTCATGCAAAACCTCACTCAACAAAAAGGATAATTATCCTTAGAAAAGGATAATATCTCCAAAAACCCTATAAAATAAACTACATGAATGCAAACCTAGCATGAATCAACTATATACAGCATATATAGAATGACTATGATGAGCAACAACTCAAAAAGCTAAGGTAAACATGCTGTATAAGACCTATGCGATTTCAGGGTTATCGAAACCCTAATCTCACAACAATGCATTAAAACCTATGAAACGACTCTAAGACATGCTCAAATCATCATGAATATTATTCATATAGCATATATTGACTAACAAGAACATCAACAGATGATAATTATCACAGCAACCTAGACATGTGAACTGCATGATTCAAGAGGATAGAAAGAATAAGGCTATCAAATCCTTAGTAAACCAGGGATTATCAAGCATATAAAACCATGAACTATCCTAAAATCATTCATACAACATCACATAAGCATTGAATTCCATCCATAAGAAGAGCAATTGCATGCACCACAACTATCTTAACAGAAGAAGAAGAAAGAAAAGAAGGAGAAGCAGAAATTCATGTTCAGCAACAAAGGGATAGGCTTACCTCTTGTAGACTCTTCCTTGTCTTCAAACTTCTTATTTCCTTGCTTGCTTGGGGTTGAAGAGCCTCCTCTTGAAGTCCTTCTAGCTCTCCAAACTCGTAGCTCCCTCTCTCTCTAAGTGTAAAATGCAATTAACCTCCCCTATGTGCTGAATATCATGTCCTTTATATAGAGAACTGACCCCCTAAACCGATGGCTAAGATTAATTCATTAAACAATGATCCTAAGGCTATTAGAGACTCTCTTGGTGCTCAAACAACTCAAACTTACACACTCCTAGGCTCAGACAAGTTGTTTTGGCGGAGGAAACCGTCAAAAGAGGGAAGATAGAGTCAGAGTTCGAGTTAAAAAAGGATTCCTCGGGTGACCAACTTGCCCCGGACGGTTAGCCGTCTGGGCTTGGACGGCTGACCGTCCAGCCCCGGACGGTTACCCGAGGGTCCTCTATTTCCGCTTCGGTTTTGACTTCTACTTGCTTCAGAAGTCCTAAAATCTTCAAATTAAGTCCGATTTTGACAAAATAAAAGCCAAAACGACCGTGTTTCGAAGGGGAACACATTTTTAGGCATTTTAGGACAAAAATCCTCAACCATGGGTACATGGTTAGGTTTTACAAAGGTGGTTAACCATGGTGCTTCATCGTCGCTAAGCTGGGTTTGTACACAAGGTCGAACCAAATGCTTTCCCAATCAAAAATTGATCTTTCTAAACATGTTTAGGACATAAATAAAGCCCAATTGAAGTTAAATGAGATAAAATTGGTTGTGTCTTATGAGTCAATTTGAGCAAACCAAGAAAGGGTCTTTTAGCCAACCCGAACCATTATGAGCCGAATTGATCTTAAACCATTAATTCATGAAATTGAACCTATATATGGACTCTATATAACCATATGAACTTGATGGGATGACTCAGGATTCATTCCAAAGTCAAATGGAAAATATACGGCTTAAAGGATGATTATGCCCTTAAAGTCGCAAAAGTTCTTATTGACTATCGAGATGAACTCCAAATCACTTCAAAATTCATACACATGATATTCAATGCCATAGAAACTCAATGCAAAAGAGTAGACTCAAAAAGGACTCAAAATCCTACATGAAATGATATGCCCTAGCTAAGGTGACAAAAATGGGGTGTGACAACAACATCACCGAATATGAAACTTGCATTCTAGGACTGGAAGCAACCTTAGAATTGGGAGTTGAAGAATTAGAAGTGTACGAAGACTCAACTTTAATTATCTGCCAAATCAAGGGAGAATAGAAGACTCGAAACGAGAAGTTGTTACCCTATCATGCTTATCTAGAAGCACTCACCAAAGAATTTGACAAAATAGAGTTCCACTACTTGTCAAGAGTAAAGAACCACTTCGTTGATGCTCTTGCTACACTTGCATCCATGGTGGAAATCCCAGAAGGTGGAAATGTTCATCCACTCGTGATTGAAAGAAGAAAAGAGCCAGTGTACTGCTGCAGTATTCAGAATAGTCAAGTAGCAGATGGGCGTCCGTGGTTCTATGAAATCCAGAGGTTCGTAGAGAAAAGGGAATATCCTGAAGGAGCTTCGAAGGTTGATAGGCATACGCTAAGAAGATTGGCTACCCACTACATCATGTGCGGAGGAAAGTTATATAGACGATCCTATGACGGTATCCACTTGCTTTGTGTGACAGAGGAAGAAGCTCAAAGAATAATTGGAGAGGTACATGCAGTAGCAGGGGCACCTCACATGAATGGTTATATGCTAGCTAAGAAGATTGCTCGCCTTGGCTATTATTGGACCACCATGGAAAGAGATTGTTATATGCATGTCAAGAAGTGCCATAACTGTCAAATCTTTGCCAATGTTCAGCACCTTCCATCAATGCCTTTGAATACTATGTCATCCCCTTGGCCCTTTTCAACCTGGGGAATAGATATCATTGGAAAGATCCATCCTAAGTCAAAGGAAGGTCATGAGTTTATCTTGGTGGCAATAGATTAGTTCACTAAGTGGGTAGAGGCGAAGTCCTACAAAACCTTGGGGTCAAAGCAAGTGGCCCATTTCATTAAGACCCACATTATTTGTCGATATGGGGTTCCACATGAGATCATATCAGATAATGGACAACACTTTCGAGGCTAGGTAGAAGAAATCTTGCAGAAGCACAGCATTCGAGTTCACAAGTCTTCCCCTTATAGGCCACAGACAAATGGAGCAGTTGAAGCAGCTAACAAGAATGTAAAGAACATGCTACAGAAGTCGGCTAAGAAGTACAATGACTGGTCAGAAAGGTTGCCACTCGTCTTATGGGGTTATCGCACTTCAATCAGATCTTCCACAGGTGCTACACCGTATTCGTTGGTCTATGGCATGGAAGCGGTACTCCCAATCGAGTTAGAAATTCCTTCTCTCAGAGTAATAATGGAAGACCAACTATCTGAAGTGGAATGGGTAAGAAACAGATATGATGAGCTAGTTCTGCTTGATGAAAGGCGTTTAAATGCTTTGTACCATGTCCAAGGTTATCAGCGCAGAATAGCTAGAGCTTTCAACAAGCGCGTCAAGGATCGTGGCTTGAAAGATGGAGACATAGTGCTGAAAGAAATCCGTGCGCCTATCTTTGATCCAAGGGGCAAGTTCAGGCCTAATTGGGGTGGTCCCTACATCATAAAGGAGATATTGCCAGGAGGAGCAGTTCGATTGATGGATTTGGATGGAATAGAGTTCTCTCAACCAACCAATTTAGATCAACTCAAGAGATACCATGTGTAAAGCTTGATAGGTTGAAAACCCGTAAGGATGGCCTAGGCAAAAGAAAAGCATGAACTACGAGGGCCTGATTCTCCATCATTCAAAAAAAAAAAAAAAAAAAAAAAAGAAAAAGAAGAAAGAAGAAAAAAAAAAGAAAGAAAAGAAAGAAGAAAAAAAGAAAGAAAAGAAAAGAAGAAAATGTTTACAAACATGATGGAGATACGTAGGTAGCCCATAAAGTTACCTTGGGTGCGGTCCAATTGAGAAAGAAGAAAAGAAACAAGGGGCATGGCAATGTATAAAGCAATTCATAAATCAAAGTTAATTGTTTGATGGCAATTCATTCAAAACTAGAGAAATTGATAATAGTTTTATTTGTAATAATTGCAAGTCTCAAAGGACTATTATTGTGCTTAACATGCTTAAAATTCAAAAAGGTTGCTAATTCCTTGCTCTCTGAGAAGTCTTCTTTGTTCCAGTAGTCTTGTTCGCTTTGGTGTCATCCTCCTTTGATATCTTTGTACTCCCCAGTGAAGAAATCCCAATCAACTCAGCTACTTGAACCCTCATTATTGTTTCTTTGTGGCCAATGTCTTCAAATAACCACTTCTTGTATTCCTTGCTAAGCTCATAAGGTCCACTAGTGTTTGGTAGCGAAGTCCCAACTATTCCATCTATCCTCCATCCACTTGACCAGAGATTGAGAAACAGGTTGAACGGGGTGAACTTGCCTTGAATTTGTCTGGGTGGTACTTACTTGATTGTTTGGAATTGATTGAACTGCACCAAATTGCCAAAGGATTCGAGATGGCCAGTAAAAAGAAGTGGCTTTCAAGCCCATCAACTTGACAAGTGTACAGCCCACAGTTCGCAGGAGCACCTTTTCGTTGCACTTCCAGTGAGGCACGTGCCAATAGATAGATCGCCATGAGGTGTGGTACAGCATGCTAAGCCATTCGTCAGGAGAAGCATCTGGTGGGAATTCAGGAACGCGCAGACGGAAGTGTTGAGGCCCATAATTTGCAACACAAGGAGATGATAAGAGGTTTAACCGCTCTAGCAACCACATATGAAGAAGGAGGGGGCCGCCCTCAAAGTTCGCCTCAAACCGATCCTGTACCTTGTCTAGCCCATTCAGAGTTTCCGCTAGAACCATTGGAATTATGTTTCGGGACTTGGAAAGAGGAGTTACAAGCTCACAAATTTCAATTGGGACAAACAACGTACCATTAGTGATTAGAAACCTCCCAATCAAGCAGAAAGCTAAGCCGTGCTGACGCGGTCGAGACAAAGGCAGCCCACATGACTTCCCAAGGGGCAGGAAAGATGTTGCTAGCTTGTTCAAATCTACCATGTTATCTTTTATGAAGGCCATAGGATCGTGGGTAGAGATTTCCAAAAGAGAAGCAAAAGAAGATACATAACCTTGCCAAAGGTATGGAAGGATTAAGGGCTCTGACGGTTGCACTCCGAACAGCGCGCAAAATTCCTCATGGGTGGGGCAAATTTCATTGCGATGGAAACGGAAAACATGAAGCTCAGGATCCCAAAAGTATGTGGAAGCATAGAGCATAGTCCAATTTACCTTGACTTTGGCGAGGGAATAGAGCGCGTCTAAGCCATAACTCTTGAAAACCCTTTTGTCTTCCTTACTCATGTTGCTAAAGCAATGTGTCAAAAAGCTATCAAAAGTCTCCATAAATTGATGTTGAATGAATAATAATGGTTTATGAACATGTGGGGGGGTGTTTTTATAGGCCTTTAGGCTCAAATTTGAGTCCTAGAAGGAATAGAAGTCGAAAAAGCGTCAAAAAAGTCGCAAAACGCGTAAACAGCAAACGTGCTCGGGAGACCAGTTGAGGCCAACCGGTCCAACCAGTTCACCAACCTGTCCAACCGGTTGGGCCCAACCGGCACCCGAGGCCATTTTTCGCAATTCCCTGTTTTGACCATTTTTTATCCCCGTATGCTTCGGAAGGCCAATTTTGACCATTTTGAGCTCAAATTGACTCATGCTTGGGTCAAGAGTCATGAAATTCAACCAACAAGAGATAGATATCATAATTCAAAGGTGGGGAATGCATGAACTTGGTTTTAAAAGAAAGAACTTGAAAGATAACATAAATGCCCACATAGGCTTAGTACAAGGATTTCACAAGTTAAGAGTTTCTAGATGCTTAAATTGAGTTTCCTAAACTTAAAATAAATGTCTTCAACGCTTCCTTCATGGTTTCCTTCTCTTGCTTGGCCCTGCTTCGTCTGTTGATGGAGGAGGTGGTGGAGCCGCGGCTGGGTTGTACTGAGGGAAGGAATCAATCTGCAAGTTTCCAAGAAAATAAATGGTATGAGTACCACCCTTTTTTAAAAAAAAGAAGAAAACCAAAGATTTTCAAAAGTTTTGATTTGAGCTACTCTTACTGGGTGCGAGTGTTCGCCCGCTCTATATGCCTCTTGCCTTGATAGGTTTAGGCTCATCCTCATCATGTCCCTCCTCAAGCTGGTATTGAGATTGATCCATTCTTGTGAATACCCGGCAGGTGTCTGTGAAAAGAGAAATTGGGTAAGAAGTGTCTAATGAATAGTTGGGGATTAAGAGAATCAAGTCAACCTTGAAACTTATAGTTTCATATCTAGGATCTATCTGAGGAACCTCGTCCATCACGGGAGGTGCTATAGTCATGGGCACGATGTCACCTCCTTGGCACAGATCAATGGACCACCTAGGCCGTGGCAAAGGGGGCAGTGCGTCCCTATCCATACCCTCATCATCACTATCCATATGCACCCCTGACACGCCTGAGGTCGAACCCACTGTAGAATGGTGACCACGAGCTCGCCGTCCCTGAAAAGAGTTGCACATAGTCAACTAGGAAACACTTGCAAAGCATGCATAGGGTTGAGTATGTACTTACCCCTACGGGCGGAACTCCTACGACCCTAGGAGGCATCAGGTACCTCCTATAGAAACTCTCGTAGTTCCCATTCGGAACTATGAAGTCAATCGCCTCCTTGCCTCATATAGCTTTGATCAATTCGCGCCCCTGCAAGGAGTTGGCATGTCTCATGTTCTCAGGTAGCGCCATAGGAACTACAGCTGCATTGATGTTGCCTTTTACTTGGCACCAAACTCTCTCTCCAAGATACCAGTTGCGGCCCATAGGACCTTCTAGGAGGATCCGCTTCTCTGTCATGTCTACACACCTATGGCATTGCTCCTCAATGGCATATTTCCACTGTGCCCATGGGTCCCAGTCCACCTAATTCATGAATTGGTGTTAAGTGAAAGAGTTGAAAGAAGAAAAAGAAGATGGAATTCAAAAGATAAAAGCTTCAGAGATTACTTTGTCTGCAGTAATGCAAGCCAGGAATGCCCTAGCATGGGCATAGTCGTGCTTATTGTCCACTGAATCACACCTGTTGTCGATGTGATAATCGGACATCACAGGCCATGAGGGATCATTGTCAATAAGGGGGGGCGCTCAAACCCCAAGTACTCGTAGTACCAAATCTGTTTTCAAAAAGCAAATGAATTTCAAAAGAAAATGATTATGAATACTCATTGCAAATATTGCTAGAAAGGAAACTTGTAGGTTGATTTACCTCCCAGATAAAGGACATCCCGCAGTGGTTTGTGCTCACTCCACGCGATCTGTCACTCATGGATCTATACAGTACAGCAAGAGCGGCGTTACCCTAGTTGTAATCACCCATCCCCCAAACATCCTCCATGCAAGCAAGATGTCCTAAAGGAGCAACATCACCAGAGCTAGCAAAGAATATGTGTCACACCCCATTTTTGCACCACCTTACTAGGGCTCATCATTTCATACATGTTTTTGTTTTGTTTTTGAGTCTAGTCACTTGCATTAGTTTTCTAGAGTCACAAGGACAATGGATATGAATTTTGGTTCAAATTGGAGTTGATCTTGAGGGATAATAAGAGCTTTTGTGACTTGAGGGGCATAATCGTCTTTTAAGTCCCAAACTTTTCATTTGACCTTGGAATGATCTCCAAATTGTCAATTGGAGTTCATATGGATGCATATGAGATATTTCTAGGTTCAATTTGGTAAGTCAATGGCTCGGGATTAAAATGGCTCGATATAGTTCAAGTTGGTTAATTGACCCTTCCTTGGGTTAGCTCTAATTGACTCACAATTACCAACCAAATCTTTTCAAATTGACTTTCATTAGTCATCATTTTACCCTCAAAAGTCTTTCATGAAGTTCAATTTTGATATGGCCTGATGATGAGTTTAGTGTGGTTATTTACGGATTATCCTTGAAGAATTAGTGCGAATCACAGCATGAGATTTTTGGTTAAAATGAAAAGAAAATTATTTTATTAAATTAGCCATTTTTATCATGACACTAACACGTGTACGTATGTGATGAGTGTGTGTGCGCACATACGATACATGTGCATGCGTGTTAGCGGTCAGTCTCCCAATTTTTATAAAAGACAATTTCCTTTTCCTATTCAGATTAGAAGTCTTTTATCATTATAAAATACCTTTTGATTATTCTCCAAGGAAACCTAGTCCAGGAAGGAAAGGGAAACTCCAGATTTCAGCTATAAATACTCTCTTAATGTCTTTAAACAAGGGGGAGGAGAAGAGGGTTTGGAGGGAGTGAAATTCGTCATAATTCAGCAGCAGATTTTCTGAAAACCAGCAGTCGTATTTTAATCATAACTTTTTCATCCGAAGTCAGAATTTGATGAAATTGGTCTTGTTAGAAAGATAATTCAATTCTCTACAACTTTGTATTTCACAAGCTTTGTCCAAATCCAACGTTTTCATACCCAAAAACGCGATTGAAGTTGCTGCTGCTGCAAAGTGACGAAAATCACTTTTCTTTTCTCTTGTTCTCTTTTTGTTTTCTATTTCTTTTCAAAGTTGAGTGAGTTTTGATCTCTTTGCTGTGATACCACTTTGACAAAGAGGAGGATTCGTGTTGGTTTGATTCACTCTAAAGACCTGAGGAGCCACGAACAATTACAAACACAAGGGGAGCCACTTTATCCATTAATACTTGAGTGTTTGAGAGAGAATAAGAGAGAGAGACTTGAAGGAGAGCTGGAGTTCTTGCTGTAGCCTTGGAGAACATTGATTCAAGTCATCCATAAGAGCAAGAGGGAGTTCATACAGCAGCAAGGAAGGCCCTTCCTAAGGTATTCTCCTTCTCTATTCAAGCTTAAACTAGGTTTTCATATGGGTTAGGCTTATTGCATGTTAAAGGTAACTTTTTTATCATGTATTAACACTCTAGCTAGTTAATATACATGGAATATCTATTTTTTATCTACTGTTTAGCATGCTTTAGGGCTGTCCTTTAGGTTTTTAATGCATAGTTATGATTCTTGTGCTCCTGTTTGTCCTTGTGCTAGGATTAGTGTCATTGCATGTTAGAGTTAGGATTTTCATCATGTTATATTGCTTTAGTTAGTTAATATGCATGATTTAATTTCTGTTTAGTTTGGTTTTAGCATGATTAAAGTATGTTTTGTATGTTTTTAAGCATATTTGTGAGTTTAGGGTTTTAGAGTCATTGTTTCGTGTTTGTTTTCATATAGCATGATAAAGTAGACTTTTTTATTGGTTTTTCTTCGTGTTTGCTGTATATGTTTTTCATATGGAGTAAACATGATAGTTTTGCATGCATGTTAGTATGTTTTAGGGTTTTTATGCATGATATGGTTCTAGGAATATGCTAGGACTTATTATTGTTCGCTGTTTTTGCTATTGGCATGCTTAGTGGATGATTTTAGGTCATAATACTATTCTGTCCAGATTTGCATGTTAGTGTTTTTGCATGGTTTTGAGCACTTGTAAGGGTGCAAATAGGTGTGGTATTTGTCCTATGGCAAATAGGGCTGCTTATGTCTGAAATAGCTAATGTTTGGAGTAATTGCGCTCAGGTAAGTGGGTGTGAAGGTGCCCCAATTCACCTTTCTTCCTTATCCCTTCTCTTCTCCCTATTTAGGGTTAATTTTTAATATGATCCTATGGTTTAATTAGAGGTTTCCTTAACCAACAAAATTCTGGTTTTTATTAAAGTTTTCATTTTGTGGATTTCTTTCCTAAAATCAAACTTTCTATCATATTCAACTCTTTTGATCAAATAAGGAAACCTAGGGTTTTTACCATAGGTTTATATTAGGTCTTAACCCTAATTCTAATCGAACTACGTGGACTTTGATCCATGTATTTCGTTGCATGGTACGTAGGCGCTCTTCGTGAGGCTCAAGTCCGTTCTAGGATCGAAGCATCCTAGGTTTATTTTTGTTTTCTTTTCTTCTTTTTCTTTTTCTGTTTTTATGTGCTTATTATGCATGGATGGATGAATGAAATATATGATATGCATGCAATTCTTGTGATGATATACTTGCTGATTTTTGTATGGAAAGATCTTAATTTAGCCCAAATGAACTGAGAGACCGAAAGGGTGACATGGGTGCCTATAGGCTTTGCCTAGAACCTTCCCATGTCATAACTTAGCCTCCGAATCCCCCATTTCTTTGGTTTTCAAAAGATTGGTTTTTGCCTTTCCTTTTTTTATGGAGTCATTCAAATTGTTTTCCTAAAACAACTATTTTTAGGGTTTTCCTTGTTTCCTTTAAAAAATAAGGTGGCAACTCCTTTCCTTTTTCTTTTTCAAATCCATTTTCTTTCAATCCCTTGTGGGCCCAATTTCCGGGGTTCACAGGTGGCGACTCCTTTTTCTCTTTCAAACCCCCCAACTAATCTCTCCTTTCGTCAATCCCTCGTGGGCCCAATTTCCGGGGTTCACAGTTTGGCGACTCCACTTGGGACTTGTGGGCTAGACTCTATAAAGTTTAAATGGGCTAGGTTAATTTCTTATGTTTAATTAAAATCAATCACATTGCATCCGCTTGATTGTGTGCTTTCATTTATTGCATTGTGTGCGCAAACTCTTGCATGTTAGGATCGATGTCCCTCGATGTATCCTTGCCGACGATCGGCCTAGTCTCAACCTTGGTTTTCCTGATTCCATGTGTTGGGGCGAAAGCTATCAACCTCTCTTGCCTAGTACCCTTGGGCTTGCCATTGGGTATATTAAATGAGTTAATCACGTACTGCTGGACCCACGCGGTGTTCCTGATGCCACATGTGGTTAGGTATAAGGATTGCTCAAGCAAGTGAAGGACCCTAGCCTACCTTTATCATTAGTCCATATAGACAGACTTGTAGGACACTACGGTCTCACCTTTATGCACCCACAATTGTTTGTAATGATGCTATGCTGTGTTTGTGGTGTGAGGCTTTATATCTTATGCCCTTAATATAGACCTTTAAACCCTAGCCTTCGTTAAGGCCATGGGTTAGGAGGAATAAATTAAGGAAATAGGATGTAAAGCTATGTTTGTGATGTGCTAGTCCTAGGGGATTAATTAAACCTAATTGAAGGACTCTATGCCCTATTCTTTAAAACATACCCTTAATCCATGACCCCTGTAAAGGTAATTGGATAAAAGGAATGAATTAATTGAACATGGTGTAGAGACCGAATTCATTAAGGAAAATATGGAGGTTTAGGACAGATCCTTAGGCTAAAGGTTAAAACTTTTCTATCCATAGACGTGCTGGCTTGGGTCCGCAATCCACAAAGGCGTCTAGTGAGTGTTGAGTCTACCCATCAGACAGACATGGCCGACGAAAGAACTAGTGAGGGGCACTTTGACCTTGAGGCTTGCCTGAAAGCCATCATGGCCAAGCTTGACCATACCGCCGAGACATCCGATACTGCATTGAAAATGGCTCAAGAGAACCAACAGAAGATGGCGGATCTTGAACAAAATGGCTCTAAGGCCCATTCCTCAGGTATACCTCATGGGGCTGGCACCGAAGAGGGACCTCAATCCAATGAGAACACCAAGACAAGGGGGGAAAGTAGCTCGAAACCTGAGGTCACCATCCTAGAAGGGGAAGCCAAGGGGAAAGGTACTGTTAGGATTATGCCCTAGAGCCAATCATAGAGATGATTGTTTAGGGATTAGGAACAATCAATTGATTTCATTTATATATGTCACATTTATTATTGATTTAATAAAAGGGCTTATTCTATTATGTTTATATGCATCATTTATATTTACATAATATGTCCATGGAGTTAAAGTTGAGAATATGAAATTACAAAGGGTTGTAATTTTGAGACTATATATATATCTCTGTACTAAACTCCTAAATCATTCCTAGTTGAAGGTTCACTATGATGGACAGTAATGAACCATAGGACTAGCACTTGTTAGGTTGACTCTATAGGAGGATAGCTAGTCTCAAGCTATTTGTGTGGAGACACTACAACCAACAAATGGGTGCCTATTATAAGAATAGGTACACTGAATGTGACCAAAGATATGAGATAAACTGAATGGAGTTTTAACCTGCCTATCAATCAGTTTCTCATTGTTATAGTGGTACAAGTAATCCTTAGACCTGAGACACCATGGTTGTCTTATGCATGTAGCTTTAGAAGTTTGATAACACTAAGTGTAGATCCTATTCAGGGGTCTGTAAGGGTGTTCATTGGCCCTACTGCTATGTGTGTGAAGGCATGTGAGTGATCAACAAGGAATCCATCACTCTCAGGAAAAAGAGAGTGAATGTCTCATACAGCATTCATTGAATATAACTCATTAAATCCATGGGCCCATGGTAGAATGAATATGGAAAGGAGTTTCCATAAGTTCATCATTGAGTTGATATTAATGAATGAGTATAAAGTAATTGAACCAGGGACTTGACAGACTTCCGTGTCCTATTAGTTCAATTGGAGACATTGTGTTGATGGAAGGATGGAATTGTAACCTATAAACTATAACAGAAGGGTTCTTTGTAAATGACTATTCACCTCATTAAGGACCACACCATGAGCCATATGCTAGGTGTTACTCATGGTTAGTAGAAGCCCTAATTGATATAAATGAGTTATAATCAATTAGGGAATTGAAAGGAGTTTCAATTAGACCCTTAATGGAAAGTGTTCCATTGTGCACAACATGTGCAATTCCTACTACTTGATGATGTGAACCCAATGGGTCACACACTGATCATGCTAAGAGAGCTTGATTGTCTATGAGAGAAAGGGTATAAGTGATTAAAGAAAAGTTCTTCAAGGGGCTAATTTGTATTTGATGCAAACTAGTGGGCTAATTGTGTAATTAAGAGTAATTACACAAATTAGATTAGGGTTTGGAATCCCCCCTTGGCCGGCCCTATTAGTGGGCTATATAATGCCCACTATAAGGTGATGACATCATCACAATCACTCCTCCCCAAGGGCTGGCTGAAAATTACAGCTCTCCCTCTCTCTCTCTCTTTCTTCTCCACCTCTAGCAACAACAAGGAAGAAGAAGGAAAGGACTTCAAGTTCAAGCTAGGTGTGGATACCGTTGGAGGCAGCACACTTGGGCTGCTCATTCATTGCTGTCCAGAGACAAAGCTTGGAACAAAAAGGAGAAGACAAAGCTTGGAGCATAAAGGAGAAGACATTAATCAACTGTAAGTAATCCCAACTCTCTTGGTAGTTAGGGTTTGGGTTTTTGTATTAAGCATAATTAAGATTCATGGGTTTTGGGAATCATAGGAAAAATTTTAAATTCCGCCTTTGTATTTTTCCTCTCTAGTTTGATTCCCAACAGTGGTATCAGAGCCATGGTTATGCCTAATACAAACTGCATATGGGCTGTAATTCATGGTAAATTGATTGGTTAATAAATCTGGAATTTATGTTCATGCATTAGAATGGTTTCCCTCTCATGGCCGAACCTAGGGTTAATGAACCCTAGGTTAATTCTCCTTCTACTCCTCTTCTAAAATAGTTTTAGGGCTGCTGGTTATTCAAAGGTTGAATGGGGATTGAGTTTGGAGAAGATGATGAACAGTTTTTATGATAGTCATGAAAAATCATCATCTTGTTTTGCATGCCGAAATCAGAGTTCTTCTCCAAAATTTTCGAGCCATATATGGTTAGAAAGCTCTTCGAATCAGCTTTACAACCCAACAAACGGTTCGTCAATCCGAGTTTTGTAGTGAAAGTTATGAATTTTTTACTACAGGCTGTCAGGGAAGACAGTTTTGCTCGGGAATGATGTAACAGCCACAATTGTGAGTTTTTGATGGAGATCAAAGACATGGCAATGGTTGCCACCACTTGGGTTATGTTCTAGACATGGTAGGAAAGGGTTCCCAAGCATTCGGATGCATCATAATTGGATTATGAGTCTAGAACCGAAGGAAGAAGGAGAAGACCACCATGTTTGAATCTGGGTTTTAGAACCCTAGGGTTCTTGCTACTGTTATGATCAGATACTTCTGTAAAATTGATGTATATTCTTTATAGGATCATTATACATAATGTATGTATGATTTTCTTTAAGTTTTATAAGAGTCTTGATGCATAAAGAATCAAAAAGGTTTGATTTCTTGGAAGAACACAGCAGGCTGTTTTTCTGCAGAAAGTCATCAATGGAGTTTTGTTCATATCTTGAGTTAGGGAACTCCAAATTGCATGAAACCAATTTTATTAGTTTCCTAAGACATGTAGGATACTAGGAAAAATAATTTGGTAGCCTGAATTAATCATCTTGCTGGGTTTTAAATCAATTTGTGATCATGGACAGTATGCTATCAAATTCTGGACAGCCTACTGTTCTTGAATTGTTTAGAACAATTGGGGATGATTTGATCATCCAAACCACTTCAATTAGCTTAGTAATTCATGTAGGGACATGATACAAAAGCTGGTTTTGTTGGTGGAGTCGAATTGATTAAGTTTTAGAAACTTTTGTGACCTTGGAGATCCTCCAATGGTGGTGCCAGCACTGGGTTCAGGAAACCCTAATGTTCTTTGAAGAAGACAGCCCTCTTGGCCACTCCACACGTGTCCATGGGCTTGGCCCACACCCTGGCTTGAGTCCCCCTTTGCTGGCCATGGCCTCCCATGGCCTGGCCAAGCCATGGCAGCCTTGCTAAGCCATGGCAGCCCACTAATGTGGCGGCAGCCTTAGGGTTTATGATGAAACCCTAATTCCCATTAATGATGAAACCCTAATTCATTAATTGCATTAATTAAAAACCCTAATTGACTATTAATTACCTTAATTAAAATGTTTAATGATTGGTCATTAATTGACCAATCATGGTTATTAATCATTAGGGTATAATTAAGTGCATTTATGATGTCTAATGTTTAGGGTTTAGGAAACCCTAATTCGTATTAATTAAACCCTAATTCTATTAATGCATTAATTAATAACTAAACCTAGTAATTAATGTGTCTAACCTAGGGTTAAATGATTGGTCATTTATGACCAATCTAATAGGTTTAAGGTTTAGGATTTTAGAAACCCTAATTAGTGCATATTAATTAAGAGTAATTAATATCCTAGGTGGCATTAATTAAACCCTAATCCTAATCATTAATACCGTATAAACCTAGGGTTTAAATGATTGGCCATTAATTGACCAATCATAAGGCATTTAATGCATTAGGGTTACACTTAGGGTTTAGAGTTAATGCATTTAGGGTTTAGGGTTTTAGGAAACCCTAATGCACTAATTAATTAATGAATTGATTTTATTTAATTCCGAAATTGATTATTTAATTAATATTGATTAATTTTATAATGTTTTAAATGGTTTAAAACACAATTTAGGATTAAATAAAAATCTAGAAATTTTAATTAAATAAAATTGTTTTGTTTAATTAAAAAGATCCTAATATTTGATATTAGAGTTCAATTAGGGGACTTTAAATGTTTCAATTGATTTGATTAATTGAAACTAAATGTCTTAATTGTTAAGACTTAATTAATTCAGGAACTTATGCATCTCCTAATAAGATTAGGACACATTAATGAGATTAATGAAAACCAATCAATAGAGTTACCATGAATGCCCATATGTTTATTGCTTACAGTTATTTCCTTTATTATGCAATATGATTGTATGGTTATGGATGGATGATGATTATGGACTATACCCTTAAACCAATTGTGATTGGCCGTCTTATGAATGGGTTGTATTAATTTTCAAGAGTTGTTAATTTTGGTGATGTATTATTTATTTGGGGCTTGCATGCCACCTTCTTCTCTCTCTCTATCATTCTCTTATGTACCCCACATTCCCCTTATGTATCCCTTTCTTTAAAATTATGTAAATGTTATGTAATCGAGAGCGCACTAAGGAGCATGGTGGGCATAAAGGAGCATGGTGGAACCCAACAAGCCTATGGTGGAGACCATGAAGCTAATGGAGGAGATTGAAGGACTTGAAAGCTTGGAGAAGATTTTCAAGAGTGCATGCTATGTTTCGAATGAATGTTTTACGATCACCTACACCCACCTTAGACCTTGGATTCAATTCATTGGCTTGGATTGAATCCTCTTAAAGTCCATAATCATCATAGTGCGAGCTTTTAATAAGATTAATAGTGATAGCTCCAAATTCAAAGATCGTTATATGTCACCTTATAGGGACTAATATCGATAAGTGGATTATATATATATATAATGTTGTTATATATTTCTTATTTAAATGCATGAGATGTATGTTAGATTAGTTAATTTGATGAGACCCTTAAAACCCCTCTTTTTAATATTAAGTTGGAAATGGAGAATACATTAGGGAATGGATTCTTCATTGCCTTCCATCATTATAGGATCATCTAACGTCCCTTAATGTGGGTACCTGGCTGCAGACATGTAGGAGCTACCCATATTAAAGACATTACTTGAAACTATCACATATGTAGATATCATGGGGTGCCTAAGCTGGTATATACCAAGAAACTAACATGTGAGGTATATATTTGGTGAAACATACCTGTGTGAATGATGGGTTTTAACTTAACTAGGGAAGTATTCCAAGAAACTAACATGTGAGGAGTATGTACCCTAGAGGCAAAATGATTGGAACTTGCTTATGAAGCAATAGACAAAGAGTTGTCTTCTTACTGTGGGTTAGAAGTCAAGAAACTAACATGTGAGGTTTCTAGGTCATAGTGGGACCCCAATCCCCATTAGGAATGAGATTCCCGAATTCCATTAGAGGGTGTATGGAATTTGATAAAATAGTGGGAGGTACCATATGATTAAAGACCCGATCATTATGGATTAAAAATGAAATCTAATTCTCTATTTAATTTTTATATGTAGTTCATAGAAATGGCTCACCTCAACCCACTATCCAAAATTTTGGACACCAACCATTTGACTGGACCTAATTATCTTGATTGGCTAAGGAATTTAAAAATCGTTTAAAATTCCAAAAAGATTACCTACACACTTGATGGCCCACTTCCTAAGGCTCCTACTGAGACTGCAACTCAGCAGGAGAAAGACGCTTATCAGAAGCGCATGGACGACAACCTAAAGGCAAGATGCTATATGATGGCATCCATAAGCCCTAAGCTTCAGAAGCAACATGAGTCCACGAGTAGCGCTCCTGACATCTTTCTCCACTTACAAGAGTTGTATGGGGAGCAAAGTAGGACCGCTAAATATAATATTGTCAAGGATCTATTCAAGGCAAGGATGAACGAGGGTTCATCCGTGACTAATCACACCTTGAAGATGATCAACCATATCGAGCAGCTTGAGAAGCTTGATGTGATCATTGAAGCTGATATGTGTTCAGACATTATTCTGCAGTCCCTTCTTGATTCATTTGGGCCGTTCATTATGAATTTTCATATGAACAAGCTTGAGCCCACTCTCCCCGAGCTACACAATTTGCTCAAGATGACTGAGGAGACGATGAAGAAAGGGAAAAGTTCTTTGCTCACATTTGATGGAGCTTCTACTTCCAAAGCCAAACCTAAGCCTAAGGGCAAGGGAAAAGGCAAGGGTAAGAGTACCCAAGGGAAGAAGAAGAAGAACTTAAAGCCGAAGGGAGGCATCAAGAAAGGTAATACCGACAAGGCCAAAGGAACCTGTTTTCACTATGGCAAAGATGGGCAGTGGAAACGTAACTGCCTGGAGTATCTGGATACTCTAAAGAACCGACCTTCGGAAGGTATGGATCATGTTCTAAACTAAATGTTAGTTGCATAGAACATGATAGTTCTAAATTGAATGCTAATAAACCTAAGAGAACTAAGATATACATAGTGATGTATATAAAAGTTTCTCTTACTTTACAACCTTTACCAATGATTCATTCTAGGTTTGGGTGTGTATACTTAATGAAGTACAAGTCTGAAACATTTGAAAGGTTCAAAGAATTCAGATATGAAGTAGAGAAACAAACCGGTAAAAGTATTAAAGCTCTTCGATTAGATCGGGGAGGCGAATATTTAACCAGTTAATTTTCATATCAACTTGTTCAAACAGGCATTCAAATGGACACCTCTTGGAACACCATAACTTAATGGTGTGTCAGAAAGGAGGAAGAGGACCTTATTGGATATGGTCCAATCCATGATAAGTTACAACGACCTAATATTATCCTTGTTAGGATATGCCCTAGAAATTGCCACGTACCTGTAAAACAGAGTTCAAACCAAGGCTGTCCCTTAAGACCTATATGAGATATGGAAAGGGAAGCACCAAACCTTAAGCATGTTAAGGTATCGGGTTGCACTGCATATGTAGAGACACATGATGTAACCAAATTGGAAATCAAGATAATTTAAATGTAGGTTTGTGGTTTATCCTAAAAGGAGTTTAGGATATCATATCTATCATCCTGATGAACAAAAGTGTTTGTTAGTAAGTTTGCAATCTTTCTTGAAAAAGAGTTTATTCAAGAAGGAGGCAATAACAGGAAAATAGAACTCAAAGAGTTGTCTAATGAGACACAAACCAACATTGATGCAACCCCTGTCCCTGTTGAGATAGAACCCGTTATTGTACCATGATTGTACAAAGGGTTAGTGGGAGTGCGATCACATTTATGGTCCTATAAGTGAATGGCGTTCTACTTATTAGGGAATAATGTAGAGACGTTGTCAAAAGTGAAAAAAAAAAAAAAAATTTTGGTTTTTCACAAAGTTTCTCCATAAAAGATTTGGAAGAAGCATCCTATATTCTAGGAATAGAGGTCTATAGAGATAGATCTTAAAGGATGCTAAGTCTCTCCCAATCGATGTACATAGACAAGATTTTGAATGGGTTCAAAATGCATGATTTCAAGAGAAGTCTAATTCCTGTCAGACATGAAATCAAGTTGTCTAAAAGCATATGCTATGCTATGTACATGACCAGATATCAGTTTTGCTGTAAATGTTACAAGCAGATATCAGGTAGACCCAGATAAGGTATACTGGGAAGAAGTCAAAGCTATCCTTAAGTACTTGGGAAGAACTAAGGACCCATGCTTTGTCTATGGAGAAAGAAACTTAGAAATGGTTGGTAGAACGGATACAGATTTTCAATCTGACCGATGATGATAGGAGATCAACATCGAGGTATGTTCTCACCTTAAATGGTGGAGCTGTAAATTTGAGTGCATTGCTGCATGTTTGGATGAGTAAGTTCATTGAAGAACTAGGAGTGTTTCCTGACATTGAGAAGTCTTTACTATTGTTTTTGTGACAACAATAAGGCTAGTGCTCAAGACAAGGAACCACGGTCTCATCAAAAGTCCAAACTTTAAGCGGCGATTCCAAGTGATTAGAGAGATCATTGGAAGAGATGACATATACATATAGAAGTTTAATACAATAGAGAATAAAGAAGACCCCTTTACTAAAGCTATGACCCAAGTGTGTTGGATCACCACCGACAGGATATGAGTATGAGATACATGGTGGATTGGCTATAGTGCAAGTGGGAGATTGTTAGGATTATGCCCTAGAGCCAATCATAGAGATGATTGTTTAGGGATTAGGAACAATCAATTGATTTCATTTATATATGTCACATTTATTATTGATTTAATAAAAGGGCTTATTCTATTATGTTTATATGCATCATTTATATTTACAGAATATGTCCATGGAGTTAGAGTTGAGAATATGAAATTACAAAGGGTTGTAATTTTGAGACTATATATATATCTCTGTACTAAACTCCTAAATCATTCCTAGTTGAAGGTTCACTATGATGGACAGTAATGAACCATAGGACTAGCACTTGTTAGGTTGACTCTATAGGAGGATAGCTAGTCTCAAGCTATTTGTGTGGAGACACTACAACCAACAAATGGGTGCCTATTATAAGAATAGGTACACTGAATGTGACCAAAGATATGAGATAAACTGAATGGAGTTTTAACCTGCCTGTCAATCAGTTTCTCATTGTTATAGTGGTACAAGTAATCCTTAGACTTGAGACACCATGGTTGTCTTATGCATGTAGCTTTAGAAGTTTGATAACACTAAGTGCAGATCCTATTCAGGGGTCTGTAAGGGTGTTCATTGGCCCTACTGCTATGTGTGTGAAGGCATGTGAGTGATCAACAAGGAATCCATCACTCTCAGGAAAAAGAGAGTGAATGTCTCATACAGCATTCATTGAATATAACTCATTAAATCCATGGGCCCATGGTAGAATGAATATGGAAAGGAGTTTCCATAAGTTCATCATTGAGTTGATATTAATGAATGAGTATAAAGTAATTGAACCAGGGACTTGACAGACTTCCGTGTCCTATTAGTTCAATTGGAGACATTGTGTTGATGGAAGGATGGAATTGTAACCTATAAACTATAACAGAAGGGTTCTTTGTAAATGACTATTCACCTCATTAAGGACCACACCATGAGCCATATGCTAGGTGTTACTCATGGTTAGTAGAAGCCCTAATTGATATAAATGAGTTATAATCAATTAGGGAATTGAAAGGAGTTTCAATTAGACCCTTAATGGAAAGTGTTCCATTGTGCACAACATGTGCAATTCCTACTACTTGATGATGTGAACCCAATGGGTCACACACTGATCATGCTAAGAGAGCTTGATTGTCTATGAGAGAAAGGGTATAAGTGATTAAAGAAAAGTTCTTCAAGGGGCTAATTTGTATTTGATGCAAACTAGTGGGCTAATTGTGTAATTAAGAGTAATTACACAAATTAGATTAGGGTTTGGAATCCCCCCTTGGCCGGCCCTATTAGTGGGCTATATAATGCCCACTATAAGGTGATGACATCATCACAATCACTCCTCCCCAAGGGCTGGCTGAAAATTACAGCTCTCCCTCTCTCTCTCTCTTTCTTCTCCACCTCTATCAACTACAAGGAAGAAGAAGGAAAGGACTTCAAGTTCAAGCTAGGTGTGGATACCGTTGGAGGCAGCACACTTAGGCTGCTCATTCATCGCTGTCCGGAGACAAAGCTTGGAGCAAAAAGGAGAAGACAAAGCTTGGAGCATAAAGGAGAAGACATTAATCAACTGTAAGTAATCCCAACTCTCTTGGTAGTTAGGGTTTGGGTTTTTGTATTAAGCATAATTAAGATTCATGGGTTTTGGGAATCATAGGAAAAATTTTAAATTCCGCTTTTGTATTTTTCCTCTCTAGTTTGATTCCCAACAGGTACTAGCAGTGATTCCGTGTTAGCTAGCAAGGTAGAAGCTTTGGAGAGAACCATAAAAGGGATTCGCAGGGCTGATGACATGGTCGATGTGCGGACTCTATCCCTGTTTCCAACGGCTCATATTCCACTACAATTCAGGATGCCGGAGTTAGAAAAGTTCGATGGGACGGGTTGCCCTAAGACTCATTTGAAGATGTACGTGCGAGCTATGCACCCTCGAGGGGCCACCGACGAGCTGTTAGCTCAAATGTTCCATGAAACCTTGGCCACTTCTGCTTTGAAATGGTTCTTATCCTTGGATGAGAATAGAACCCGGACTTGGGAAGACATATGCAATGAGTTTTCAGAGCACTACAAGTATAACACAGAGGTGGACGTTACTCGAAGGGACCTAGAAACTACCAAGCAAGGGGCTCATGAAACTTTCTCCGCTTACATTACAAGGTGGAGACAAAAGGCGTCGAGAATGACGGATAGGCCGAATGAGGAGGACCAAATTCAGCTGGTGGTTAAGAATTTGTTGCCCGTGTACCACAAGCACTTATTTGCCCACTATTTCCCCAATTTCAAAGCTCTCATTGGGGCTGGCACGCAGGTTGAAGATGCTATCAACGATGGGACAATCAAAACTGAGGAAGTGAGGAGTCGCAAGACAAACTTTACTGGGAAGAACAATGCCGAGGTCAACACCATAACTCAACCAATCCAACCCTTTTCTCTCAATGATGTCAACCCACCTCGCCAATTCACTGACCTATTCATGCCACTCGAAAGAGTCCTTGAAAAGCTCACAAGTCGTGACCTATTGAAGCCACTCGACCCAAGACCCCCACCAAATCCCTTACCCAAGAGCTACAATGAGAATGAGTACTGCAAGTACCACCAATCCAAAGGCCATGCCACCAATCGCTGTATTCGCCTTCGCCACCAAGTCCAAGACCTCATTGACAAGCAAGTCATTTCACCACCAACCCGTCCAAATGTCACCCGTAATCCTCTCCCATCACACAACAACACACCCCCACCTAACACCATAAATGCCATTGGGGTTGAATCCTCTCGCCCTCGCCATCCCATAAGACAATACACTCCGCTCCCCATGACCTTAACCCGTCTCTTCACCATTTGCCGCAATAACAGCCTTATCATGCCACTTCCACCAAAGCCAAGACCATCAACCCCTCACCAATATTGCTAATACCATCGTGCACCCGGCCATGACATCGAGGCTTGTTCTATACTAAAGAAGATCATCCAAGACCTCATTGACCAAAAGGTTTTGTTGTTGCCAAAGAAATCTATCCAACAAGAGCTGAAAGAAAGATATGAAGCAGGGGATCCTCAGGTTGGCCTATTAGGTGAAGCGTCGGGGAAATATGATTACTATGTGCTGTACTCAAGCCCAAGTCCGATATCAGATGAGCCGATAGTCCCTTCAGGTTGGGATGACTTACCGACAGAGATGGAGAGCATCGACATGATAGAATGGGATGACTTGATGAATGACTCCGAGGAAGTCCATGACATATGGGCTAGCGATGATGAGTTGGACCATATAACCAGAGGGGGTCGTCATTTCAAGCCCCCCACCTAGAATCTGAAAATCCGTTGGAAGATTTGGAAGGGCAGAGGAGTCCTAGCTTGTAAGAAGAAGAGGATGAAGTGCTTAGGCAGCTGAAGAAGACCAATGCCAACATTACTATTTGGGGCTTGCTCATGGCCTCGCATAAGCACAGACAGACCGTGTTGAAACTGTTGAATCAGATACAAGTGCCTGTTGACACATCCCCCGAGGGATTGGTACATTTGGTGAATCCAACTCCCAAGAACTCAACCATCGTGTTCACCGATGTAGACCTACCTAAAAGCGAGCCGAGCCATTCTCAAGCTCTCTATGTGACCGTTGACACTATGGGGAAGAGGGTTCACACCGTTCTTATCGACAATGGGCCCGCACTGAATGTATGTCCTCTCCGAACTGCCACTATTTTGGGTTTGGGACCCACTGATTTCACGCCATCTGGGCAGACCGTAAGAGCTTATGACAACACCCGCCGAGAAGTAATAGGGGTAGTTACTTTGCCTCTTATCATGGGACCCACTGAATTTAGGGTAGAATTCCAAGTGTTGGATGTGCCGTCATGTTTCAACTTGCTGTTGGGCCGACCTTGGATCCATCCTGCTGGGGCTGTGCCATCTTCACTCCATCAAAAGGTGAAGTTTCCTTATGAAGGAACCATAGTAACGCTTCAAGGGGACTATGAATTGAAACTCGCAGGTGTGCCTATATGTGAGATACAACCCGAATCAGCAGCGATACCGCTATCTGGGTTTGACTATGTCCAATGCATTGAGAAAGAGCTCGAAAAGGGTGAATTAATACCCTTGGACTTTTGCCCCCATGGCAACTTGCATGTTGGTGAAATCATGAGAAGGATGAGTTTCTTCCTAGGCATGGGGCTAGGGCGTCGCCAACAAGGGATCCCTATGTCTATTCAAAGCCGTGTCACCTCATATACTTTTGGGTTAGGATATGAGCCCTCCAAAAATGATTATGCGGAAATGCTGAAGAGGAACAAAGAGAAAGTAAGAGCCAAAGCCGAGGGAAGGGTGCCAGACCTGAAGATCTCACCATATCGACCTACTTTGAATGGTTACTTCGTCAAAGAAGGGGATGATTTTCTATATTGCGGGTTTCCAGAGCCCACCTTTGACCAAGCTACCAAGATCCGAGTTCCGGGTTTTGAAATCTTCTTCACTGAATGGTATCCAATCACAGCTGAAATGGTGGATGATGAAGCCATCAATGATGAGTTCTGGGAAAAGAAAGAGGAGGACTGGGCAGAGAACCTTGATGCAGGAGCTATGACTGAAATGTTTCAAAATATGATCCTCACCGTGGAAGACTCGACCATTGAAGAACTCCAGGGTTCGTCCATTAGCCATGCTACCTTGCCACTCCTGAATTGGTACCTTGAATGTGGTGTCGTTGCGGAGCTCCATGAAGAAGAAGACCTTGGCCTACCTGATAGCAGCTTGTAGGTGTCTTAGTTTAGTAATATTTCCCTAATTCAATAAGATGTATCTACTTTACTCACTTTGTGGAGTCATAGTATTGATACAGATTTGTTTGTTTTCCTTCTTTCTTTTGTGTGTCATTCCCATTATTCCTAGTCAATAAAGTGTGCTTTCTTTCTCTATATATGCAGTGTCTCTTTTCTCTCCTCTATGGATATTTATGGCATGGATATAGATCCTAGGAACGATGTCCCCCCGGAGCTCGTTGAGCAAAGGAAAAGGGGCGTCACCGAACCTAATATGGATGAATTGGAATCAATCAACTTAGGGACGAATGAATTGCCAAGAATAGTTAAAATTGGGAAAACCCTCTCCCCCGTTGAAAAAGAAAAGATGATCTCCCTCTTGAAAGCCAACATTATGGCTTTTGCATGGTCTTATGAAGACATGCCTGGCATTGACCCCGATATTGTGCAACACTATATCCCCACTAATTCCCTAAAGAAGCCGGTAAAGCAGAAACTCAGAAGATTAAAACCAGAATGGGCTCTAAAAGTAAAAGAAGAGGTAACTAAACAACTAGACGCGGGTTTCCTCCAAGTTGTGGAGTACCCTGAATGGTTGTCGAATATAGTGCCTGTGCCTAAAAAAGATGGGAAAGTGAGGATGTGTGTCGATTTCAGAGATCTCAACGCCGCGAGCCCTAAGGATGACTTTCCTTTACTCGATGGGGCAGCCAATAAGAAAGGTTATGGGATAGGAGTCCTGCTGGTCTCACCGGAAGAGGCATTTACACCGTTGGCGGTCAAGTTGGGGTTTGAAGCTACCAACAACATTGCTGAGTATGAGGCCTGTATCCTGGCACTTAGAAGCGGCACTTGAATTGGGGATTAAAGAATTGGAAGTGTTCGGGGACTCGGCGCTAATCATTTGTCAGATAAAAGGGGAATGGAAAACTCGAGATGAGAAGCTGTTGCCCTACCATGCCTATCTGGAAGCTCTAACCAAGGAGTTCTCAGAGATAGAGTTCAACTACCTTTCAAGAAACAAGAACCAGTTCGCCGATGCTTTGGCGACCCTAGCATCCATGGTGGAGATACCTAAAGGGGGAAATGTGAAACCGTTGGTGATAGAATGCCGAGACAAGCCTGTGTACTGTTGTGCAATCCGAGGAGGAGAGGTAAATGATGGCCGTCCGTGGTTCCATGACATAAAGAAGTTCATTGAAGAAAGGGAATACCCAGAAGGAGCATCTCGTATCGATAGAAAAACCCTAAGGCGGTTGGCGAGTCACTATGTACTTTGTGGAGGAAAGCTATATCGGAGATCATACGACGGGATCCACCTGCTGTGTGTCACCGAGGAGGAAGCCGAGCATCTGATTAAAGAAATCCATGAAGGGACAGGGGCTCCGCATATGAATGGCTATATGTTAGCTAAGAAAATCATGAGGTTAGGCTATTATTGGTCCACCATGGAAAGAGATTGCCACGCACATGTCAAGAAGTGCCACAAATGCCAACTGTTCGCCAGTGGACAACATTTGCCTTCTATGCCTTTAACGAGTATGTCATCACCTTGGCCATTCGCGGTATGGGGGATAGATATCATCGGACAGATCAAGCCAAAGGCATCAAATGGGCATGAATACATCCTGGTCGCCATCGACTACTTCACTAAGTGGGTGGAAGCAGCATCCTTCAAGACCTTGAATTCCAAGAAAGTAGCACAGTTCATACAGCACAGCATCATCTATCGATATGGGGTACCGCATGAAGTTATCTCAGACAATGGCCAGCACTTTCAGAAAGAAACCCATGAGCTCTTGCAAAAGTACGGCATAGTTCACCATCTGTCGTCACCATACCGTCCTCAGACTAATGGAGCAGTGGAAGCAGCTAACAAGAATATCAAGAAGATACTACAGAAGACGGCGAACTCACACACAGACTGGCATGAGAAGTTGCCATTGGCTTTATGGGGTTACAGAACATCAATAAGGTCGTCAACAGGGGCTACCCCTTATTCTCTAGTTTATGGAATGGAGGCCGTGTTGCCAGTTGAATTGGAAGTTCCTTCACTAAGAGTTGCCGTGGAGAGCCAGATAACAGAAGTGGACTGGGTTAAGAGCCGCTATGATGAGTTAGCTTTGCTGGATGAAAGGCGTTTAAGGGCGTTGTATCATGTTCAGGGGTATCAACGGAGAGTTGCCAGAGCATTCAACAAGCATGTCAAAGATCGAGGTCTAAAGAAAGGGGATGTAGTGCTGAAAGAAATCAGAGCTCCAGTGTTCGATCCGCGGGGAAAATTCAAGCCAAGTTGGGGTGGGCCATACATTATCAAAGAGATATTGCCAGCAGGGGCTGTTCACCTCATGGATTTAGATGGAATTGAGTTCGCTCGTCCAACTAATTTGGATCAATTGAAGAAATATCATGTTTGAGGCCTGCTAGGTTGAAAACCCGTAAGGGCGGCCTAGGCAAAAGTTAAGGCATAAGAACTACGTAAGACCTGATTCTCCATTCAAAAACAAAAAAAAAAAAAAAAACAAAAAAAAAAGAAGAAAAAAAACCATGGAGATACGTAGGCAACCCATAAAGTTACCTTGGGTGCGGTCTAAATCAAACAAGAAAATCCCAAATTTGATTTATTATTAGCAATTTATTCAAAACTAAAATTGATTGACATAGCAATTCATTGGTATTAAGTAAAAGAACTATAAATATGCCATAAATATCCTATTCTATTGAGTCTTCAGTTTTTCTTGGGCTTCTTTGCAGCTCGCTCTTCAGCTTTCTTCTCCTCTCTTGCATGTCTTCTTTTCTTCCTCAAGTCGTGTTCATAAGCTGCTGTCACTGCTTCCATAATATCTTCTCTGCAAGGTCCAAGTTCATTGTTCTTGATAAGTCCAAAAATCCTTTCTCTTCGAGTAGTCTCTCTCTCACCTAAATTGCTTTTCAACCATTCCTTATACTCGGGGCTCATCATATACGGACCATCAGTATTCGTAACTTGGGTTAGTATCAACTTGCTAGGCCATCGGTCCTTCGCCCAAGTCACTACAGAAAGACCCGCGGGCACCACAGGATAGTCACCTTTCAAGGAAGTAGGTATGGTTTGCATGGCACCCATCTGACGAAGAACCCTTAAAGGCCAATAAAAAGAAGTAGACCTCAGTCCTATGAGTCTCACCATGGCACATCCAGAAGTCCGCAGAAGCACCTGGTCACTGCAGCCCCATATGAATACAAACCACTTGACACTCCTCCAAGAAAGGGTTTGGAAGTAACCTAGCCAATCTCTCAATGAAAATTGCCCAGGTAGTTCAATGCGGCGAAGGCAGTAATGCTGGGGCTTGTATGGTGTAATGGCAACTGGTGACAAGAAATTCAGTCTTTCAAGCAACCACATCTGCAGTAGAATGGGGCTACCTCCTAAAGGAACCTTTGGGTCCTCATGAGTTTTATCCAAACCATTCAGGGTTTCAGCTAGCACCATGGGAATCAAGTTATGGCCCTTGGCAAGGAGAGGAATCAAGTCACAGATTTGAACGGGAACATGTGGAGTACCAGTGGAAATAAGAAAACGACCAATGAGGCAAAAGGCAAGAGCATGCTTAATAGGAAAGGTAAAATTCAGAATACCTTTACTATCACAAGCTAAAAAAGAGGTTGCCAATTTCATCAAGTCTACCATATGGTCCTTTACAAACGTAGAGGCATATTGTGAGTGAATCCCAAGTAGATTGGAGAAAGAAGTAAGAAAGCTTGGGCGAGGAGTAGGGAGAATGAAAGGACCTACCGTTGAAACTCCATACAATGCACAGAATTCCTCCATGGTTGGGCACAGTTCTTCATAGTTGAAGCGGAACACATGAACTTGAGGATCCCAAAAATATGTAGCAGCAGTCAAGAGGTTCGTTTCAAGCCTCACATGCCTCAAGGAGAGCAATAGATCCAAGCCAAAGCACTTGAACTCAGATTTTGCTTCAGCACTCATAACTCTCAAAAACCCTCCTAAAAATTTGTCTAGAGCCTCCATAATTTCTAATGAATGAATACAAGTAGGTTTAGGAACCTCTTGGATGTGTTTTTATAGGGAAAAGGTCACAAATCCAAGTTCAAATAGGAAAAAACCCATCAGAATAGGAAGTTTCCTATTCAAAGTGGGATTTCCGCTTCGGGCTCGGGTAACCACCCAGGCCTGGGCGGCTAGCCTCCCGAGGCCTGGTGGTCACCCAAGCCACTTTGTTTTGGTTTTGCTTCTCGCTTTGTCTCGCCTTGACGCGTGATCAAACCTCCTTCCAAATGAGATATTCAACACTTTTTGAGCTTAAAATCAATCAAATTCCATCTTGAAATCAATTCCTTGAATTGATTTTATGTTCAAAAGGGTTGAATATATTTCCCCTGTGTCATGCCAACTCAAGTGACAATGTGTTAAGTCACTTTCCTCTTGCACCATGCCTGTTCAATCTTGATAAATTGATCATATATCCTCATTTCAAATCTTGATTTTTCATCCCACTTGGTTGAATATACTCATCACTTGAATATATTCTTCCATTTCAAAAGTGTATTCACTCTTTGAATATGCTTCTCAGTTTCAAATTCTCATTCCCTATCCTACTTGGTTGAATATATTCATCACTTGAATATATTCTTCCATTTCAAAAGTGTATTCACTCTTTGAATATGCTTCTCAGTTTCAAATTCTCATTCCCTATCCTACTTGGTTGAATATATTCATCACTTGAATATATTTTTCCATTTCAAAAGTGTATTCACCCTTTGAATATGCTTCTCAGTTTCAAATTCTCATTTTCTATCATACTTGGTTGAATATATTCATCACTTGAATATATTCTTCCATTTCAAAAGCATGTTCGCCCATTGAATATGCTTCCTAGTTTCAGATCCTCATTATCACTTACTTGGTTAAGTATATCCATCGCTTAGGTATATTTCTCCATTTCAATGGTATGTTCATCACTTGAATATACTTCTCAGATATTTGGTCACTTACTTGGTTAAGTATATCCATCGCTTGGGTATATTTCTCCATTTCAATGGTATGTTCATCACTTGAACATACTTCTCAGATTATTTGTCACTTACTTGGTTAAATATATTCATCACTTGAATATATTTCTCCATTTCAATGGTATACTCATCACTTGAGTATACTTCTCAGATTATTCTCTATCTTACTTGCTTAAGTACATCCATCGCTTGGATATATTTCTCTATTTCAATGGTATGTTTATCACTTAAACATACTTGTCACTTACTTGGTTAAGTATATCCATCACTTGGATATATTTCTCTATTTCAATGGTATGTTTATCACTTAAACATACTTGTCACTTACTTGGTTAAGTATATTCGTGACTAGAATATATTTCTCCATTTCAATGGTGTACTCATCATTTGAGTACACTTCTCAGATTATTCTTATCTTACTTGGTTAAATATATCCGTCGTTTGGATATATTTCTCCATTTCAATGGTATGCTCATCACTTGAGTGTACTTCTCAGCTTACTTGGTTAAATATATCCATCACTTGGATACATTTCTCCATTTCAAAAGTATGTTCATCACTTGAACGTACTTCTCAGTCTTTTTCAATCATTAAGTATCCTCATCACTTGAGTATATTTCTCAGCATCTTTTTCATCACTTGGTTAAATATGTTCGCGACCTGAATATATTTCTCCATTTCAATGGTATACTCATCACTTGAGTATACTTCTCAGATATTTTGTCACTCACTTGGATATATTTCTCCATTTCAATGGTATGCTCACCACTTGAGTATACTTCTCAGATTTCATTCTCAGATTACTTGGTTAAATATATTCGTGACCTGAATATATTTCTCCATTTCAGTGGTACACTCATCATTTGAGTATACTTCTCAGATATTTTGTCACTCACCTGGTTAAATATATTCGTGACCTGAATATACTTCTCCATTTCCAAGGTACGTTCATCACTTGAACGTACTTCTCAGATCTCATTCTCATCACTTGGTTAAATATATTCGTGACTAGAATATATTTCTCCGTTTCAAAAGTATGTTCATTCATAGTGGCTTGAATATGCTTCTCTTGTCAATTCTCAACCTCCAGTGGTTTAAGTATACTCATGACTTGAGTACACTTCCTTATTTCAGTCTCAGGTTTTCAACCTCCCATTATTGTTGGTATCAGTGTGTGATTTCTCCGGGCTTTTTGGCCAAAAATGGGTTGTTCTTTATCATTGGTTCACAAGTGTAACTTGTTCGCCAATGAGGGGCTTCTGTCACACCCCATTTTTGCACCACCTTACTAGGGCTCATCGTTTCATGCATGTTTTTGTTTTGTTTTTGAGTCTAGTCACTTGCATTAGTTTTCTAGAGTCACAAGGACAATGGATATGAATTTTGGTTCAAATTGGAGTTGATCTTGAGGGATAATAAGAGCTTTTGTGACTTGAGGGGCATAATCGTCTTTTAAGTCCCAAACTTTTCATTTGACCTTGGAATGATCTCCAAATTGTCAATTGGAGTTCATATGGATGCATATGAGATATTTCTAGGTTCAATTTGGTAAGTCAATGGCTCGGGATTAAAATGGCTCGATGTAGTTCAAGTTGGTTAATTGACCCTTCCTTGGGTTAGCTCTAATTGACTCACAATTACCAACCAAATCTTTTCAAATTGACTTTCATTAGTCATCATTTTACCCTCAAAAGTGTTTCATGAAGTTCAATTTTGATATGGCCTGATGATGAGTTTAGTGTGGTTATTTACGGATTATCCTTGAAGAATTAGTGCGAATCACAGCATGAGATTTTTGGTTAAAATGAAAAGAAAATTATTTTATTAAATTAGCCATTTTTATCATGACACTAACACGTGTACGTATGTGATGAGTGTGTGTGCGCACATACGATACATGTGCATGCGTGTTAGCGGTCAGTCTCCCAATTTTTATAAAAGACAATTTCCTTTTCCTATTCAGATTAGAAGTCTTTTATCATTATAAAATACCTTTTGATTATTCTCCAAGGAAACCTAGTCCAGGAAGGAAAGGGAAAACTCCAGATTTCAGCTATAAATACTCTCTTAATGTCTTTAAACAAGGGGGAGGAGAAGAGGGTTTGGAGGGAGTGAAATTCGTCATAATTCAGCAGCAGATTTTCTGAAAACCAGCAGTCGTATTTTAATCATAACTTTTTCATCCGAAGTCAGAATTTGATGAAATTGGTCTTGTTAGAAAGATAATTCAATTCTCTACAACTTTGTATTTCACAAGCTTTGTCCAAATCCAACGTTTTCATACCCAAAAACGCGATTGAAGTTGCTGCTGCTGCAAAGTGACGAAAATCACTTTTCTTTTCTCTTGTTCTCTTTTTGTTTTCTATTTCTTTTCAAAGTTGAGTGAGTTTTGATCTCTTTGCTGTGATACCACTTTGACAAAGAGGAGGATTCGTGTTGGTTTGATTCACTCTAAAGACCTGAGGAGCCACGAACAATTACAAACACAAGGGGAGCCACTTTATCCATTAATACTTGAGTGTTTGAGAGAGAATAAGAGAGAGAGACTTGAAGGAGAGCTGGAGTTCTTGCTGTAGCCTTGGAGAACATTGATTCAAGTCATCCATAAGAGCAAGAGGGAGTTCATACAGCAGCAAGGAAGGCCCTTCCTAAGGTATTCTCCTTCTCTATTCAAGCTTAAACTAGGTTTTCATATGGGTTAGGCTTATTGCATGTTAAAGGTAACTTTTTTTATCATGTATTAACACTCTAGCTAGTTAATATACATGGAATATCTATTTTTTATCTACTGTTTAGCATGCTTTAGGGCTGTCCTTTAGGTTTTTAATGCATAGTTATGATTCTTGTGCTCCTGTTTGTCCTTGTGCTAGGATTAGTGTCATTGCATGTTAGAGTTAGGATTTTCATCATGTTATATTGCTTTAGTTAGTTAATATGCATGATTTAATTTCTGTTTAGTTTGGTTTTAGCATGATTAAAGTATGTTTTGTATGTTTTTAAGCATATTTGTGAGTTTAGGGTTTTAGAGTCATTGTTTCGTGTTTGTTTTCATATAGCATGATAAAGTAGACTTTTTTATTGGTTTTTCTTCGTGTTTGCTGTATATGTTTTTCATATGGAGTAAACATGATAGTTTTGCATGCATGTTAGTATGTTTTAGGGTTTTTATGCATGATATGGTTCTAGGAATATGTTAGGACTTATTATTGTTCGCTGTTTTTGCTATTGGCATGCTTAGTGGATGATTTTAGGTCATAATACTATTCTGTCCAGATTTGCATGTTAGTGTTTTTGCATGGTTTTGAGCACTTGTAAGGGTGCAAATAGGTGTGGTATTTGTCCTATGGCAAATAGGGCTGCTTATGTCTGAAATAGCTAATGTTTGGAGTAATTGCGCTCAGGTAAGTGGGTGTGAAGGTGCCCCAATTCACCTTTCTTCCTTATCCCTTCTCTTCTCCCTATTTAGGGTTAATTTTTAATATGATCCTATGGTTTAATTAGAGGTTTCCTTAACCAACAAAATTCTGGTTTTTATTAAAGTTTCCATTTTGTGGATTTCTTTCCTAAAATCAAACTTTCTATCATATTCAACTCTTTTGATCAAATAAGGAAACCTAGGGTTTTTACCATAGGTTTATATTAGGTCTTAACCCTAATTGTAATCGAACTACGTGGACTTTGATCCATGTATTTCGTTGCATGGTACGTAGGCGCTCTTCGTGAGGCTCAAGTCCGTTCTAGGATCCAAGCATCCTAGGTTTATTTTTGTTTTCTTTTCTTCTTTTTCTTTTTCTGTTTTTATGTGCTTATTATGCATGGATGGATGAATGAAATATATGATATGCATGCAATTCTTGTGATGATATACTTGCTGATTTTTGTATGGAAAGATCTTAATTTAGCCCAAATGAACTAAGAGACCGAAAAGGTGACATGGGTGCCTATAGGCTTTGCCTAGAACCTTCCCATGTCATAACTTAGCCTCCGAATCCCCGATTTCTTTGGTTTTCAAAAGATTGGTTTTTGCCTTTCCTTTTTTTATGGAGTCATTCAAATTGTTTTCCTAAAACAACTATTTTTAGGGTTTTCCTTGTTTCCTTTAAAAAATAAGGTGGCGACTCCTTTCCTTTTTCTTTTTCAAATCCATTTTCTTTCAATCCCTTGTGGGCCCAATTTCCGGGGTTCACAGGTGGCGACTCCTTTTTCTCTTTCAAACCCCCCAACTAATCTCTCCTTTTGTCAATCCCTCGTGGGCCCAATTTCCGGGGTTCACAATATGCTAGACAACATATATAGCATAAATGCTCGGGCAAGACAAGATGGATCCGCGTCATCCTCTTCTCTTTGATCGCTAAAATGAATCTTTAGCCAAGTTCGGCGCACTCCACCCCTTTGAACAAGTACCATGGTCCCGAGTTGTTCTAAGAGGTAATGGGGATCCCTGTGAGCATTCTCATAGTAAGATAATCTCCGCCCACCTAGGCGAAGTCCTGTGATGACCGTAAAGTCTGTTGGGGTAAGAGTCATTTCCCCGAAATTGAAGTGAAATGTGTTGGTGGTGTCCCACCACAACTCAGTGTGGGCCAGCAAAGCTTGTCTATCCCTCTGCTCCACCCATAAAGCATTCAGAAAATCTCCAAAACCCGCATTAATTATGATCTTTTGGGTTTCGGGCTGCCGTGTGGCCATTTTGCGCCACCACTCAATCACTCCTCCAAGAGCGTGCCTCATTCTATCTTCGAAATTTGGCTACAAAGAATAAAGGAAATCATGGAAATTGTTATTTTGAGTATTTGCTATGCTTAATGAATAACTCAAGAATGTTTAAATTCATGGTTTTTTAAGATTTGCAAAGGCTTGCACATAAGAAAAGAAAGTTTTTTTTGCAAAGATAAGTGTTTCAAAAATCAAAGGTTAGCATTCAAAAAAAATACCCATGAGCTTTCCTTGGGTTGGTTAAAGCATTTGAAAAGAAAATGAATGATTTTATTCTCTTGAGAATTTTATCAAATATTTGAGGCGTATAGCTATGCTCACATGTTTTTGAAAAGAAAGATGTTTTTTTAAAACTCATGGGTAAACTTCCTAGAGAATACCTTTGATGTTTTGTTTAAGAACTTTGAGCATTTGAAAAGAAAAGGAATGATTTTATTCTCTTGAGAATTTTATCAAACATTTGGTAGGCATAGTTATGCCCACATGATTTTGAAAAGGAAAGTGTTTTTTAAAAATCATGGGTAAACCTCCTAGAGAATACCTTTGATGTTTTGTTTAAGAATTTGGAGTATTTGAAAAAGAAAAGGAATGATTTTATTCTCTTGAGAATCTTATCAAACATTTGGTAGGCATAGTTATGCCCACATGACTTTGAAAAGGAAAGTGTTTTTTTAAAACTCATGGGTAAACCTCCTAGAGAATACCTTTGATGTTTTTGGAGTATTTGAAAAAGAAAAGGAATGATTTTATTCTCTTGAGAATTTTATCAAACATTTGGTAGGCATAGTTATGCCCACATGATTTTGAAAAGGAAAGTGTTTTAAAACTCATGGGTAAACCTCCTAGAGAATACCTTTGATGTTTTGTTTAAGAACTTGGAGTATTTGAAAAGGAAAAGAATGATTTTATTCTCTTGAGAATTTTATCAAACACTTAGTAGGCATAGTTATGCCCACATGATTTTTGTGAAGAAAAATGTTTTTTAAACTCATGGGTAAACTCCTTGGAAAATATCTTTGATAGTTTGTTCAAGAACTTTTGGCATTTGAAAGCAAAAAGAATGATTTTATTCTCTTGGGAATTTTATCAAACACTTAGTGGGCATAGTTATGCCTACAAGGTTTTTTGTAAAGAAAAGAACTTCAAAATCCATGGGTTAGCATTCTAGAGAATGCTTTTGAGTTCACTTTTGATTATCTTGACTATTTGAAAGCAAAAAGAAAGATTTTATTCTCTTGGGAATTTTATCAAACACTTGGTGGGCATAGTTATGCCTATGTTGGAAAATGGGGTCTTTGTATATGGAAAACTCCCAAAAGTTGTCAAAATAACAAGAACTCAATGCATTTCATTTATAAGAATAGCAAATATTTGAAAAGAAACAATGAAATGAAAGAATAAGAATGAACTTAAAGGAGTTGGGAATTATCTTACCTCATTCATGGAATGGATGTAGGAGAGATGATTGTTGGGTTCCAAGAGCAAGCTATCCGGTTGATCTTCATAATGAGGTGCTTTGTATGTTTTCTTGAGGAAGTGATGTGGATATTTTGCATCGGAGTATTTATTTGATGAAGAACTCATGTTGGGTGTTCTTGAGAAAATGGGTTTGATTTGAAAAAGTAAGTTGGGAAGGATGATTTGATGAATCAAAGGTTGTTTTGATTCCTTGAAAGTGATGTTGTTGGTGTTTAATCACCACAATGATTCAAGTTTAATGCCAAAGTTTTGGTGTTTTGGAGTTTGGAAGTGTTGGATTTTGGGTTTCTAGAGAGAGAAGCTCTCAAAAACAAGCAAAAGGATGATGAACAAGTGAGGAAGGTGCAAGGCTTTATAGCCAAAACACCAAAAAAGTGCAGCAGAAAAATCCCTCTCGGGTGACCGGCTGGCCCCAACTGGTCCAACCGGTTCACCAACCGGTCCAACCGGTCCCCCAACCCGGTTTTGCATTTTGTGCAATTTTCGCACAATTTCGCTTAACCGGGCCCCTTTTCGCTTGATTTTTTGATGAAATCTCTCTTGAAAGGCCTAGAACCTGATGTGAATGATTTGAAATGAATGAAATGAATAGTGATTAGTCACTAATTGAATTATTAGTGCACTCATGGTGATATTTGCAAGCCCACTTTGACAATTACCTTGTTAAAAGGCTTTATCTTTGGATGATGGAAGGATGATGTTTATGATATTTGTTTGGAACCTTGGAATTTTGTATTCCTTGATTTCTTGTGATTGAATTGCTATTGCTATTTATTTCTTGAGGAAATTATAGCACGTTGGAATTGATTGAGTGTTCTTGCTTATTTTTAATCCTCGGGTTAAAATAAAGCTTTGTTGATTGGATGATGAGTTGATTGGATGCTTGGGATGCTTTGTAAGGATCATGAAATTGTTATTTCTTGATTCTTTGTCATGAATTGACATTGCTAGTAATTTCTTGAGGAGATTATAGCATCATTAGAGTGTGTGCCTTGCTTAATTTTAACAAAGATTGTTAAAATAAAGCCTATGATTGCTTGATTGGAGTTGGTTTTGGAAGTATGTTTAAATAACTCTTTGAGTCACATACATGGATTATCTTGCATTGCTATTAATTTCTTGAGGAGATTATAGTACATTTGGAATATTTGCTTCGCTTAATTTTAACAAAGATTGTTAAAATAAAGCTTGTTATTGCTTGGATAAAAGTGTTTGTGATAGTATGTTTAAATGACTCTTTGAGTCACATACATGGATTGCTTTGCATTGCTATTTATTTCTTGAGGAAATTATAGCACAATGAATGGATTGCCCTCACTTGATTTTAACAAAGTTGTTAAAATTAAAGTTTCATGATTTTGTTTAGTAAGCATGGTGTGTTTAAATGACTCTTGTAGTCACACACAACCCCCTATTTTGTGCGAGGTCTCTCATCCAGTGAGGTGAGCGTACATTATGGAAGCATACGAGGTCTCTCATCCAGTGAGGTGAGCGTATGAAAAGCATAGTGTGTTTAAATGACCCTTGTAGTCACACACGCCCCCTATTTTGTGCGAGGTCTCTCATCCAGTGAGGTGAGTGTACATTATGGAAGCATATGAGGTCTCTCATCCAGTGAGGTGAGCGTATGAAAGTATAGTGTGTTTAAATGATCCTTGTGGTCACACAAGCCCCCTATCTTGTGCGTGTCCTCATTATAAAGAATGAGCGTACATTATAGAAGCATATGCTCCCTATTAGAAAGAATAGGCATATGAGAGTACCGTGTGTTTAAATGACTTTCGAGTCACACACAAAACCCCCCTATTTTGTACAAGTGTACATTATAGCAGTCATGAACATCCTCAGTAGTCACTGTCGAAGTTCAAGCCTTGGTTCATCGCCCTTTTCTTATGAAAATGGGCTGTCTTTTCTGACATTGGTGTCGCTTGCGAAGCAAACTCCACCAATGAGGGACATCTGTAGACACCCCATTTTCACCCCCGTGAGATCATGATATCATTTGGTTAGGTTTAGAAGCATTTAGGAGTCCCTAAGCCCTAAAGGACAATTTTGCCCTTTTAAGCCTTAGGAGAATAGGTCATCATTACATGCATATTTTTGTCTCTTTGTTGAGTCCCATCACTTGCATTTAGTTTCTAGGGTCATTTTAGATATGTGTGTCAAATTTGGTTCAATTCCAGATAGGGTTGGATAGCTAATTAGAACTTTTGCGACTTGAAGGGCAATTTCGTCTTTTATTTCGTATATTTTCCAATTGACTTCCAAATTTGTTCCAGAGTGTTCCATTGACCTTAGAATGATGAAATGAGTCTAATTGAAGTGCCAAAACTGATTTATTGATAGGTTTGGGATTGGTTCACCACATTACCCTATGCTTAATTGACATTTTTTCGGGTAATCGCCTCATGAAAACCCAGCCACTTGACCATGGTCAGGGATTCTTGGTTCAAGAATGTTCTAGGCTTATTCTACACTGAATCCTTGAAATTTTGGCTTTTGAATCACTCAAATCGGAGTTAAAATGAAGAATTTGTGTCCGTTTGAAGTTCGGAGTCCAAACCAAGCTAGAATTCCAAATTTTTTGGATTCTTCTCGGGTGACCGGTTGGGCCCAACCGGTTGGACCGGTTCACCAACTGGTTGGACCGGTTCACCCCAACCGGTCACCCGAGAGTCCCATCCTGATTTTTTTCTTTTTGAGTTTTTGACGAAATGGGACTCTACTACTCCGATTTTCTGCCTTCTAAAGGACTTCTAAGCCTATTGGGAGGTGGTTTTGAGTTGTTTAACATTCATGGGACTTAATTACAGCCCTAGATTGTTTTTATGGTGAATTAATCTCAACCATTAGTTCATATGGTTGGTTGGTTATAAATAGAGGCTCATTCATCAGCATTAAGGACTTTTGGCTTATTTGACACTTCATACTCATAAGAGGGAGAGGGACCACGAGTTTGCACACACCCATATCACTTGGAGGAGGCTTTCTACTGCAATTTTGAAGAGGAACTAGAAGGGAACCAAGCCAAAGAGAAAGAAGAACGCAGCGAAGACCCTTGCTTCATTGTAAGTCTCCTTTGCTTTCTTTTACAATTCCTTCTTCTTCTACTCCATTCTCTGCATAGTTATGGTTTAGAATTGATTTAGGAATCATATATACTCTATGTTTTAGAGTGTATATGATTCAAGGATGATGAGAATGCATGTTAGTGGATTAGGATTGTGAATTGCTTGCTGTTAGGATAGTTTCTTTCTTAAGGATAGAGGTACGTTTTGCATGAAAAATCAATTGATGTGTTTTGGCCGTTTTCTCTTCATGGTTCAATTATATGTATGATTTTAAGCATCTTTTGTATAGGACACTTGTTGTGTAAGCCTCGTCTTCATAGGTGTATGGATGATTTTCCTTTTCGAGGATAATTATCGTCCTTAGAGGGTGAGGTTGTGCATGGGTGCTTTCTAGAGTGTGTTTAAGTGCGCTGTGAGTTTCATTGCATTCTTAGGTATATATTTTACGTAGGATATGTGAAGAAACCATTCATACGGAGTGATTTCTACGTAAAATTATCTCTGGATAGTTTTACTTAAAGAAAGCTCGCCGTAAGGATGATTATTTCGCATTCTTACATAAAGTACTTACCTAAGGCATCATGTTAGATTTTCTTTTCATGTTTAGGATTGTCATATGATATCTTCATCATGGTAATCCCTATTTAGCATGTTTTTGATAGTTTTTGTGCATGTTAGGGTGTTTAGAGCATATAGGAGCATATAGGATTGAGTTTTTCTTTTGATTCTTGTTATTTGCATGAGTTTTAGGTCATTGTATGCATGTTTAGTATTCTGTCCAGATTTGATTTAGGTCTTCTAATGATGATTTGAGCATGAATATGAATGATTTGAGCTCAATAATTGCCTTATAGAATACATAGGGTGATTAATTGGTGATTTCTCGATGTTTCAGGATGATTTGCATGAGTGTTAAGTCATTATATGCATATTTAGTATTCTGTCCAGATTTGAATTAGGTTTTCTAATGATGATTTGAGCATGAATATGAATGGTTTGAGCTTAATAATTGCCCTATAGAATACATGGGGTGATTAATTGGTGTTTTCTCGATGTTTCGGGATAATTTGCATATGGTAAGTGGTTCATGGTGAGTATTGTGTGAATTGTTCTCTTCTCCCTCCTAGGGTTATTGTCTTTACTTTGAATTAGAAGTCCTATGTTTCCAACTCTCTTAAAATTCTGTTTTAATTAGAGTTCTATATCTTTTAGAATTCTACTTCTCTTAAAATTCTGTTTTAATTAGAGTTCTATCTCTTTTAGAATTCTACTTTTCTTAAAATCCTTTTTGAATTAGAGTTCTATCTCTTTTAGAATTCTACTTTCATTAAAATTCTGTTTTATCTAGAGTTCTATCCCTTTTAGAATTCTACTTTTCTAAAACCTTTTTTTGGATAAGAGTTCTATCTCTTTTCAACTTCTATCTTTTCCCAAATTCCTATTTTGGAAACTCTTCTTCTTTTTCAAACTCTTCTTTTCTTTTAATGGAAACTTAGGGTTTATAGTTCATTGTAAAGGGAGTAACCCCTTCTCAATCGAACTACGTGGACTTTGATCCTTATGTCTTTGCATGTAAGGTACGTAGGCGCTCATTTGATGTTCAAGTCCGCCCTAGGATACTAAGTATCCTAGGTTTTCTTTTTCTTTCTTTCTCCTTCTTTCTACCCATTTGTCCATCACATATATGCTAGTGGATAGGATGGACCCATGCTTATATATTTATCCATCACATATTTGTTAGTGGATAGGATGGATTTGTTTGCTTGCTCATTTATCCATCACATATTTGCTAGTGGATAGGATGGATTTGTTTGCTCATTCTCTCTATCTCTCTACTGCTTTCCATATCTCTCTTATCTGTTCATGGATGTTTACATGCTTTATGGATGTTCATGGATGAATGCGATTGGTTTATGGATGATTCTTTGCATATGCATGGTGACTAATTAGTAAGTGATTGAAATAGCCCATATAAATTCAGAGACCCATTTTGGGGCGATGTGGGTGCCTATAGGATGTTTCCTAGAACCTTCCCACATCGTAACTTAGTCTCCGAATCCTCTCTTGTTTTGATAGACCTGCTTTTCCTTGATCGGAGTCATGTGGTTTGTTTTCAAAGGTTTCTTTTTTTAAGAAAAAACTATTTTGAAAGGTTTTCCCTTTTTCCTTAAAAAATGAGGTGGCGACTCCTTATTTGTTTTGTTTTTGTGAACCTTTTAAAAACCAGATTTTTATTAATTTAAATCTCTACAAGTCTTTTTAAAAGAAGGGTTCTCCTTCCTCCCCTGGATCGAAACCCGTGGTTCACAAACAGAAAGACCTTAAGACGATTGGCGAGTCACTATGTACTTTGTGGAGGAAAGCTATATCGAAGATCATACGATCGGATCTACCTACTATGTGTCACCGAACAGGAAGCTAAGCATCTAATCAAAGAAATCCATAAAGGAACAGGGGCTCCACACATGAATGGCTATATGTTGGCTAAGAAAATCATGAGGCTAGGCTATTATTGGTCTACCATGGAAAGAGATTGCCATGCACATGTTAAGAAGTGCCATAAGTGCCAATCGTTCGCCAGTGGACATCATTTGCCTTCTATGCCTTTAACGAGTATGTCATCTCCTTGGCTATTCGTAGTATGGGGAATAGATATCATCGGACAGATCAAGCCAAAGGCATCAAATGGGCATGAATACATCCTTGTTACTATTGATTATTTCACTAAATGGGTGGAAGCAGCATCCTTCAAAAACTTTAATGCTAAGAAGGTAGCGCAGTTCATATAGCACAACATCATCTATCGATATGGGGTACCGCATGAAGTTATCTCAGACAATGGACAGCATTTTCAGAAAGAAACCCACGATCTCTTACAAAGGTACAACATAGTTCACCATCTGTCGTCACCATACTGTCCTCAGACTAATGGAGCAGTGGAAGCAGCTAACAATAATATCAAGAAGATACTACAGAAGACTACAGACTCGTACATGGACTGGCATGAGAAGTTACCATTGGCTTTGTGGGGTTACAGAACGTGACTAAGGTCATCAACAGGGGCTACCTTTTATTCTCTAGTCTATGGAATGGAGGCTGTGTTACCGGTTGAACTTGAGGTTCCTTCACTAAGGGTTGCCATGGAGAGTTAGATAACATAGATGGATTGGGTCAAGAGCCATTATGATGAGTTGGCGTTATTAGATGAAAGGCGGTTAAGGGCGCTGTATCATGTGCAGAGGTATCAACGAAGAGTTGCTAGGGCATTCAACAAGCATGTCAAAGATCGGGGTCTAAAGAAAGGGGATGTAGTGTTGAAAGAAATCAGAGCTCCAGTGTTCGATCCACGGGGAAAATTCAAACCAAGTTGGGGTGGACCATACATTATCAAGGAGATATTGCTAGTAGGGGCTATTCGCCTCATGGATTTAGATGGAATTGAGTTCGTTCGTCCAACTAATTTGGATCAATTGAAGAAATACTATATTTGAGGCCTGCTAGGTTGAAAACCCATAAGGGCGGCCTAGGCAAAAGTTAAGGCATAAGAACTACGTAAGATCTTATTCTCCATTCAAAGAAAAAAAAAAGAAAAGAAAAGAAAAAGAAAAATGGAGATACGTAGGCAACCCATAAAGTTACTTTGGGTACGGTCTAAATCAAACAACAAATCCCAAATTTATTTATTATTAGCAATTCATTCAAAACTAAAATTGATTGACATAGTAATTTATTGATATTAAGTAAAGGAACTATAAATATGCCATAAATATCCTATTCTATTAAGTCTTCAATTTTTCTAGGGTTTCTTTGCAGCTCGCTTTTCAGCTTTCTTCTTCTCTCTTTCGAGTCTTCTTTCCTTCCTCAAGTCATGTTCATGAGCTACTGTTACCACCTCTATAATGTCTTCTCTGCAAGGTTCAAGTGTAATGTCTTTGATTAGTCCAAAAATCCTTTCTCTTCGAATAGTCTCTCTCTCACCCAAATTATCCTTCAACTAGTCTTTGTACTCCGGGCTCATCATATATGGACCATCAGTATTCATAACTCAGGTTAGTGTCAGTTTTCTAGGCCATCGATCCTTCGTCCAAGTCACCATAGAAAGACTCGCAGGCACCACAGGATAGTCACCTTTCAAGGAAGTGGGTATGGTTTGCATGGCACCCATCTGACGACAAACCCTTGAGGGCCAATAAAAAGAAGTAGACCTCAGTCCTATGAGCCTTACCATGGCACATCCAAAAGTACGCAGAAGCACCTGTTCATTGTAGCCCTATATAAAGACAAACCACTTGATATTCCTCCATGAAAAGGTTTGGAAGTAACCTAACCAATCCCTTAATGAAAATTGTCCAGGCAATTCAATGTGGCGAAGACAGTAATGCTGGGGCTTGTATGGTGTAATGACAGTGGGTGACAGGAATTTCAGTCTTTCAAGCAACCACATCTGCAGCAAAATGGGGCTACCTCCTAAGGGAACTTTCGAGTCTTCGTGAATTTTATCCAAACAATTCAAGGTTTCAGCTTGTACCATGGGAATCAAGTTATGACCCTTGATAAGGAAAGGAATCAACTCACAGATTTGTATGGGAACATGTGGAATACCAGTGGAAATAAGGAAACGACCAATAAAGGAAAAGGCAAGTACATGCTTAATAGGAAAGGTAAATTTCAAAATACCTTTACTATCATAAGCCAAGAAAAAGGTTGCCAATTTCATCAAATCTACCATGTGGTCTTTTACAAATATGGAGGCATATTGTTGGTGAATCCCAAGGAAATTGGAGAAGGAAGTAAGAAAGCTTGGGTGAGGAGTAGGGAGAATGAAAGGACCTACCGGTGAAACTCCATACAACATGCAGAATTCCTCCATGGTTGGGCACAATCCTTATAGTTGAAGTGGAACACATGAATTTGGGGGTCCCAAAAATATGCAGTAGCAGTTAGGAGGTTGGTTTCAAGCTTTACATGCCTCAAGGAAAGCAATGGATCCAAACCAAAGCACTTGAACTCAGATTTTGTTTTAGCACTCATAACTCTCAAAAACCCTCCTAAAAATTTGTCTAGAGCCTCCATAATTTCTATGAATGAATACAAGTAGGTTTAGGAACCCCTTGGATGTGTTTTTATAGGGAAAAAGTCATAAATCCGAGTTCTAGAAGGAGAAAACCCATCAAAATAGGAAATTTCCTATTTGAAGTGGGATTTTCACTTCGGGCTCAGGTGACCCTCTAGGCCTGGGCAGCTAGCCACCTGGGCTTGGGCGGCTAGCCGCCCAACCCTAAGTGGTCACCTGAGGCCGCTTTCTCGTTTTGCCCAGTTTTGCCTATTTTTGACCCCGTTTGACCCCTATATAGTTTTGTGACCTTGGGAAGCTCATTTTGAGCTTATTTTTGCATAAAAACATGAGTACATCATCACAATGGAATTCCAAAAGTTTCATAAAGTACCAAAGAAAATGTTCAAAGATGGGTTATAAAAGCACAAAGAAGGATGTTCCATTCATTTATAAGCAAAAGGTTAAGCTAAGCTAATGATCTCCCGTTGTTCTTCTCTTCCTGCTTGATTCGCCTATACCACGACCTGGGTGAGGAATCCTTTGGGGTGGCATTGGTTGTGGTGGACGTAGTGTGGAGGCCTATGGCAAAGAAAATTCATTAATAAAAAGGGTAATGGTTTTTAGTCTTATGATTAGAATGAACAAGGGATTGTCTTACAGAGGGATTTAAACACCCTTCTAGCATAGAGTTCGCCAAGCTCGTCCTGATAAGGTCTCGCCTTAATCCTTCGCTAAGATCAAGGCACTCCTGGGCATACTCCCTAGGAATCTGGAAAAATGAACATGGTTAATAAATAATGAAAAAAGGTCTCAAGGAAGGCAAAGGCTTAGAGCTTACATTCTCGTAGCTCGAGTCGATCTTAGGAACTTTATCAAAAGCAGGATGAGAAATCTCAGTCTTCTCAAAATCCAATCCACTACATAGGCTCACTTGCCAATTGAGAATTAGGAGAGGTGGTGGTGGAATTCCTTCCGTCTCGTAATCATCAGCACCATGGGTCATGCTTGTGGATGACCCTACTGTGGAACTATGTCCACGAGCTCACCTATCCTGCAATAAATAATTTGTTTAAAAGAAGTGCCTACAGAAATCAGTAATAAAAAGAATAGGGTAGAGACTCACCCCTTGAGGTGGGAAGCCAGTGACCTTGGGCCGCATCAGGAGTTGGTGGCAAAAAGTCATATAATCAGTGTTGGGAGAGGTGAATTCGTCAGCATCCCACCCAGTCAAAGCCTCCATCAACTCATCCCCATCTAAAGAGTTTGTGTGCCTTATATTCATTAGAGGCATGACAGGGGTAAGAACGGCATCCACATGTCCTTTCACTTGCCTAAGGACGCGCTCTCCCAAATACCAATATTGCCTTGAGGGACCCTCAAAGAGTCAGCTCTAAGCAAGAAGCACACCTCCTGGGTAGCCTAGCTTCCTATAGTCCCCATGGGCTCCATTCCACCTGTTGAATTTGAAAGAATGAATGATGAGCAAGATAATAAATATGAAAGAGAGAAAAGAACAAGGAAGGTGGATTACCATGTCAGCATTTAGACTTGCCAAGAATGCCCTTGCATGGGTATAGTCATACCTATTGGCGGCACGCGTAGCTATTTGGGTAGGAGCGTAATTCTCAAGTATTAGCCACTCCTGTATTTCATTGTCTAGTGTGGGGCGGCATAGTCCCAAGTACTCATAGTACCAGATTTGTCAAAATCCAAGAAAATAGTTAAAACCAAACCAAGTTTGAGAAGAATTTAAAAATTAAACATTTTTATTTACCTCCCAAACAAATGGGAGTCCGCCAAAATTCTTGGAGACCCCTCGGGACATGTTAGACATAGATCTAGGCCAATGATGCTCCTCCCCAGTTGTACCTCCCAATCTTGTGCACATCATCTATGCAAGCAAGGTAGCCCAGTTGTGCCATATCATTGGCACCAACAAAGAGAGTGCAAAAAAGCATGTAAATCAAGAAAGCCGAAACTAAGCACTTGGGATCTACTCCCACACCTTCTTCTTGGTTGGCAAAGTTTTCAAATAACCATGTTCGTCGAACACCATGTGAGTTTGTCTCAATATTCATCCCCAACATGGACAAGAGGTAGTCACCATACGTGTTGGCGTCCCCATAATATGCTAACCTCTTTCCTTTGGTGCTTAGGGCCGTAATGATGGAAAAATCTTTGGGAGTCATGGTCATCTCCCCAAAACTAAAATGAAAGGTATTGGTGGTATCCCACCATAACTCAGCTAAGGCAAATAGGGCTTGCCTGTCCCATTGTTCATTCCATAAGGAGTCAAGAAACCAACCAAAACCCGCTTTTTTAATGGTTTCTCTTGCAGTAGGTTGGGTGTGCTCCATGGGTTTCCACCACCCAATGAGATTTTTGATGGAAGACCTTGTGCGTAGGTCTTGGAAGTTGGGCTAATCAAGAGAATTATTCAGCTAGTTAGTGCAAAAATTATGGGCAAACGTTGATAATTGGCTTTTCAAAAGATAAGTTTTTTAGTTCATGAATAAGTAAACTTTGTTTTGTAAGTTTATGAAAACATTGACTTTGCTCTTCAAACTCATGAACATTGGCAAACCATGCATTTCAAGTCCATGAAAATATTGGTTTTTCAAAGGAAATAATAAGTGAACTTTGTTTCCCAAAGTGGTTTTTTAAGGAAAAAATAAGCAAACCTTGTTCATGAAAACATTGGTTTTTCAAAAATATAGCAAACTTTGTTTTCCAAAGTTCATGAAAATTTTGATTTTGTTTCTAAAATCAATTAGATATGAATGCCTATGATTTTGCCATGCAATACACATCAATTTTACAAAAATTGAATGAATTTTCATCACTTAAGCATTTTGTAAAACACTTGGTGGGCACTATTCACCAAGCTTTGAAATTGAATTTTCTTTACATCCAATCCTTGCCAAAATCAATGGGCATTGCAAATATTGCTAGAAATAATCATAGAGAGTCCATGGGAATGCATTTCAACCAACAAAAATGAAAATTTCAAAGAAAAGTTCTTAAGTTGGGTAAGCTTACCTCTTGCTTGGAATGGATGAAGGAGACATGGTTCTCCGGTTCTAGGAGCAATTTCCTTTGAGGAACATCATATCTTGGAGTTTTGTATCTACTCTTTGAATCAAGAAATGGATACTTTGAGTTGGGAGCTTCATTGGAATCCATAGTGGATGAACAAGCTTGTTTTGAACAAAAATGGGTTTAATGAGTTTTTGGTTTGCAAAGTGCTGCAAAATTGTTGTTTTTGATGTTAAATTGGGTGCTAATGATGCTATTTCATGTGTATGAATCAATCATGAAGTGTGGATTTGAATGGTTTTAAGTGTTGGACTGATTTTACAAAATGGGGTATGGGTTTAGAGAGAGAAACTCTCAATTTTCGGGTTGGGTTGAATAAGGGGTATGAATAGTGCCCCCATGTATTTAAAAACCCAGATTTTTTGGCAATAGGCTCGGGTAACCCCCCAGCCTTGGGCAGTTAGCCACCAGGGGCCTGGGCAGCTAGAAACCCAAGGCCTGGTGGTCACCTTAGCCTGCTCTTTTGACTTCACTTTCTTGCTTTGTCTCGCCTTGGTGCGTGATCAAACCTCTTTCCAAATGAGATGTTCAACACTTTTTGAACTTAAAATAAAGCATATTTCATCTTGAAATCAATTCCTTGAATTGATTTTATGTTCAAGAGGGTTTCATATATTTCCCCTGTGCCATGCCAACTCAAGTGACAATGTGCTAAGGCACTTTCCCCTTGCACCCTGCTTGTTCAGTTTCAACAAATTGACTATATGTTCTCATTTCAAATCTTGGTTTTCTATCTTACTTGGTTAAATATATTCATCACTTGAATATATTTCTCCATTTCAAAAGTATGTTCATTCCTTGAATATACTTCTCAATCTTTGTCACTCATGTGGTTAAATATATTCATCGCTTGAATATATTTCTCCATTTCAAAAGTATATTCATTCCTTGAATATGCTTCTTAATCTTTGTCACTTACTTGGTTAAATATATTCATTACTTGAATATATTTCTCCATTTCAAAAGTATGTTCATTCCTTGAATATGCTTCTCAATCATTGTCACTTACTTGGTTAAATATATTCATTACTTGAATATATTTCTCCATTTCAAAAGCATATTCATCTCTTGAATATGCTTCCCAATTTCAAATCCTCATTCTAAATCACTTAGTTAAATATATTCATCACTTGAATACATTTCTCCATTTCAAAGTATATTCATTCGTAGTGGCTTGAATATGCTTCGCTTATCAATTCTCAACCCCAGTGGTTTAAGTATATTCATGACTCGAGTATACATCCCTGTTTTAATCTCATATCATTGTTGGTATCAGTGTGTGATTTCTCCAAGCTTTTTGGCAAAAATGGGTTGTTCTTTATCATTGGTTCACAAGTGTAACTTGTTCGCCAATGAGGGGCTTTTGTCATACCCCATTTTTGCACTACTTTACTAGTGCTCATCATTTCATGCATGTTTTTGTTTTTTTGTTTTTGTTTTTTTTTTTTTTTTTTTTGAGTCTAGTCACTTGCATTAGTTTTTTAGAGTCACAAGGACAATGGGTATGAATTTTGGTTCAATTCGGAGTTGATCTTGAGGGATAATAAAAGCTTTTGTGACTTGAGGGGCATATTCATCTTTTAAGTCACAAACTTTTCATTTGACCTTGAAATGATCTCCAAATCATCCATTGGAGTCCATATTAATGCATATGAAGTATTTCTCGGTTCAATTTGCTAAATCAATGGCTTAAGATTAAAATGGCTTGATGTAGTTTAAGTTGGTTAATTGACCCTCTTTTGGGTTAGCTCAAATTGACTCACAATTACCAACAAATCTTTTCAAATTGACTTTAATTAGTCATCATTTTATCCCTAAGTTTAATTTTGGTTTGGAAGACATTTGGTTTGATCCTATGTGCATACCTATGCTTTGCAAAGGTAGAGCATAGCGGTTAACCGCCTTTATCAAACCTAACCATGCACCCATGGTTAGTGGTTTTCGCCCTAAAATGTTCAAAAATGTATTCTTCATCGAAACATGGTCGTTTTGGCTTTTGTTTCATCAAAATCGGAGTTAATTTGACCCCTGAAACACTTCTAGAAGGAGAAGGAGTCCAAAAAAGGAGGGAAGCTGAAGTGGGCTCGGGTGACCACCCAAGCCTAGGCGGCTAGCCGCTTGGGCCCAGGTGGCTAGCCACCTAGCTTTGGGGGGTCACCCGAGGCCATCTTTCCTATTTTTGTGCTGAAGCGGATTTTGCTCAATTTTGACGTACAATGACTCTTTTTGACGAGTTTCCTTCTAATTTTTGGTAACTTTTGAGTTACTTAAGCACCAAGGGAGTCTCTAATAACCCTTGGATTAATTTTTAGGGTTTTAATCCCAGCCATTGGTTTATCCTAATGAAACTCTATAAATACCTCCTATGCTTCAGCACAAGGGGAGGCAATTAAAGGCACTTAGAGCTACTTTTAATTTGAGTTTGAGAGAGAATAAGAGAGAGAGAGAGAGAGCTAAAGGAGAGTTGGAGTTCTTGCTATAACTTTAAAGAAGCTTAATTCAACTCATCCATAAGTCAAGAGGAGTGTCTCTACTGCAGTAAGGAAGCTCTTCCTAAGGTATTTTTTTGTTCTATTGATGCTTAAACTAGGGTTTTTTATAGAATAGGTCTATTGCATGCTAAAGTTGAGTTTTTTATCATGTGTTATAGCTTTAGTTGGTTAATATGCATGATTTAAGTTCTGTTCATCATGAGTTTAGTATGCTTTAGGGCTGTTCTATAGGTTTTTAAGCATGATTTTGAGTTTAGGGTTTCCATTGTCCTTGTTTTAGGTTAGTTTATATAGCATGCTAGTTTAGGCTTTTTTGTTGATTTTTCTTCATAGTTGCTGTTGTCACACCCCATTTTTGTCACCTTAACTAGGGTATATCATTTCATGTAGCTTTCTGAGTTCTTTTTTTAGTCTAGTCTTTTGCATTGAGTTTCTATGGCATTGAATATCATATGTATAAATTTTGAAGTGATTTGGAGTTTATTTCAATAGTCAATAAGAACTTTTGCGACTTTTAGGGCATAATCGTCTTTTAAGTCGTATATTTTCCATTTGACTTTGGAATGTGTCCCGAGTTGTTCCCTCGAGTTCATATAAGTATATAGAGTCTATATATAGGTTCAATTTGATGAACTAACGGATTAAAATCAATTCGACTTATAACGGTTCGGGTTGGCTAAGAGACCCTTTCTTGGTTTGCTCAAATTAATTCACAAGACCCACTCTATTTTCTCTCATTTAACTCTAATTGGGCTTTATTTACATCCTAGGCGTGTTTAAGAAGGTTGAATTTTGATTCGGAAAGCATTTGGCTTAACCTTGTGTGCAAAAGCGACGGTGGTGCACCATGGTTAGCCACCTTTGTAAAACCTAACCATGAATCTATAGTTAAGGAATTTTGTCTTAAAATGCCTAAAAATGTGTGCCCCTTCGAAACACAGTCGTTTTGGCTTTTATTTCATCAAAATCGGACTTAATTTGACCCATGTAGGACTTCTAAAGTGATTAGGAGTGAAAACTAGAGCGGACTGGAGCAAAGCCTCGGGTAACCGTCGGGGCTAGACGGTCAGCCGTCTAGGCTCAGACGGCTAACCGTCTAGGCCTAGTTGGTCACCTGAGGACTCCGTCTTCGAATAGGTTTCTGACTCCCTCTTCCCTCCTATGACAGATTCCTCCGCCTTTGCAAGTTGTTTCCTCTTAGGATTGTATAAATTTGAGTTGTTTGAGCACCAAGAGAGTCTCTAATAGCCCTAGGATCATTATTTAATGAATTAATCTTAGCCATTGGTTTAGGAGGTCAGTCCTCTATATAAAGAACATGATATTCAGCACATAAGGGGACCACAATTGCACTTTATACTTAGAGAGAGAGGGAGCTACGAGTTAGGAGAGCTAAAGAACATCAAAGGGAGGCTCTTCAACCTTAGGCAAGTAAGAGAACAAGGAATTTGAAGGCAAGAGAGGTGCTATAAGAGGTAAATGCCCCTTTCGATTGCTGAAAATAGGTCTTCTTTTTCTTCTTCTCCTTCTTCTTCTATGATAGCTCTAGTGCATGTTGTAGCTCCACATGTTAGGATAATTCAATGTTTTTATGATGTTATATGTATGATTCTAAGATGATTCATGGTTTTATATGCTTGATAATCCTTAGTTTACTAAGAATTTGAAAGCGTTACTCTTTTCTTTTTTCTTAAATCATGCATAGTTTATATGTCTTACTCGCTATGATAATTTTCATGAATTGGTGTTTCTGTTAGTTAATATATATATAATATGAATGATATTCATGATAATTTGAGCATGTCTTAGAGTCGTTTCATAGGTTTTAATGCATAATTGTGAAATTAGGGTTTCGGTAACCCTAAATTCACGCAAGTTTCATACAGCATGTTTAGGATAATTCTGTGAGTTGTTGCTCATCATGGTTGTTTTATATATGCTGCATATAGTTGAATCATGCTAGGTTTGCATTCATATAGTGGATTTTATAGGGTTTTTAGAGAGATTATCTTTTTCTAAGGATAATTATCCTTTTTGTTAAGTAGGGTTTTGCATGAGAGCTTTTTGTGATGTGTTTAAGCATGAAACCACTTCTATTGTGTTCTAGTATATATGTTTTATGTAGGATATGATGATTGCACCTCCTCATAACGACTTTTTTACGTGAAATTATCTTAGGATAGTTTTGCTTAAGAAAGCTCGCCGTAGGAAGGCCTGTTTTCGTATTTTACATAAAATGTCATTTTTTTGGAATAGGCTTTGTCATCATGTTTATTGATATTATTGGAGTCTTTGATGATTGTTAGTACGTTTTTTATAGGTTTTTATGCATGTTAGTTAGGTCATTGCATGTAGGGTTGTGTTAGGGTTCGTAGTTATTCATTATTCTTGTTGTTTGCATGATTAATGGATAATTTTAGGCCTTAATGTGATTCTGTACAGATTAGTGCTTTATTCTCTTTGCATGGTTTTGTGCACTTGTAAGGGTGCAAATAGGTGCAATAATTGCCTTATTGCAAATAAAGTTGTTATCGCTTAAGCTTGCTATTGCTTGGAGTAAATTGCACAAGGTAAGTAGGGTATGAAGTGACCTAATCCACTTTTCTTAACTTTTCTTCTCTCTTCTCCCTCCTAGGGTTATTCTTTAATAGAGGGATATGGCAAGTTTTAGGGTTTCTTTCCACCCCTTTTTTAAAAGTTTATGTCTTTCATTGAAATCTTATTGAGAATCATTTGTCTTTGAAAATCTCAATGGAAGGAAACCTAAGGTTTACCATAAGTCTCTATTAGGATTTAACCTTATTCTATTCGAACTACGTGGACTTTGATCCATGTATTTCGTTGCATGGTACGTAGGCGCTCTTTTTGAGGCTCAAGTCCGCCCTAGGATCTAAGTATCCTAGTTTTGTTTTGTTTTCTTGGTTTTGTCCTTTTATCCATCACATATGATTACTAGAGGAGTAGGATGGATTTGTAATTGATAGGCTTGTTGTATTTCATTGTTTGATATTGATTTGCATGTGATTAAGTTATTAAGTTAGCCCCAATCAAATTAAGAGACCAACTCGGGCAATGTAGGTGCCTATGGGCTTTGCCCAGAACCTTCCCACATCGTAACTTAGCCCCCGAATCCAATTTTCTAGTTTAAAGACTTTGCCTTTTCTTTTAAAATGGAGTCATGAGGTTTTGGAAATAAAACATTTTTATGGTTTTCCTCTTTTCCTTAAAAAATGAGGTGGCGACTCCTTTCCATTTGTTGTCTTTCGTATATTTTGCCAAATCCCGTGGGCCACTTTCTAGGGTTCACGGTTTGGCGACTCCGCTGGGGATATCGAGGGCTAGACTCATTTAATTTGATTGGGCTAAATTAATTTCTGGTTGTTTAAATAAAATCAATCACTTGCATCCACTTGATTTTGTGCTTTCATTTATTGCATTGTGTGCGCAATTGTTGTATGATAACTCAACTGTCCCTCGATGTATCCTTGCCAACTTATAGCCTAGTTCAACCTTGGTTTTCATGATTCTATGTGTTGGGCGAAGCTATCAAACTTCTCTTGCCAAGTACCCTTGGGCTTGCCCTTGGGTATATTAAATGGATCAATCATATACTGCTGGACCCACGCAGCATTCCTGATGTCACATGTGGTCAGGTATAAAGATTGATACAAGCAAAGTTGAGGACCCTAGCCTACCCTTTTAAAAGAAGACAATGCATGTAATGGGTGTTGGGAATCAAACTAGAGAGGAAAAATACAAAGGCGGAATTTAAAATTTTTCCTATGATTCCCAAACCCATGAATCTTAATTATGCTTAATACAAAAACCATAAACCTAACTACCAAGAGAGTTAGGGTCCTTACAGTTGAACAAGTCTTCTCCTTTATGCTCCAAGCTGTTGGGAATCGAACAAGAGGGAAAAATTGAAGTGCGGAATATAAAATTTTTTCCTACGATTCCCAATCCCATGAATCTAACTATGCATAACACAAAATCAAACCCTAACTACAAAGAGGGTTAGAACACTTATAGAATTTTTGTCTTCTCCTTTTTGCTCCAAGCTTTGATTCCGGACAGCGGTGAATGAGCAGCCCAAGTGTGCTGCCTCCAACGGTATCCACACCTAGCTAGAGCTTCAAGTCCTTTCCTCCTTTTCCTTATTGTTGCTAGTATAGGAGAAGAGAGGAGAGAGAGAGAGGGAGGCTGGAAATTCTGGCCAGCCCTTGGGGAGTTCAACTTGTTATGATGTCACACATCATAGTGTGACTTATATAGTCCACACTAAGGGGGCCGGCCCTAGGGGGAAACCCTATTAGGGTTTTATGCAATTTCTCTAAATTGCACAATAACCCCTATAAATTATATCAAATATAAATAGGCCTCAAAGAACTATTCTTTATGCACTCATACCCTTTCTCTCATAGACTTTAAAGCTCATCTTGCATGATCAGTGTGTGACCCATTGGGTTCACATCATCAAGTAGTAGGAATAGCACGAGGTGTGCACAATGGAACTCTTTCCATTTAGGGTCTAATTGGAACTCCTTCCAATTCCCTAATTGATTATAACTCACTTATATCAATTAGGGCTTCTACTAACCATGAGTAACACCTAGCATATGGCTCATGGTGTGGTCCTTAATGAGGTGAATAGTCATTTACAAAGAACCCTTCTGTTATAGTTTAAAGGTTACAATTGCATCCTTCCTTCAACACAATGTCTCCAATTGAACTAATAGGACATGGAAGTCTGTCAAGTCCCTAGTTCAATTACTTTATACTCATTCATAGATATCAACTCATTGATGAACTCATGGAAACTCTTTTCCACATTCATCCTACCATGGCCATGGATTTAATGAGTTATATTATGAATGCTATATGAGACATTCTCTCTCTTTTTCCTGAGAGTGATGGATCCCTTGTTGATCACTCACATGCCTTCATACACATAGCAGTAGGGCCAATGAACACCTTTGCAGACCCCTAAATAGGATCTGCACTTAGTGTTATCAAACTTCTAAAGCTACATGCATAAGACAACTATGGTGTCTCAGGTCTAAGGATTACTTGTACCACTATAACAATGAGAAACTGATTGACAGGCAGGATAAAACTCCATTCAGTTTATCTCATATCTTTGGTCACATTCAGTGTACCTATTCTCGTAATAGGCACCCACTTGTTGGTTGTAGTGTCCCCACACAAATAGCTTCAGACTAGCTATCCTCCTATAGAGTCAACCTAACAAGTGCTAATCCTATGGTTCATTACTGTCCATCATAGTGAACCTTCAACTAGGAATGCTTTAGGAGTTTAGTACAGAGATATATCTATAGTCTCAAAATTACAACTCTTTGTAATTCCATATTCTCAACTCTAACTCCATGGACATATTATGTAAATATAAATGATGCATATAAACATAATAGAATAAGCCCTTTTATTAAATCAATAATAAATGTGACATACATAAATGAAATTAAATGATTGTTCCTAATCCCTAAACAATCATCTCTATGATTGGCTCTAGGGCATAATCCTAACACAAGCTTTGTCTTCTGATTGAGCAGTCCAAGCGCACTGCCTCCAACAGTATCCACACCTAGCTTGAGCAAGTTGTCCTTTCCTTCTTCTTCCTTAGGGTTGCTAGAGGTGAAGAAGAGAGAGAGAGAGAGAGAGCCTCCAAGGGAGAATTCGGCCAGCACTTGGGGGGGAGTGATTGTGATGATGTCATCACCTTATAGTGGGCATTATATAGCCCACTAATAGGGCCGGCCAAAGGGGGATTCCAAACCCTAATCTAATTTGTGTAATTACTCTTAATTACACAATTAGCCCACTAGTTTGCATCAAATACAAATTAGCCCCTTAAAGAACTTTTCTTTAATCACTTATACCCTTTCTCTCATAGACAATCAAGCTCTCTTAGCATGATCAGTGTGTGACCCATTGGGTTCACATCATCAAGTAGTAGGAACAGCACAAGTTGTGCACAATGGAACACTTTCCATTAAGGGTCTAATTGAAACTCCTTTCAATTTCCTAATTGATTATAACTCATTTATATCAATTAGGGCTTCTACTAACCATGAGTAACACCTAGCATATGGCTCATGGTGTGGTCCTTAATGAGGTGAATAGTCATTTACAAAGAACCTTTCTGTTATAGTTTACAAGTTACAATTCCATCCTTCCATCAACACAATGTCTCCAATTGAACTAATAGGACATGGAAGTCTATCAAGTCCCTAGTTCAATTACTTTATACTCATTCATTAATATCAACTCAATGATGAACTTATGGAAACTCCTTTCCATATTCATTCTACCATGGGCCCATGGATTTAATGAGTTATATTCAATGAATGCTGTATGAGACATTCACTCTCTTTTTCCTGAGAGTGATGGATTCCTTATTTATCACTCACATGCCTTCACACACATAGCAGTAGGGCCAATGAACACCCTTACAGACCCCTGAATAGGATCTGCACTTAGTGTTATCAAACTTCTAAAGCTACATGTATAAGATAACCATGGTGTCTCAGGTCTAAGGATTACTTGTACCACTATAACAATGAGAAACTGATTGACAGGCAGGTCAAAACTCCATTCAGTTTATCTCATATCTTTGGTCACATTCAGTGTACCTATTCTTATAATAGGCACCCACTTGTTGGTTGTAGTGTCTCCACACAAATAGCTTGAGACTAGCTATCCTCCTATAGAGTCAACCTAACAAGTGCTAGTCCTATGGTTCATTACTGTCCATCATAGTGAACCTTCAACTAGGAATGATTTAGGAGTTTAGTACAGAGATATATTTACAGTCTCAAAATTACAACCCTTTGTAATTTCATATTCTCAACTCTAACTCCATGGACATATTATGTAAATATAAATGATGCATATAAACATAATAGAATAAGCCCTTTTATTAAATCAATAATAAATGTGACATATATAAATGAAATCAATTGATTGTTCATAATCCCTAAACAATCATCTCCATGATTGGCTCTAGGGCATAATCCTAACAATGGGCCTTCTAGGACATCATTGAATCACCTATATGCACAGACATTGTCGTAATGATATGCTACCGTGTTTGTGATGTGTTGCCATGCTTTGTTGATTGAGTGGGTAATTAAAGGAAATTTTGCATCTTACACCCTTAATACGTACCCTTCCCCATAATCCCCATAAGGGTAATTGGTTAAGGGGACTAATTAAGCATGTACGGTGTAAAAGTTTTGAAATAATTATGGAAGCTTAGGACGGACCCTTAGGCTGAAAATTGAGTGTTTTCCCTTATGTTAGAGGGAGAGACGTGCTGGCTTGGATCTGTAATCAACAAGGGCGCCTAGTCAGTACTGATTCCATCACCGAGTCGAACATGGCTAAGGAAAGAGCTAGCAACTGGGGTTTCAACCTTGAAGCTACTTTGAAATCTATGATGGAAAAGCTTGACCACATTGCTTAAGTATCCAAAACCGCACTCAAGATGGCTTAAGACATTCAATAGATGATCTCTAAACCTGAATCTAGGGCCCGTGCCACTGACAACAATCAAGGATCCAATGATTCCGAATCCGCTAAGGAGACATTAGGAGAGGGGGAAGAACCACCCAAGGCTAAGGAAGGGGAAACCAAGGCCACATCAAGAGAGAACTCAACTGTGCTAGCAAACAAGGTCAAGGCCTTAGAGCGAACTTTGAAGGGAATCCGCATATCTGATGATATGGTGGACATCCGTACTTTGTCCTTGTTCCCAAAGGCTCGCATTCCACTACAGTTCAAGATGTCGGAATTAGAAAAATTCGATGGGATAGGCTGTCCTAAGACCCACCTCAAGATGTATAGTGCGAGCTATGTACCCACGAGGGGCGAACGATGAGTTATTGGCTCAAATGTTTCATAAGTCATTAGCGAGTTCCGCTTTGAAATGGTTTTTGTCATTGAAGGAAAACAGAACCAAGAATTGAGAGGACATATGCAATGTATTCACAGACCACTACAAGTATAACACCGAAGTGGACGTTACAAGAAGGGATTGGAAACTACTGTGAACCCCGAAAATTGGGCCCACAAGGGATTGAAAGAAAATGGATTTGAAAAAGAAAAAGGAAAGGAGTCGCCACCTTATTTTTTAAAGGAAACAAGGAAAACCCTAAAAATAGTTTGTTTTAAGAAAACAATTTGAATGACTCCATAAAAAAGGAAAGGCAAAAACCAATCTTTTGAAAACCAAAGAAATCGGGGATTCGGAAGCTAAGTTATGACATGGGAAGGTTTTAGGCAAAGCCTATAGGCACCCATGTCACCCTTTCGGTCTCTCAGTTCATTTGGGCTAAATTAAGATCTTTCCCATACAAAAATCAGCAAGTATATCATCACAAGAATTGCATGCATATCATATATTTCATTCATCCATCCATGCATAATAAGCAAATAAAAACAGAAAATAAAAAGAAGAAAAGAAAACAAAAATAAACCTAGGATGCTTGGATCCTAGAACGGACTTGAGCCTCACGAAGAGCGCCTACGTACCATGCAACGAAATACATGGATCAAAGTCCACGTAGTTCGATTAGAACTAAGGTTAAATCCTAATACAAACCTATGGTTAAAACCCTAGGTTTCCTTATTTGATCAAAAGAGTTGAATATGATAGAAAGTTTGATTTTAGGAAAGAAATCCACAAAATGGAAACTTTAATAAAAACCAGAATTTTGTTGGTTAAGGAAACCTCTAATTAAACCATAGGATCATATTAAAAATTAACCCTAAATAGGGAGAAGAGAAGGGATAAGGAAGAAAGGTGAATTGGGGCACCTTCACACCCACTTACCTGAGCGCAATTACTCCAAACATTAGCTATTTCAGACATAAGCAGCCCTATTTGCCATAGGACAAATACCACACCTATTTGCACCCTTACAAGTGCTCCAAACCATGCGAAAACACTAACATGCAAATCTGGACAGAATAGTATTATGACCTAAAATCATCCACTAAGCATGCCAATAGCAAAAACAGCGAACAATAATAAGTCCTAACATATTCCTAGAACCATATCATGCATAAAAACCCTAGAACATACTAACATGCATGCAAAACTATCATGTTTACTCCATATAAAAAACATATATAGCAAACACGAAGAAAAACCAATAAAAAAGTCTACTTTATCATGCTATATGAAAACAAACACGAAACAATGACTCTAAAACCCTAAACTCACAAATATGCTTAAAAACATACAAAACATACTTTAATCATGCTAAAACCAAACTAAACAGAAATTAAATCATGCATATTAACTAACTAAAGCAATATAACATGATGAAAATCCTAACTCTAACATGCAATGACACTAATCCTAGCACAAGGACAAACAGGAGCACAATAATCATAACTATGCATTAAAAACCTAAAGGACAGCCCTAAAGCATGCTAAACAGTAGATAAAAAATAGATATTCCATGTATATTAACTAGCTAGAGTGTTAATACATGATAAAAAAGTTACCTTTAACATGCAATAAGCCTAACCCATATGAAAACCTAGTTTAAGCTTGAATAGAGAAGGAGAATACCTTAGGAAGGGCCTTCCTTGCTGCTGTATGAACTCCCTCTTGCTCTTATGGATGACTTGAATCAATGTTCTCCAAGGCTACGGCAAGAACTCTAGCTCTCCTTCAAGTCTCTCTCTCTTATTCTCTCTCAAACACTCAAGTATTAATGCATAAAGTGGCTCCCCTTGTGTTTGTAATTGTTCGTGGCTCCTCAGGTCTTTAGAGTGAATCAAACCAACACGAATCCTCCTCTTTGTCAAAGTGGTATCACAGCAAAGAGATCAAAACTCACTCAACTTTGAAAAGAAATAGAAAACAAAAAGAGAACAAGAGAAAAGAAAAGTGATTTTCGTCACTTTGCAGCAGCAGCAACGTCAATCGCGTTTTTGGGTATGAAAACGTTGGATTTGGACAAAGCTTGTGAAATACAAAGTTGTAGAGAATTGAATTATCTTTCTAACAAGACCAATTTCATCAAATTCTGACTTCGGATGAAAAAGTTATGATTAAAATACGACTACTGGTTTTCAGAAAATCTGCTGCTGAATTATGACGAATTTCACTCCCTCCAAACCCTCTTCTCCTCTCCCTTGTTTAAAGACATTAAGAGAATATTTATAGCTGAAATCTGGAGTTTCCCTTTCCTTCCTGGACTAGGTTTCCTTGGAGAATAATCAAAAGGTATTTTATAATGATAAAAGACTTCTAATCTGAATAGGAAAAGGAAATTGTCTTTTATAAAAATTGGGAGACTGACCGCTAACACGCATGCACATGTATCGTATGTGCGTACACACACTCATCACATACGTACACGTGTTAGTGTCATGATAAAAATGGCTAATTTAATAAAATAATTTTCTTTTCATTTTAACCAAAAATCTCATGCTGTGATTCGCACTAATTCTTCAAGGATAATCCGTAAATAACCACACTAAACTCATCATCAGGGCCACGGGACTTAAATACCTCATATGCATCCATATGAACTCCAATTGACAATTTGGAGATCATTCCAAGGTCAAATGAAAAGTTTGGGACTTAAAAGACGATTATGCCCCTCAAGTCACAAAAGCTCTTATTATCCCTCAAGATCAACTCCAATTTGAACCAAAATTCATATCCATTGTCCTTGTGACTCTAGAAAACTAATGCAAGTGACTAGACTCAAAAACAAAACAAAAACATGCATGAAATGATGAGCCCTAGTAAGGTGGTGCAAAAATGGGGTGTGACAACTACCAAGTAGGGGGTTAATGAGACTTTCTCTGCCTTCATCACTAGGTGGAGACAAAAGGCTTCCAAAATGACAAACAGACCGAATGAGGAAGATCAGATTCAGTTGGTGCTGAAGAATTTGTTTCCCGTATATCACAAGCACCTCTTTGCTTACTACTTTCAGAACTTCAAGGCTCTTGTTGGGGCCGGCACACAGGTTGAAGATGCAATTACTGATAGAACAATCAAAATGGAGGAGGTCTAAAGGAGTCAAAGGACAAATTTTGGGGGAAAAACTAATGCCGAGGTCAATACCATAACCCAACCCACTTGCCCTTTTTCCCTAAATGATTCCACTTCACCTCGCCAATTCACCTCGCTATACATGCCACTCGAAAGAGTCTTTGAAAAGCTGAGAAGCTGTGACCTTTTGAAACCCCTTGACCCAAGACCTCCACCAAACCCATTGCCCAAGAACTACAATGAAAATGAGTATTACAAGTTCCACCAAACCAAAGGCCACTAAACCAACTGTTGCTATCACCTTCGCCATGAGATCCAAGATTTACTTGATAAGCAGATCATTTCACCACCCACCACGCCAAATTGCCCAAATGTCACTCGAAATCCCCTCCCCACTCACAATGTGCCTCCTCCCAACAACATAAATGCCATCAAACTCAACTTGTCCCAAACCCTATCAACCTAAAAGGCAATACACACCACTTCCTATAACCTTGACACCAATGTTGCAATAAAGGCCTCATATTGCCACACCATCCAAAGCCAAGACCTTCGACTCCTCACCAATTCTGCTTGTACCATCGTGCACTCAGGCATGATACAGAGAATTGTGTCATACTAAAAAAGGTGGTTCAAGACCTTATTGACCAAAAGGTTTTGATATTGCCAAAGAAGTCCATTCAACAACAATTGAAAGAAAGGTTTGAGGCAGGAGATCCTAAAGTGGGTTTGCTGGGAGAGTCGTTCGAAAAGTTCGATTACTATGTACTCTACCCTAACCCTACCCCTAATGAGCCTATAGTCCCCACAGGTTGGGATGAGTTACCAAATGAAGTTCAAATGGAAGAAATCGACATGATCAAATAGGATGATCTCATAGGTGACATGGGTGAGATTAATGATATTTGGATGAGCGATGATGAGGTGGAGCACATAACTAGATGGGGTTGCCATTTCAAGCCTCCACACCTAAAGTCTGACAATCCATTGGGAGAATTAGAAAGTAATCGCCACCTCGACCTGCAAGAAGAGGAGGATGAAGTGCTTAGGCAATTGAAAAAGACTAATGCGAACATCACTATATGGGGTTTGCTTATGGCCTCTTACAAGCACAGGCAGACAGTCTTGAAGTTGTTTAACCAGATACAGGTTCCGTTGACACATCCCTGAAAAATTTGGTGAACTTGGTGAACCCAACCTCAAAGAACTCAACCATTGTGTTCTCAGAAGAAGACCTACCTAAAAGTGGACCTAACCATTCACAAGCCATGTACATCACTGTTGACACATTAGGAAAAAGGGTTCCTACAGTTTTAATTGATAATGGTTCCACTCTTAATGTGTGCCCTTTCAAAACTGCTACTATCTTGGGATTGGATCCTACCGACTTCATGCCATCTAGGCAAATAGTGAGAGCCTATGATAACACCCACAGAGAGGTGATTGGAGTGGTCACCTTGCCATTAATTATGGGGCCTACAGAATTCAGAGTGGAGTTCCAAGTGCTGGATGTCCCGTTATGCTTCAATCTCTTGTTAGGAAGACCTTGGATTCACCCTTTAGGGGTTGTCCCTTCTTCATTACACCAAAAAGTCAAGTTCCCTTATGAAGGAGCCATCGTCACACTCCAAGGTGATTATGACTTGAAGTTGTCAGGGGTACCCATTTGTGAGATCAAGCCCGAGCCCGTTGGAGTACTATTGTCTGGGTTTGAGTATGTTCAATGCATAGAGAAAGAACCAGAATAGAGAGAGTTGATACCTCTCGACTTTTGCCCTCATGGCAATTTGCACGTTGGGAACATAATGAAGAAGATGAGTTTCTTCCCAGGCATGGGACTAGGATGTCATCAGCAAGGCATACCACGATCCATTCAGAGCCGCGTTGTCACCTATACCTTTGGTTTGGGGTATGAGTCGTCCAAGAAGGACCGTATGGAGATGTTGCAGAGAAACAAAAAGAAGACCAAAGCAAAAGTAGAAGGGAGGGTGCCAGATATTAGAATCTCTCCATATATACCTACCTTGAATGGCTACTTTATCAAGGAAGGGGAGGATTTTCCGTTCTATGGATTCCTCGAACCGTCCGTTGACAAAGCAACCAAGATAAGAATTCCAAGATTCGAGATATTCTTCACCGAGTGGTACCCAATCATTGCTACTATGGTTGATGTGAAGCGATCAATGATGACTATTGGGAAGAGAAAAGCGAGAACTGGGCTGAATAGATGGATTCGGAAGCCATGGTTACAATATTTAAAGATATGGTTCTTGCTTTGGAAGAATTGGATTTTGAGTGTTCTTCAATCCACCATGCAACCATGCCGCTCCTTAATTGGTACCTTGAAGAGGGTACCATTACAAAAATTCTTGAGGGCAAGGACTCAACCTACTTGATAGTAGCTTGTAGGTTCCTTTAGTAGTACTATCTAGTCTTTCTTTCCAAATAAAATGTGTCCACCTAGCCCACCTTGTGGAGTTAGGAGTCGTTTCCTAGTTGTGGCACATATGCTTTCTTTTCTTTGTCTTTGTTAGTTCAGTTAATAAAGTATGTCTCTTTTTATTACTTGCAGTGTTTCCTTTCTCTCTTCTATGGATATCTATGGCATGGATATAGATCCTAGGAATGACGTCCTTCCGGAGCTCGTCGAGCAAAAGAAAAGGGGTGTTACCGAACTTAACATGGATGAATTGGAATCAATCAATCTAGGGACAGATGAATTGCCAAGGATAATTAAAATTGGGATAACTCTCTTGCCTGTTGAAAAAGAAAAATTGATAATACTTCTAAAAGCCAACGTAAAGGCCTTTGCTTAGTCTTATGAAGATATGCCTGGCATTGATCCAGATATTGTGCAACACTACATCCCCACTAATCCCACTAAAAAGCCTATAAAGCAGAAATTAAGAAGATTAAAACCTGAATGGGCTTTGAAAGTAAAAGAAGAGGTAACTAAGTAATTAGACACAGGGTTCCTCCAAGTTGTGGAGTAACCTGAATGGTTGTCTAACATAGTGCATGTGCCTAGAAAAGATGGGAAAGTGCGAATGTGTGTGGACTTTCGCGACCTTAATGCTGCGAGCCCTAAAGATGATTTCCCTCTACCGCATATCGATGTGTTGGTAGACAGTACAGCAGGCGATGCTCTTCTCTCCTTCATGGACGGGTTTTCAGGTTACAACCAGATAAAGATGGCACCTCAAGACATGGAAAAGACGGCTTTTATCACGCAATGGGGGATGTATTGCTACAAGGTAATGTCTTTTGGCTTGAGAAACGTCGAGGCTACTTACCAAAGAGCTACTACGACCCTATTGCATGATATGATCCATAAAGAATTAGAGGTGTATGTGGACGACATGATAGTCAAATCTGTAGACCGGGAAGGACATTTCGTTGCATTGGAGAAGTTCCTAGAATGAGCAAAGAAGTACAACCTCCGATTGAATCCTCAAAAGTGTGCCTTTGGAGTCACCACAGGAAAGTTGCTAGGCTTTTTGATCACTCAGAGGGGAATTGAAGTTGATCCAAGGAAGATAAAAGCTATCATAGAGATGGAGCCACCAAGAACTGCAAAGCAGATCCGGGGCTTTTCGGGGAGAATTCAATACATAAGCCGGTTTATCACTAATCTGACTATAGTGTGTGAGCCGATTTTCAAGTTACTTAAGAAGGGCGTATCCAAGGAATGGAATGAGGACTGTCAAGAAGCCTTTGACACCATTAAAAGATATCTGAGCAATCCCCCAATTTTGGTTCCTCCATGGCAAGGTGAACAATTACTGTTATATTTAACGGTCACTGAAACTGCGACGAGAGCTATGTTAGCTCAATACCTTGAAGGGTTATAAAAGGAAAATGCTATTTACTATTTGAGCAAGAAAATGACAGATTATGAAGTAAAGTACAATGCATTAGAAAAGGCTTGCATAGCGTTGGTGTGGGCCACTCAAAAACTCCGTCATTACATGATGTCTTTCGAAGTCCTACTGATAAGTCGCTTGGATCCTTTGAAGTATTTGCTAGAGAAACCAGTCCTATCATACAGGATGGCTCATTGGTCACTTCTTCTCAATGAGTTCGACATAAAGTACCTGGTGCAGAAGTCCATCAAGGAAAGCATTGTTGCAGACCACTTGGCAAGTTGCCTTGTGTCATCATCAACCCAATTCAATGATGAATTCCCTGACGAAGACATCCTAGAAATTGGAAAGAAGACCTGGAGAGTTTACTTCTACAGAGCTGCAACTAGAAGAGGGTATAGAATAGGAGTGCTACTAGTCTCACCTGAAGAAGCCTTTACGCCTTTAGCAGTCAAATTAGGGTTTGAAGCTACTAATAACATTGTGGAATACGAGGCCTGTATCTTAGCATTGGAAGCTGCATTAGAGTTGGGAATAAGGGAACTTGAGGTGTTCGGGGATTCAGCATTAATCATCTGTCAGATAAAAAGGGAGTGGAAAACTCGTGACAAGAAGCTGTTGTCATATCACGCCTATTTGGAAGCATTGACCAAAGAGTTTGCAGAAATCGAGTTCAATTACCTGTCAAGAAACAAGAATCAGTTTGCTGATGCCCTGGCAACTCTAGCTTCAATGGTGGAGATACCAGAAGGAGGAAGTGTGAAACCACTCGTGATCGAATACAGAGAGAAACCAGTTTATTGTTGTTCCATCTAAAAAGGGGAGGTAATAGATAACCACCCCTGGTTTTATGACATAAGAAGGCTCATCAAAGAAAAGGAGTATCCAGAGGAAGCATCTCGTATGGACAGACGAACATTGAGAAGATTGGCAAGCCATTATGTGGTATGCGAAGGGAAACTGTACCAGAGGTCTTACGACGGGATTCACTTGTTGTGTGTCACAGAGGAAGAAGCCAAAAGACTCATTAAAGAAATTCATGAAGGAGTAGGGGCTCCGCATATGAATGGATACATGCTGGCTAAGAAAATCATGAAGCTAGGGTACTATTGGTCTACAATGGAAAGGGATTGCTATGCCCATGTCAAAAAGTGTCATAAGTGTCAGCTCTTCGCCAACGGACAACACTTACCCTCCATGCCCTTAACAAGTATGTCAACTCCATGGCCGTTTGCAGTATGGTAAATAGATATCATCGGGCAAATTAAGCCAAAGGCATCCAACAGACACGAATATATCTTGGTAGCCATTGATTACTTCACCAAGTGGGTGGAAGCAGCTTCCTTCAAGGTTTTGAATGCCAAAAAGGTGGCACAGTTTATACAGCTCAACATTATCTACAGATATGGGGTACCGTATGAGGTCATTTCGGACAACGATTAACATTTTCAGAAGGAAACTAAGGAACTCTTGTAGAAATACAAGATCGTCCACAGACTAATGGTGCAGTAGAAGCCATCAACAAGAATATCAAGAAGATACTACAGAAAACGGCTAACACGTACACCAATTGGCATGAGAAATTACCATTGGCATTATAGGGGTACAGAACGTCAGTCAGATCGTCAACAAGGGCTATGCCGTATGCTTTAGTATATGGGATGGAGGCCGTTCCACCAGTGGAATTGGAAGTTCCTTCGCTAAGAGTTTCTATGGAAAGTCAGCTGGCCGGCGGAGGCGGACTGGATCAAAGGCCATTATGATGAGTTGGCATTGTTAGATGAAAGGCAATTAAGGGCCATGTACCATGTGCAAGGGTACCGGAGAAGAGTTGTAAGGGCGTTCAACAAACATGTCAAAGATAGAGGCTTAAAGAAAGGGGATTTGGCATTGAAAGAGATCCGAGCTCCAATTTTCGATCCACGAGGAAAGTTCAAACCAAATTGGGGTGGCCCATACGTCATCAAAGAGATATTGCCAGCAGGGGCTGTTCGACTTATGGATTTGGATGGGATTAAGTTTACTCACCCTACCAATTTGGATCAATTAAAGAAGTATTATATATAAGGCCTGCTAGGCCGAAAACCCGTAAAGGTGGCCTAGGCAAAAGTTAAGGCATTTGAACTACGAGGACCTGATTCCCCAAAAAAAAAAAAAAAAAAAGATGGGGATACGTCGGCAACTTATAAAGTTACTTTGGGTGCAGTCCAAACAACACACTCACAACAAATCTCGAAAGTAAATTATTATTGGTAATTCATTTGAAACTAATTGATTGACATAGCAATTTATTGGTATTAAGTAAAAGAACTATTGACATGCCATAGATATTCTATTCCTTAAGTCTTTAAGCTCTCTTGAGTTTCTTCGGAGTCGTCTTTTCTGTTGCTTTCCTTTCTTTCTCGAGTCTTCTCTTCTTTCGTAAGTCATGGTCGTGTGCTACCTCCACTGCCTCAAGAATGTCTTCTCTGCAAAGTCCAAGTCTAGTGTCCCTGATGAGGTCATAAATTCTTTCTCTGCAGAAAGTCTCCCTTTCGCCCAAATCATCCTTCAACCATTGCTTATATTCTTGACTCATCTTAAAAGGTCCTTCAGTGTTGGCAATTCGAGTCAATTTCAGGTCTGTAGGCCAACAAGTCCTCGCCCACTTGACCATAGTAAGACCGACAAGTTCCACAGAGCAACAAGTTCCTATTAAAGATGGTATGGTTTGCATGGCGCCCATCTGGCGAAGAATTCTCAAAGTCCAGTAAAAGGAAGTCGATCCTAGTCCTATAAGTTTGACAAAAGCACACCTCGAGGTTCGAAAAGCACTTTTTCTTTACACCCCCATATAAAGACAAACCATTTGATGTTCTGCCATGACAGTGTGTGCAAGTAACCTAGCCAATCTCTTAAAGAAAATGGCCCAGGAAGTTCAACTCGGCAAAGACAAAAGTGCTGGGGCTTGTATGGATTGACAGTGGTAGGAGATAGAAAATTCAGGCGTTCAAGCAGCCACATTTGCAATAGAAAGAGGCTACCTCCTAATGGTGCTTTAGGGTTGCCATGAACTTTATCCAAACCATTCAGGGTTTCAACTAATACCAAGGGAATAATGTTATGTCGCTTGAGAAGAGGGGCAATCAACTCACATATTTGAACAGGGACTTAAAGAGTGCCAGTGGAGATAAGAAAGTGACCAATTAAACAGAAAGCGAATGCATGCTGAAGTTGAAGGGTGAAAATCAAAGTACCTTTGCTATCATGAGCCAAGAAGGACGTTGCTAACTTCATTAAGTCCACCATACGATCCTTTACAAAGATGGTTACATCCTTTTGAGGGATGCCAAGAAAGTCTGAGAATGAAGCAATGTAATTCGAGCGAGGTGTAGGAAAGATGAATGGTCCTGCGGGTGAAACTCCAAATAGAGCACAGAATTCCTCCATGGTTGTGCACAATTCTTCATAATTGAATCGAAAGACATGGATTTGAGGATCCCAGAAATATGTAGCAGCAGTAAAAAGAGTCGTTTTAAGCTTCATGTGCCTTATAGAGAACAACGGTTCCAAGCCAAAGCGCTTAAACTCAGTTTTGTCTTTAGTAGCCATGACTACCAAAAACCCTCTCAAGAATCCGTCCAATGCTTCCATAATTATTCTCAATGAAAATAAGTGAGTGAGAAGGCTCCCCTCATGTCTTTTTATAGGAAAAATGTCACAAATTCGAGTCCTAAAAGGAGTAGAGTCGTCAAAATAGCAAAATTCCTAAAAAATCGCGGAAAAACGCGTCGACCTCGTGTAACCGTCTGGGGCTAGACGGTCAACCATCTAGGCCCAGACGGCTAACCGTCCGAGGCTAGACGGTCACCCAAGCCTCCGCCTTGTTTTGCCTTATTTCGCCTGGTTTTGCTTATTTTCACTTCCGGATGGCCTTTTTAGGCCGTTTTAACTCCTGTAAACTCATATTTACTCAAATTTTCATAAAAAAGGCATCACAACATCATCATGATAGATTCGAAGAGGCACCACACGTATCCATACTAAGGGTTAAGAAAGTGGTTCAAGGGTTGCGATTATAGAACATAGCATGAAATGCAAAAGATGACCATTGTTTCATCGTTTTTATAATCCCAACAAAGAAGGAAGTAAACTCAACGAGTCCCAGAGCTGTTAGAATTATGCCCTAGAGCCAATCATGGAGATGATTGTTTAGGGATTAGGAACAATCATTTGATTTCATTTAATGTTGTCACATTTATTATTGATTTAATAAAAGGGCTTATTCTATTATGTTTATATGCATCATTTATATTTACATAATATGTCCATGGAGTTAGAGTTCAGAATATGAAATTACAAAGTGTTGTAATTTTGAGACTGTAAATATATCTCTGTACTAAACTCCTAAAGCATTCCTAGTTGAAGGTTCACTATGATGGACAGTAATGAACCATAGGATTAGCACTTGTTAGGTTGACTCTATAGGAGGATAGCTAGTCTCAAGCTATTTGTGTGGAGACACTACAACCAACAAGTGGGTGCCTATTACTAGAATAGGTACACTGAATGTGACCAAAGATATGAGATAAACTGAATGGAGTTTTATCTTGCCTGTCAATCAGTTTCTCATTGTTATAGTGGTACAAGTAATCCTTAGACCTGAGACACCATAGTTGTCTTATGTATGTAGCTTTAGAAGTTTGATAACACTAAGTACAGATCCTATTCAGGGGTCTGCAAAGGTGTTTATTGGCCCTACATGCTATGTGTATGAAGGCATGTGAGTGATCAACAAGGGATCCATCACTCTCAGGAAAAAGAGAGAGAATGTCTCATATAGCATTCATAATATAACTCATTAAATCCATGGCCATGGTAGGATGGATGTGGAAAAGAGTTTCTATGAGTTCATCAATGAGTTGATATTCATGATTGAGTATAAAGTAATTAAACTAGGGACTTGACAGACTTCCATGTCCTATTAGTTTAATTGGAGACATTGTGTTGAAAGAAGGATGCAATTGTAACCTATAAACTATAACAGAAGGGTTCTTTGTTAGATACTTATTCACCTCATTAAGGACAACACCATGAACCATATGCTAGGTGTTATTCATGGTTAGTAAAAGCCCTAATTGATATAAGTGAGTTATAATCAATTAGGGAATTGGAAGGAGTTCCAATTAGACCCTAAATGGAAAGAGTTCCATTGTGCACACCTCGTGCTATTCCTACTACTTGATGATGTGAACCCAATGGGTCACACACTGATCATGCAAGAAGAGCTTTAAAGTCTATGAGAGAAAGGGCATAAGTGAATAAAAGAATAGTTCTTAAGGGGCAAGGTTGTATAAGATACAAACTAGAGGGGTTATTGTGTAATTAGGAGTAATTACACAAAACCTATTAGGGTTTGAAGTCCCCCCCTTGGCCGGCCCTAGTGGAGGCTTTATAAAGCCTCCTATGATGTGATGACATCATGACTTGATCACTTGATCACTCCTAACTGCTGACCAAAAATCACAAGGGGCTCTCTCTCTCTCTCCTCTCTTCTCCTACTCTAGCAACCACAAGGGAAAGAAGGAAAGGACTTGAAGCTCTAGCTAGGTGTGGATACCATTGGAGGCAGCACACTTGGGCTGCTCGTACGCTGCTGTCCAGATTCGAAGCTTGGAGCAAAAAGGAGAAGACATAATCAACTGTAAGTTCTAAACCCTCTTTCTGTAATTAGGGTTTTATTGTTTTGTATGTACTACAATCAGATTCCTGGGCTGCATGGAATTGATAGGAAATTTTTGTTATTCAAGTTATTCCGCATTCTGTTTCCTTCTAGTTCAAATCCTTACAGTGGTATTAGAGCCATGATTGTGCTTCATACAAACATCATATGGGCTGGTATTTATGGTACAATTAATTGGACAATGGTGTTCTAATTAGTTTTAAGAAAACTAGGGTTTTATAAAACTGTTATGAATAGTTTTCATGATAGTCATGAAAAACCATCATCTTGTTTTGCATGCCAAAATTTGAGTTCTTCTCCAAAATTTTTGTGCCATATATGGTTAGAAAGCTCTTCGAATCAGCTTTCGAGCCCAACAAACGGTTTGTCGATCCGAGTTCTGTAGAGAATGTTATGAATTTTTTACTACAGGCTGTCTGGAAAGACAGTTTTACGCGGGAATGGAACTCTAGGTTGTTCTTCATCTTCTTCTTATATTAATTTGATTTATACTAATCATGAGATGATTATATACAATTATATATACTGTATATATAATTACCATATGTATTTGATGCATTAAAAAATCGAATTTAAAAGAAAATCAAGTTTGAAGTTCTTTAAAGAAGCCGAATCCGAGTTCTTGAAAAACCCAGGTTAGTTTTCTTGTTTTTGTTATTCTCTTCCATCAAAATCATTATGAATGATCATAGATTTAATATATATATTGTATATATGTTTATCATTGATGTTGGTATGAGTTTTGAATTAAAAACAATCAAAAAGTTTGAGTTTTAAAATTTTCCAGCAAAGCAGTTTTCTGGGCAGCATGATACAGCCATGGTTATTGGCTTGTATCTTCTTCATAGGAGCAAGGCAGGGCATGAAACCACCACCATTAGATTCGTATCTCACCTGGGAATAAACCCCAAGTGGTGCGGCAGCCATTAGATGGCATCTTCTAGGGTTTTAGAACCCATTCTGTTCTTTATCCTTTTTCTGCAGAATTTTTGATAATCAATGAAGATGGAATTATGCGGGCTGTTTGGGCTTGATTTGATCAATGAAATCTCACCTATGGGGGTCGAAAATCATATAGGGATATGATTTGAGGGCTGCCAAAGCTTGGGCAGCCATGGTTGGATCGTGGCAGCCATGAAAGCTTCTTTGAAGCTTCATCTTCTTCAGCAGGCAGCAGCTAGGGTTTATGGAAACCCCTCCCAAATTCGACCTAGGGCTCTTGGCCCTTAATCGCCAACTCTGTGATGATTGTCCCAGATGTAGGAGAGTGCCCCAAGGCCTGGCATAGGCTGGCAGCAGCCATGGGTGGATCGTGGCAGCCATGGAAGCTCCATGGCAGCCTCCTTCTATTTTCGGAAATTAGGGTTTTCTTAGGAAACCCTAATCCTATGTGTACTAGGGTTTTAGAAACCCTAATTACCCTCATTAATGTGTCCTATTAGGGTTCTAATTATGACATTAATGACCAGCCTTGGTCATTAATGAACCCAGTTCTAATTAAATGCATTAGGGTTTAAGTTTATGAAACCCTAACCCTAATACATTTAAAATTTGATTTCTCCCCAATTAAATTAATTCCGAAATTAATTATATAATTAATATTGATTAATTTTAAGATGTTTTAAATTGTTTAAAGAAATTTTGGAATAAATTTATTTTCTGGAATTTTTATTTAAATAAAATTGTTTTATTTGTTTAAGTTAATTCCTAATACTATACTATTAGATACTAGTTAGTATTATTTAATTGTTTTAATTATTCTAATAATTTTGATTAATATGATTGATCAAAATTAAATGTTTTAAAGAGTTAAAACATATTAGGATAGATTAAAATAATTTTGGGAAATTAAATGATTAAAAGGAGTTTTAATTCAATAATTGATTTCTAAATTAGGGTTTTAGAAATTCTAATTTTAGAAATTAATAAATGCCATTTATTTTGTTTTATTTAGTTGTTTTAATTATTCTAGTAATTTTGATTAATATGATTGATCAAAATACAATGTTTTAAAGAGTTAAAATCATACTAGAATAGATTAAAATAATCTTTGAAAATTATTGATTAAAAGGAGCTTTAATTCAATAATTGATTTCAAAATTAGGGTTTAGGAAATTCTAATTTTAGAAATTAATAAAACATTACTATTTTCATTATTTTAATTCTGGAAATGATATTTTGAGGTCCCCTAATGAGATTAGGAAGCATTAATGAGATTAATGAAGTCCAATTAATAGAGTTACCATAATGCCCATATATTTTAATTGCTTACAGTACTTTTATTTATGCAATATGATTGTATAATTGTGTATGGATGATGATTATGGACTAAGCCCCCTTAAACCAATTGTGATTGGCCGTCTTGTGGGTTGTGAAATATTTTTCAAAGGGTTTTAATTTATTTATAGTGATGTAATTTTTTAATTGGGGCTTGCATGCCCCCTTTTTTTTTCTCCCTCACTCTCTCTATCATTCTCTTATGTACCCCACATTCCCCTTATGTATCCCTTTCTTTAAATTATGTAAATGTTATGTAATCGAGAGTGCGCTAAGGAGCATGGTGGACTCAAAAAAGCATGGTGGACTCAAAAGAGTATGGTGGAGCCCAACAAGCCAGTGGTGGAGACCATCAAGCCCATGGAGGAATTGGAGGACTGGAAAGCTTAGAGAAGACTTTCAAGAATGCATGCATGTTTTCCATTGAATGTTTGATCACCTACACCTACCATAGACCCTGGATTCAATCTATTGGCTTGGATTGAATCTCCTTAAAGTCCATAATCATCATAGTGGGAGCTTTAATTTATGAGATAATTGTATTATTTCCAATACCATAGTTTAGTATATGTTACCTATTCACTTAGGGACTAATATCAAAATATGGTACTTTATATATGTTGATATATAATAGCATGTGATGTATGACATATTATTACATGAGATGTATGATTTATAATAGCATGAGATATATGATTATAAATAGCATAATTTATATGTTTAAATTTTGACACATAGGATGTATGTTAATATGATGAGACCCTTTAAAACCCCTCTTGTTTAATATTAAGTTGAAAATGGAGAAATCATTGGGGAATGAATTCTTCATTGCCTTCCATCATTATAGGATCATCTAACGTCCCTTAATGTGGGTACCTGGCTGCAGACATGTAGGAGCTACCCATGTTAAAGACATTACTTGAAACTATCACATATGAGATATCATGGGGTGCCTAAACTGGTATATACCAAGAAACTAACATGTGAGGTATATATTTGGCGAAACATACCTGTGTGAATGATGGGCTTAACTTAACTAGGGAAGTATTCCAAGAAACTAACATGTGGGGAGTATGTTCCCTAGAGGCAAAACGATTGGAACTTGCTTATGAAGCAATAGACAAAGAGTTGTCTTCTTATTGTGGGTTAGAAGACAAGAAACTAACATGTGAGGCTTCTAGGTCACAGTGGGACCCCAATCCCCATTAAGGAATGAGATTCCCGAATTCCATTAGAGGGTGTATGGGATTTGATAAAATAGTGGGAGGTACCATATGATTAAAGACCCAATCATAATGGATAAAAATGAAATCTAATTCTCTGTTTATGTAGATTACCTAATTACTCACCTCAAAACCCCTATTTCCTAATATATAGGATATTGATAGTTTGACTAAACCCGATTTCTTTAATTGACTTAGGAAATTGAGAATTGTTCTCAATTTCAAAAGATTGTTTATATGCTATAAGGCCTTTCCTTAAAGGCCCTCCATAAAACATCCTAAGAAGAAAAAGACACTATGCACAATTGGCATTTTGTTGCCATGCTATATGATAGTATTGATAACTAATGAGCTTCAGAAGCAAAATTAGTCAATGCAAGTGCCTTTAATGTCCTGCATCACATGCAAAGGTTGTATGGTGAGTAAAATAATACTATAAAGTATAGTACTTATAAAGGACTTCTTCTTCTGGACTAGGATGTTATAAAGGTTGTTTATTTGAAAATGATTAATCACATAGAATAGCTTGAGAAGCTAGATGTGATTTAAAATGGAAGCATAGAAGGAAGCAAGTCTTGAAAAGTCAAAGACAAAGAAATATAATTATTTTGTAGTAAACATAAGGTATTGTATAGGGAACTTGATAAAGTATCAGTTTTCTAAAAGAACCAAACTTTTGAAGTTTTGGTTCATGCTCTAAACTAAATTGTTGGTTAGTTCTGCTTCTTGGTTTTTGGATTCTAGAGTAATCTAAATGGAAGCAGAAAGTTAAGTTGATAATAAATTACCTTTAAAATTTAATAGAGCAAGAGTTGCTAGATTAATTTTGGAACTTATTTCTTAACTAGGTCATTTAAGACATTCTAGAAATTTGATTTCTGAATTTAAATGACTAATTAGAGCGAATGCAACGTATTCTAAGAATCCAAGAGATGTAGAGACTCTCATTTAAATGTAACAATTATGACTTGGTTATGAGATGACCAAACCCATCTTTTACTTAGTGAAGTGAAAGAGTTACATTTATAATTTGACTAGTACATTGTAATGTGTATAGTCATATATAGAGCATGCATTCAATTACAGTAGACTCCTGTTAGAATATCATAGCTCAATGGTGAATCTAAGAGAACGAATTGAACCCTATTAAGATATGGTTTGATCCATGATGAGTTTTACTAATGTATCCATCTAGGATATACCTTAAAATGCTACATATTGATAATTTAGGGTTCACTCCAGTTTTATTCCAAACATATTATATCAGATATGATATGGGATGAAACCCAACTTAAAGAAGTTAAGGATTGGGATTGTATTGCATATGTCTAAAGACATAATGTAGACAATCTGGAAATAAGGTCAAGTAAGTGTTGAATTGTGGTGTACCCCAAGAGTGGTTGGGATAGTATTTCTATTACCCTAATGAACAAAAGTTGTCCATTAGGATGTTTGCTGGATTTTCTTGAGAAAGAGTTCATTCAAGAAAGATGCAAAAGTAGATAGAATTTACAGAATTGTTTGTAAAGCCACAAACCAACAAAGATCCAACCCTTACTCCTGTTGAGGCAAAACCTTTAATTACACCACAGTCTTTTCATATATCAAATTGGATATTTCTTTAACATAAGAGAGATATTGTATCTCCATTAGAATGTGAAAGAATTGTTCTTTGGTGATAAAGATCACCAAGATAATCCTATTGATTATGATTAGGCGATGTTCGACATCAACTCGAGAAATGACTAAGAGTCATTAAATCCAATATGGTTAGGTAGAGACCTAAAAGGCTGGGCTATTTAAGAATGTTTTCAACATAGGCAAAAAGTTGTCTATAAAGAAATTTGTTTGATAATAGTTATGCTGAAATCCATTTGGATCTTGTTATCTATAAACACACATTTTGAATATGAGATATGTCAAAAAGGATATAAAGATGTTATATCAAATGGTGAAAAACCATAAAAGTGTGTAGGTTATAGAAGTCTATTAATAGACTACAAGATTCTCATAATTGGAACATCTATAAAGTTGAAGTAATCAAATTGTTTGATTTCTCTCATTGTATAGATAGACCATGAGTGTATAAAAGGTTAGTGGGAGTGCGATCGTTTTTCTTTATCCTAAGTATAGATGGCATCCTAATCATTATGAATGATATATGAATGTTATCTAATGTAAAGTTTTGGTTTTTAGAGAAAAACTAATTCATGAAAGATTTGGCAGAAGCATCCAACAAGATCTATAGAGATAGATCATATAGATTGCTAAGTATCTCCAAATCATTAAACATAGTTGAAATGTTGAAGGAGTTCAACATGGAGAATTCTAAGGGAGGTCTAATTTACTTCAAATAAGAATTCATTATTCAAAGGCATGTGCCCTAGGATAACACAACTAAGGTTCTTAAAGTGTTAAGAAGCCTTATTCTACACTATGTATTGAACTTGATATCTATTATGTTGTAATTGTTACAAATACTTATCAGTCAATTCAAATTTGGAATATTGGATTGTATATGGAAATTGTAAACTCATAGTAGATGGGTATACGGATTTGGATATAATCCATATGGGGTATATTTTATATTCACTTTAGTTGGTGAAATACTTAATGGAAGAACTGTATGAAAGATACAATGGATTCCATTATTGAGGGTGAATTAATTGTCACATTGTCTAGGAGACTGTTTGGATCTATAAGTTCATTTAGAACTTGAAGTTGTTCCTTCCATTGAGTTGCCCATACCTTGTTTTGTGACAACAATGGGTCTATAGCTCAAGCATTAGAATCACGGTCTCATCAAAAGTCCAAACACATATAGTGGCAATTCCAAGTGATTAGAGGAATCATTGGAAGAGGTAATAGATACATTACAGAAGATATTAACTACATAAGTTAATGTAGACCTACTAATCAAAGCTTTAAGACATAATGGGTTATGTATTAGACCAACATCTTGAGAAGAAGCGTATGAGATACTTAGTCGATTGGCTTTAGTGCAAGTGGGAGATTGTTAGGATTATGCCCTACAGCCAATCATGGAGATGATTGTTTAGGGATTAGGAACAATCATTTGATTTCATTTAATATTGTCACATTTATTATTGATTTAATAAAAGGGCTTATTCTATTATGTTTACATGCATCATTTATATTTACATAATATGTCCATGGAGTTAGAGTTAAGAATATGAAATTACAAAGTGTTGTAATTTTGAGACTGTAAATATATCTCTGTAATAAACTCCTAAAGCATTCCTAGTTGAAGGTTCACTATGATGGACAGTAATGAACCATAGGACTAGCACTTGTTAGGTTGACTCTATAGGAGGATAGCTAGTCTCAAGCTATTTGTGTGGAGACACTACAACCAACAAGTGGGTGCCTATTACAAGAATAGATACACTGAATGTGACCAAAAATATGAGATAAACTGAATGGAGTTTTATCCTGCCTGTCAATCAGTTTCTCATTGTTATAGTGGTACAAATAATCCTTAGACTTGAGACACCATAGTTGTCTTATGCATGTAGCTTTAGAAGTTTGATAACACTAAGTGCAGATCCTATTCAGGGGTCTGCAAAGGTATTCATTGGCCCTACTGCTATGTGTATGAAGGCATGTGAGTGATCAACAAGGGATCCATCACTCTCAGGAAAAAGAGAGAGAATGTCTCATATAGCATTCATAATATAACTCATTAAATCCATGGCTATGGTAGGATGAATGTGGAAAAGAGTTTCCATGAGTTCATCAATGAGTTGATATTCATGATTGAGTATAAAGTAATTAAACTAGGGACTTGACAGACTTCCATGTCCTATTAGTTTAATTAGAGACATTGTGTTGAAGGAAGGATGCAATTGTAACCTATAAACTATAACAGAAGGGTTCTTTGTTAGATACTTATTCACCTCATTAAGGACAACACCATGAACCATATGCTAGGTGTTATTCATGGTTAGTAGAAGCCCTAATTGATATAAGTGAGTTATAATCAATTAGGGAATTGGAAGGAGTTCCAATTAGACCCTAAATAGAAAGAGTTCCATTGTGCACACCTCGTGCTATTCCTACTACTTGATGATGTGAACCCAATGGGTCAAACACTGATCATGCAAGAAGAGCTTTAAAGTCTATGAGAGAAAGGGCATAAATGAATAAAAGAATAGTTCTTAAGGGGCAAGGTTGTGTAAGATACAAACTAGAGGGGTTATTGTATAATTAGGAGTAATTACACAAAACCTATTAGGGTTTGAAGTCCCCCCCTTCGCCGGCCCTAGTGGAGGCTTTATAAAGCCTCCTATGATGTGATGACATCATGACTTGATCACTTGATCACTCCCAAGTGCTGGTCGAAAATCACAAGGGGCTCTCTCTCTTTCTCCTCTCTTCTCCTACTCTAGCAACCACAAGGGAAAGAAGGAAAGGACTTGAAGCTCTAGCTAGGTGTGGATAGTGTTGGAGGCAGCACACTTGGGCTGCTCGTATGTTGCTGTCCAGATTCGAAGGTTGGAGCAAAAAGGAGAAGACATAATCAACTGTAAGTTCTAAACCCTCTTTTTGTAATTAGGATTTTATTGTTCTGTATGAACCACAATCAGATTCATGGGCTGCATGGAATTGATCGGAAATTTTTGTTATTCAAGTTATTTCGCATTCTGTTTCCTTCTAGTTCAATTCCTTACAAGAGCTTCTTTTGCGACTCGGCCCAGCTCCGTCACGACCCGCACGAGGTGCTCTAGGAGGGTGCATTGATTGTGGTGGCTATGATGACGAAGTCTGTTGCAAAGAAACTAAGTATGAGAATAGGGTCGGTTGAAAACCTCAAATGGGGAATTTAAATAGGTTGAACACTTACTGTGGCATCCAAACGGGCTTCCACCATGGACTTTGCTAAGCTCATCCTCACAAGATCACGTCTCAAGCCCTCGCTAAGGTCGATGAACTCTTGGGCATATGCCGCAGGCACCTAGGACAACCAATGAGATTAGGATTGCAGGTAATTGGAAAAAGAAAAGAAAAAAACCCCATAAAGAGAACTCACATGTTCTCGACTTGGGTCAATCTTAGGGGACTCATCGAAAGCGGGATGGGTGATGGCAGTCTTGACAAAGTCCGTCCCGTAGCACAAGTCTACAGACCAGTTAGGCCGAAATAAGGGCAGTGGCCGATCCTCCTCCATATCATCCTCCTCAGAACCATGAATCACCCCTGTACCTGAGCCCACTGTCGAGCCATGCCCTCGTGCTCGTTGACCTTGCAAGTGTTCACCTATTAAATAAAAGTCTCTATCAAAAGGGAAAAACAATGAAAGCATCAAAGACTTACCTCTTGAGGAGGGAGTCTAGTCACCCGAGGTCTCATCAGATATTGCTGATAGAAAGTGTCATATACAATGTTGGAAGAAGTGTATTCTTCATCATCCTAACCCCTCAAAGCTTCCCTCAACTCATCCTCCTCCATCGAGTTAGCATGCCTCATGTCTAGTGGTGGCGGCATCGCGGTCACAACAGCATTCACATCGCCTTTGACTTGTCGCAAGACTCATTCCCCTAAGTACCAATACCTACCCACGGGGCCTTCCAAGAGCACCCTCTTGCCAGTCAATTCTAAGCTATGAATGCATCGCTTGGGTAGCATTGGTACCCATATCTTCCATAGATCCCATTCAATCTGTTCAAAAATCCACAAATGAGAAATTGAAAGTAAAAAGAAAAGAAAAGAATAGGGAGAGAATTTCACCATGTCAGCTGTCAGGCTAGCTAGGTGAGCTCTAGCATGGGTATAATTATGACGATTCGCCGCCCGGAAGGACACATAAGTGGGAGAGTAATTCTTGAGGGTAGGCTATTCTATGGTTTCCTCAGCAAGAGATGGACGGCATAGGTTGAGGTATTCATAACACTAGACCTGTCAAGAGTTGAAAAAAGATTAAAAAAGAAAAGAAAATATAAGAAAAAGTGAAAGGAAATAAAAAGGAAGTACTATTACCTCCTAAACAAAAGGCATCCCTCCAAAGTCCTTTGTAACACCACGGGACATTTCAGACATTGTCCGGTACATGGTGGCTAGAGCAGGCCCTCCCCAATTGAATTTCCTAATCTTGCCAACATCCTCCATGCTTGCAAGAAGGTCCAAAGGGGCTAGGTCACCCGTGCCGACAAAGAATGTGCATGAAATCATGTAAAGAAGGAATGCCCTTGTGATGCAATCGGGGTTCGCACCCGCGCTCTCCTTTTGCTTTGCAAATTTGTTAAATAGCCAGGTGCGGCGCACCGCTTTCTTGATTAACTCAACTTCTATTCCAAGATAGGCTAGGAGATAATCCTCATCTATGGATGCATCCTCATAAAATTCCAATCTCTTGCCCTTAATGCTCAAGCCCGTGATCACGGTAAAGTCCTTGGGGGTTAAAGTCATCTCCCCAAAACTGAAGTGAAACATGTTGGTGGTGTCCCACCATAATTCAAGCAAGGCAAGCAAGGCTTGCCTATCACATTGGTCGTTCCACAAGGAATCTAGAAAGGGGCCAAAACCGGCCTTCTCAACATGGTTCTTGGCCATGGGTTGGAAGTTTTCCATGTTCCGCCACCATTCAATAAGTCCTTTCATAGAGGACCTAGTGCGCATGTCCTGGAAGTTGGGCTATAGTCGTTGAAAATGCCTTAAGAGTTAGTTAAGAGAACATGGAAATAATAAGCTTACACTAGCAATTGATTTCAAATTGTCTTCTAAAAATGTCAAAAAAGTTTTTTTTATTCATGAAATGAATTGCTAGTGAATGTTTATGAGTTTACGTGTTCATATGCCTTAATTTGGCAAGGATTGAACACTTTTTTATCATTTAGGCATTTTATCGAACACTTTGTGGGTGACACTTTCCAAGCTTTGAAACAAAATAATTTTGTATGGTCAATCCTTGCTAAATCATAGCATATTACTCACTCATGAGTTTACTTGTTGATATACATTGATTTGGTAAAGATTGAACACCTTTACTTCACTAAGGCATTTTATCAAACACTTGGTGGGTGGTATTTTTCAAGCTTTCAAATGAAAAGGATTTGTATGTTCAATCCTTGAGAAATCAAGGGATATCACTCAACAACACAAGGGGTATTCAAAAGAAGTAGATGGGAAAGAAATTTCATCAATAGAATCCAAAGATTCAAAAGAAAAGTGTTAAGTTGGGTAAACTTACTTCTTGTTGGGAATGGAGAAATGAAAGATGCTTGTCGGGTTCAAGCAACACCCTATCTTGTGGGGCATCATAGAGTGGTGCCTTGTACTTGCTTTTGACCCCATAGAGTGGATACTTGGTGCTTGAGTCCTTGCTAGATGACATTCTTGATGATGGAGTTGGGTTTGTGAAAAATGGGTTTGATTTGGTTTGATTTCAAAAGATGATGTGAATTGGGTTCTTTGATTGTTAAATGGGCTTGATTTGTTGTTATTTGATGTGCATATGATGTTGGGAATGAGTGTTTTTGATATGGGAATGAGAGAATAAGAGTTTGAGAAGATGGAATGAGAGTTTAGAGAGAGAAACTCTCTAATTTTCAAGTTGGGAGAATGTGAGAATGAGTGGGCAAACATGGGTTTAAAAACCCAGATTTTTTTTGTTGGTGGTCTCGGGTAACTGTCCCCCCCTGGACAGTTAGCCATCTTGGCTTGGACGACTGACCATCCAAAGCCAAATAGTCACCCAATACGGCCTAGCCCACTTTGCCCGTTTGCCTCGTCTCGCGTGCTCGCGACCTCTAATCTTCTTCAAATGGACTTGATGATCACTTCTTGAGTTATAGGTTGAATATAATTCCTAAGTTTACCAATTTCTAATAAAATTAATGAATCTTAGGTTGAGTGTATTTACCCACATAATGAGGATTTGTTATGGCTATGATGAATAGCTTTCTCATGAAATGAGCTTGGTTGTGAATTGATTGACTTTCAAGTCTTGAAATTCAATTCCCTATATGATGATGATAATATCATGTCATGTGATAAAGATAATTTCACATGAAATAACATGATAATTTCACATGAAATGACAATTCATGAGTTATGCTAGTTATGAAATAACTTGCTATCCTTATGAAATTAGCATGAAATGCACTTTGTTTTCCAATCAATTGACTTTCAATTCAATGTCATTTCATGTGATAAAGATAATTTCACATGAAATGACGTGAAATTCACTTGATTTTGAATTGATTGACTTTCAATTCAATTTCATATCATGTGATAAAGATAATTTCACATAAATGACGTGAAATTCACTTGATTTTGAATTGATTGACTTTCAATTCAATTCCATATCATGTGATAAAGATAATTTCACATGAAATGACGTGAAATTCACTTGATTTTGAATTGATTGACTTTCAATTCAATTCCATATCATGCGATAAAGACAATTAATTTCACATGAAATGACGTGAAATTCACTTGATTTTGAATTGATTGACTTTCAATTCAATTCCATATCATGCGATAAAGACAATTTCACATGAAATGACATTAAATAAGCTTGATTTGGAATTGATTGACTTTCAAATCAATTCCATATCATGTGATAAGGATAATTTCACACGAAATGACATGACATATGCTTGATTTTGAATTGATTGACTTTTAATTCAATCTCATATCATGTGATAAAGACAATTTCACATGAAATGATGATCTATGATCATGCTAGTTATGAAATAATTTGCTATTCTTAATGAAATTGGCATAAAATGAACTTGTTTTTGAAAGGATTGACTCAAAAAATCATGTGATAATGATAATTTCACATGAAATGATGATTTATGAGTTATGAAATAACTCACTATCTTTGCTATTTCTAATGAAATTGGCATGGAATGTACTTGGTTTTGAATTGATGGACATTTAATTCAATTTCATACCATGTGATAATGATAATTTCACATGAAATGATGACTTATGAGTTTTACTTGTTATAAAATAACTTGTTTTGAGAATTTCCAATGAAATTGGTAGGATACCTTGTGATACACTAGTGAAACTAGCTTTGCATCATGAGAAGACCATGTGGATATCACTAATGCAATTAGTGCATGGTAAAGGCATTTGCATGAGCACACCAACGAATGTTGGCATGCAATCAATCATTCGCTTCGATGAAATCAGCATGTGCTTGGATATGACGAAGTCTATCCTTATGATTCCATTTGAGTTTTTTGGTATTAATGAAATTAATCCATCAAACAAAAATAGGTTGTTCTTTAATCATTGGTTCACAAGTGAAACTTGTTCACCAATGAGGGGCTTCTGTCACACCCCATTTTTGTCACCTTAACTAGGGTATATCATTTCATGTAGCTTTTTAAGTTCTTTTTTGAGTCTAGTCTTTTGCATTGAGTTTCTATGGCATTGAATATCATGTGTATGAATTTTGAAGTGATTTGGAGTTCATTTCAATAGTCAATAAGAACTTTTGCGACTTTAAGGGCATAATCGTCTTTTAAGTTGTATATTTTCCATTTGACTTTGGAATGAGTCCTGAGTCATTCCCTCGAGTTCATATGAGTATATAGAGTCTATATATAGGTTCAATTTGATGAACTAACGGATTAAGATCAATTCGGCTTATAACGGTTCGAGTTGGCTAAGAGACCCTTTCTTGGTTTGCTCAAATTGACTCACAAGACCCACTCTATTTTCTCTCATTTAACTCTAATTGGGCTTTATTTACATCCTAGGCGTGTTTAAAAAGGTTGAATTTTGATTCAGAAAGCATTTGGCTTAACTTTGTGTGCAAAAGCGACGATGGTGCACCATAGTTAGCCGCCTTTGTAAAACCTAACCGTGCACCCATGGTTAAGGAATTTTTTCCTAAAATGCCTAAAAATGTGTTCCCCTTCAAAACACGGTCGTTTTGGCTTTTATTTCGTCAAAATCAGACTTAATTTGACCCCTGTACGACTTCTAAAGTGATTAGGAGTCAAAACTGGAGCGGACTGGAGCAAGGCCTCGAGTAACTGTCCAGGCCTAGTTGGTCACCCAAGGACTCCATCTTCGAATAGGTTTTTGACTCCTTTTTCCCCCTGTAACGGATTCCTCTGCCTTTGCAAGTTGTTTCATCTTAGGATTGTGTAAATTTGAGTTGTTTGAGCACTAAGAGAGTCTCTAATAGCCCTAGGATCATTATTTAATGAATTAATCTTAGCCATTGGTTTAGGAGGTCAGTCCTCTATATAAAGAACATAATATTCAGCACATAAGGGGACCATAATTGCACTTTATACTTAGAGAGAGAGGGAGCTACGAGTTGGGAGAGCTAAAGAACATCAAAAGGAAGCTCTTCAACCTTAGGCAAGCAAGAGAACAGGGACTTTGAAGGCAAGAGAGGTGTTACAAGAGGTAAATACCCCTTTCGATTGTTGAATATAGGTCTTCTTTTTCTTCTTCTCCTTCTTCTTCTATGATAGCTCTAGTGCATGTTGTAGCTCCATATGTTAGGATAATTCAATGTTTTTATGATGTTATATGTATGATTCTAAGATGATTCATGGTTTTATATGCTTGATAATCCTTAGTTTACTAAGGATTTGAAAGCTTTATTCTTTTCTTTTTTCTTAAATCATGCATAGTTCATGTCTTACTTGCTGTGATAATTTTTATGAATTGGTGTTTTTGTTAGTTAATATATATATAATATGAATGATATTCATAATAATTTGAGCATGTGTTAGAGTCGTTTCATAGGTTTTAATGCATAATTGTGAAATTAGGGTTTCAGTAACCCTAAATTCACGCAAGTTTCATATAGCATGTTTAAAATAATTCTATGAGTTGTTGCTCATCATGGTTGTTTTATATATGTTGCACATAGTTGAATCATGCTAAGTTTGCATTCATATAGTGGATTTGATAGGGTTTTTGGAGAGATTATCCTTTTCTAAGGATAATTATCCTTTTTGTTAAGTAGGGTTTTGCATGAGAGCTTTTTGTGATGTGTTTAAGCATGAAACCACTTCTATTGTGTTCTAGTATATATGTTTTACGTAGGATATGATGATTGCACCTCTCCATAACAACTTTTTTACGTGAAACTATCTTAGGATAGTTTTGCTTAAGAAAGCTCGTCGTAGGAAGGCATGTTTTCATATTTTACATAAAATGTCATTTTTTTTAGAATAGGCTTTGTCATCATGTTTATTGATATTATTGGAGTCTCTCATGATTGTTAGTATGTTTTTATAGGTTTTTATGCATGTTAGTTAGGTCATTGCATGTAGGGTTGTGTTAGGGTTCGTAGTTATTCATTATTCTTGTTGTTTGCATAATTAATGGATAATTTTAGGCCTTAATGTGATTCTGTCCAGATTAGTGCTTTGTTCTCTTTGCATGGTTTTGTGCACTTGTAAGGGTGCAAACAGGTGCAATAATTGCCTTATTGCAAATAAGGTTGTTATCGCTTAAGCTTGATATTGCTTGGAGTAAATTGCACAAGGTAAGTAGGGTATGAAGTGCACTAATTCACTTTTCTTAACTTTTCTTCACTATTCTCCCTCCTAAGGTTATTCTTTAATAGAGGGATATGGTAAATTTTAGGGTTTCTTTCCACCCCTTTTTCAAAAGTTTATGTCTTTCATTGAAATCTTATTGAGAATCATTTGTCTTTGAAAATCTCTATGGAAGGAAACCTAAGGTTTACCATAAGTCTCTATTAGGATTTAACCCTATTCTATTCGAACTACGTGGACTTTGATCCATGCATTTCGTTGCATGGTACGTAGTTGCTCGTTTTGAGGCTCAAGTTCGCCCTAGGATCTAAGTATCCTAGTTTTGTTCTGTTTTCTTAGTTATATCCTTTTATCCATCACATATGATTGCTATAAGAGTAGGATGGATTTGTGATTGATATGCATGCTGTATTTCATTGTTTGATATTGATTTGCATGTGATTAAGTTATTAAGTTAGCCCAATCAAATTAAGAGACCAACTCGGGCGATGTAGGTGCCTATGGGCTTTGCCCAGAACCTTCCCACATAGTAACGTAGCCCCCGAATCCAATTTTCTGGTTTAAAGACTTTGCCTTTCCTTTTAAAATGGAGTCATGAGATTTTAGAAATAAAACATTTTTATGGTTTTCCTCTTTTCCTTAAAAAATCAGGTGGCGACTCTTTTCCATTTGTTGTCTTTCGTATATTTTGCCAAATCCTGTGGCTCGCTTTCTGGGGTTCACAGCTGTATCTGTATTGCATATGGAATAACTATGATGATTGTGTGCATTTATATAGTGGATTTCTAGGATTTTTATGCATGTATGGTATTAGGATTGCATTAGGGCTTATGAAAGTTCGTTGTTTCTACTGTTAGCATGTTTAGTGGATGATTTTAGGCCATAATACTATTCTATCTAGATTTGTATTGTGTTGTTTTTGCATGGTTTTGAGCACGTGTAAGGGTGCAAATAGGTGTGATAATCGTCTTATGGCATAGAAGGCTGTTATTGCTTAAGCTTGCTAATGCTTGAAGTTATTGCGCGAAGGTAAGTAGGGTGTGGAAGTGCCCCAATTCACTTCTTTCTTCCTTAACCTTTCTCTTCTCCCTCTTTAGGGTTTCTTCTTAATATGAACATATGGTCTTAACTAAAAGTTTCCTACTTTAATAAAATTCTGATTTTTTATTAAAGTTTCCATCTTGTGGAAGTTTTCCTAAATTCAAACTTGGTTTATTTTTTATCTTTTAATAAGGAAACCTAGGGTCTTTATTATAGGTTTATATTAGGATTTAACCCTAATTCTAATCGAATTACGTAGACTTTGATTTATATATTTCGTTGCATAGTACGTAGGCGCTCATTTTGAGGCTCAAGTCCGTTCTAGGATCCAAGTATCTTAGGTTTTTCTTTTCTCTTTTCTTTTTTCTGTTTTATTTTATTTTATTTTCTTTATTTGATTATGCATGGATGATTGGATGGAATATATGATATGCATGCTGTCTTGTGATGATATATGTCAATTTTGTGTGTTGAAAAGACTTTAATTTAGCCCAAATAAACCAAGAGACCGAAAGGATGACATGGGTGCCTATAGGCTTTGCCTAGAACCTTCCCATGTCATTACTTAGCCTCTGAATCCCCGATTTCTTTGGTTTCCAAAAGACTTGTTTTTGCCTTTCCTTTTTAAACATGGAGTCATTCAAATTGTTTTCTTAAAACAAACTGCTTTTAGGGTTTTCCTTGTTTCCTTTAAAAAAGAAGGTGGCGACTCCTTTTTCTTTTTCAAACAAACTTAATCTTTTTCGCCAATCCTTGTGGGCCGCTTTCGTGGGTTCACACCCGCTTTTCAGCTTTCTTCTTCTCTCTTTCAAGTTTTCTTTTCTTCCTCAAGTCATGTTCATAAGTTGCTGTCACTGCTTCCAAAATATCCTCCATGCAAAGTCCAAATGTAGTGTCTTTGATAAATCCAAAAATCTTTTCTTTACAGGCAGTCTCTCTTTCGCCTAAGTTGTTCTTCAACCATCGCTTATACTCGGGGCTCATCATGTAGGGACCATCAGGATTCATAACTTGGACTCGCGATAATTTGCTAGGCCATCGATTTTTCGCCTAAGTAACCACAGAAAGACCTGCAAACACCATAGGATAGTTGCCTCTCAAGGAAGTAGGTATGGTTTGCATGGCACCCATCTGATGACAAACCCTAGAAAGCCAGTAAAAAGAAGTGGACCTCAGTCCTATGAGCCTTACCATTGCATATCCAGAAGTGCGTAGAATCACCTGTTCACTACAGCTCCATATGAAAATGAACCACTTGATATTCCTCCATGAAAGGTGTGAACCCCAGAAATGGTTAAGGCCCACAGGAGGGTTTAAAAGTCGCCAATCTGTGGACCCAGGAAAAGAGGGCCCACGAATGGGTTTGGAAAAAGAAAGGAGTCGCCACCTTATTTTTTTAAAGGAAACAAGGAAAACCCTAAAAACGGTTTTGTTTTAGGAAAACAAAAGATTGACTCCATATTTAAAAATGGAAAGGCAAATGATCTTTTGGAAACCAGAGAATTCGGGGATTCGGAGGCTAAGTTACGATATGGGAAGGTTCTAGGCAAAGCCTATAGGCACCCATATCGCCCTAAACGGTCTCTTAATTTAATTGGGCTAAATCAAAGTCTTAATCACACATAAATCAACAGTTATCATCACAAGACAGCATGCATATCATTCATTCATTCATCCATATAATCATGTAAATCAAAGAAAAACCAGAAAAAAGAAGGAGAGGGAGAAAACCTAGGATACTTAGTATCCTAGGGCGGACTTGAACATCACAAGGAGCGCCTACGTACCATGTATGGAAATACATGGATCAAAGTCCACGTAGTTCGAAAGGGAATAGGGTTATAACCTAATCAAGGCCTATGGTAAACCCTAAGTTTCCTTTCAAGTAAAACATGGTAAGTTTCCAAAATAAATGATTCTCGAAAGATTTTTGGTAAGATATGGAATTTGATAAAAGATGGAAACTTTGATTTAAAAGGTATTTTTTATTGAAAGGAAACTATAGAATCTACCATACCCCTCTATTAGGAAACAACCCTAGGGGGGGGAGAAAGGGAAAGTCTCAAAGGAAGGAAAGAAGGGTGAATTGGGGCACCCTCACACCCTACTTACCTTAAGCAAAAGCAACCTGTCAAAGTAACCACCCTATTGCATAGGGTAATTACCTTATTTGTAAGATTTCATCTCACAATAGCCAAAATAACCACCCCACATTGGTGGGGTAGTTGCACCTGTTGTACCTGTCAAAGCACCTGCAATTTCCATGCAAAACATACCAAAAATACCAACCAAACAAGCTAGATTCCAAATCAAGCCATTATCATGCCCAAACATGGGCTAACACATGCTCAAAATATCATAACAAGGACAAATAACAGATCTGGACAGAATTGAAATAAGGCTTAAAATCAACCACAAGTCATGCAACAACATGAATCATAAGCTAACTAAAATCCTAATTCAACCCTACATGCAATGACATGCAAAAAACCCTAAAATCAACTACTATGAATGCAAAAAAAATGTCATAGCTATCAAATATGCAGCACATATATGTCAACTATGAAGAAAACACAAGGAAAAACCCTAAGCTATCATGCTATATGCAACTTTCCTAATACAAGGATGAATGAAACCCTAGAATCACAATTGTGCTCAAAATCACATAAAATAACTCTAAATCATGCAAAGCCCATCATAGACATCATGCTAATCATGCATATTAATCAATAGAAGCATCCACACATGAGAAAAATACAAGCTTGCACATGAAATATAGCTATTCTAAACATAAACTCAATTTCAGCACTAAAGAAACCCTAGAATCCCAAACATGCAGCAAATCACATGGAACATCATCCTAGCATACTAAACAGCCCATAAATATTATCCTAATCATGCATACATTCCAATGGAAGCAACAAAACACAATAAAAACATAAGCTCTAATATGCCAAAGAGTTATTTCATGCAGAAAACCATTTTAAGCACCTAAGAAACCCTAAAGTCCCAAACATGCAGTAAATCACATGGAATAACATCCTAGCATACTAAACAGCCCACAAATATGATCCTAAACATGCATGGAAGCAACAAGACGTGATAAAAACACAAGCTTTGATATGCAATCATCCTATTCTATGCAAAAACCCTAACTTTAAAGGAGAGAAGAGGAGGAAGGGGGGAATACCTATGGTGAAGTATCCTTTTGCTGCTGTAGGGAGTCCTCCTTCTCTTGTGTACTGCTGGAAACAACCTCCTTCAAGCCTTCAAGCAATGCTCCAGCCTTCCTTCAAGCTTTCTCTCACACTCTCTCACTCTAAGTTTAGGTTAAACTACCCTAAGGATGGCTGCCATAGCCTCCAAGTCTCACCAAAGTGCCTCCAAAGTGTCCTCCCTATTGCTGAAGTATAAGGGGGTATTTATAGGGATTGAGGGGAAACCCTCAATGGTTGGGATTAAAACCCTAGGAATTGATCCAAGGGCTCTTAGAGGTTACCTTGGGGCTCAAGTAGGTCAAAAAAGGCTGAAATTAGGGTTAAATGGCGGCCAAAGGCGAGCAAATCCGAGAAAATAGGGTGGGAGCCGCGTCAAGGCTCAAAAAAGGAAAGTGGCTCGGGTGACCACCTGGGGCTGGGCGGCTAGCAGCCTGGGCCCAGGCGGCTAGCCGCCCAGGCCTGGGTGGTCACCCGAGGCACTGTCAGCTTATGCCCATTTTTGACCCTTTCAGCTTCCAAATGTGTTTCAGGGCCCAAATCAACTCCGATTTTGACGAAACGAAAGCTAAAACGACCGTGTTTCGAAGGGGAATGTAATTTGAGTCACTTGAGGGCGAGAAACCCTAGCCATGGCTGCATGGTTGGGTCCTACAAAGGTGGTTAACCGCTATGCTCCACCATCGCTTAGCTTAGGTATGCACATAGGGTTGCACCGAATGCTTTCTAATTCGAAATTCAACCTCCCTAAACACATTTGGGGATGAAATTAAGACCAATCAAGGTCAAATGAGTAGTCATAGAGTGAAAATCATGAACCAATTCGAGCTAACCCGAAGTAGGTCTCTTAGCCAACTTGAGCCTTGTTGAGCCATTCTAATCCCGAACCTTCAATTCATCGAATTGAACCCACAAATACCTCAAATACAACCATATGAACTCCAATTGGCAACTTGGAGATCATTTCAAGGTCAAATGGAAAGTTTGTGATCAAAAAGACGATTATGCCCCTCAAGTCACAAAAGTTCTAATTAACCCTCGAGATCAACTCCAAATCGAACCAAAATTCATACACACCATCCTTAGGACCCTAGAAACTCAATGCAAAAGACTAGACTCAAAAAGGGAAACAAAAAGACACATGCAATGACAAACCCTAGCTAAGGTGGCAAAAATGGGGTGTGACAGAAGCCCCTCATTGGTGAGCAAGTTTCACTTGCAAGCCAATGACCAAAAGAACAACCCATTTTTGCCCGGGGAATTGACTTCATCAAGATCCACTGGGGAAAAGAGGGTGAACATATCATTGAATTCTTCGAATTCATCATACACAAGCACAAAGGTACTCTTCATAAGTTCTACAGAACTCCTCTCATACTGTATACCAGTTTCACTGGGGAACAAGATGAGGTATCCACAGCTTACATCGAACTTCGTTCGATGAAAGGTCTTCCAATTCTATGCCAGTGACAACTGGCGAATGGTACGAGGTAACATTATGCCATCAAGGCCATCCCAAAATATGAGAAAGATACATCCTTCTCATATTCAAACCGTCAAGGTTATTACTCAATTATCAAGGTAATCACATCCCATACTGCACCAGTGACAACTGGTGAATAATACGAGGTATCCATAGCTTACATCGAACTTCGTTCGATGAAAGGTCTTCCCATACTATGCCAGTGACAACTGGCGAATAGTACGAGGTATCCATAACTTACATCGAACTTCGTTCGATGAAAGGTCTTCCCATACTGTACCAGTGACAACTGGTGAATAGTACAAGGTATCCATAGCTTACATCGAACTTCGTTCGATGAAAGGTCTTCCCATACTTTGCCAGTGACAACTGGCGAATAGTACGAGGTAACACCATGCCATCAAGGCTATCCCAAAATATGAGAAAGATACATCCCTCTCATATTCAAACCATCAAGGTTATCATTCAAATATCAAGGTAAATCACATAACACGAGAAAGATCACGTCCTTCTCTTGCTCAAATCAATCAAGGTAAACACATACCACAGGAAGCCATCAAGGCTATCTCAAAGCATGAGAAAGATACATCCTTCTCATATTCAAACCATCAAGGTTATCATTCAATTGTTAAGGTAGTCACATAGCACGAGGAAGGTCACAACCTTCAATCAGGGTAAACACATACCATTGGGAAAGATCGCATCTTTCAAGTCATCAAGGTAAACATAGGACGTGAGAAAGATTGCATCCTTCTCATATCAAACTCTCAAGGTGAACACATAGCATGAGAAAGATCGCGTCCTTCTCATAATCAAACCATCAAGGTCAACACAAGTCATGGGGAAAGATTGCATCTTTCAAATCATCAAGGTAAGCATGTAATCATGAGAAAGATGGCATCTTTCTCTGACTAAGTCATCAAGACAAAGGTAAGCTTCTACTCACCAACACACAACAAGTTCACCAAGTCATCTCACATGGAGGCTATTCATGCCTCAACTCAAACACCAACTCATATAGGAGACACAATTATCTCATGAAAGCAATCACTCACATGCATATAGGGAAGGTATCTTTATCCCAAATGACAACAAATCATAGTGACATAGGAGGGAATTCATCCCTAATGATCAAAAATCGTATGCATAGAGAAGGTTGTTCAACCCTACTAGCATGCCATGCCCGCACGAGGGCAACCAATGCAATCTCATTCGAATCATTTCATGTCAAACAATGTCAAGGTATTCATTCATTTTTCAACTCAAAACATGCTTGAGATTTCATCTCAAAGAGGGTTCAAAAGCGCGAATAGGCGAGCAAAGGCCAAACGAGCGCAACGGAGCGAGCAAGGGAGGCTGACCACCTGGCCCAGGCGGCTTGCCGCCCCATGCTGGGCGGTTACCCGAGGCTAGGGTCCTCAAAATTCTGGGTTTTTAAACCCTTGACCCCCCATTTGTGCTCACACTCACCCAATTTCGAAAATTGAGAGTTTCTCTCTCTAGAAACTCATTCCATCTTCTCCAAACACTCACAAACACATTCTCAATCAAAGTTTCACTTTTAATTCAAGTTGTGTGCATGAAATAGCATCAAGAACAAGTCATTCAACAACAAAAACCAGCATCAATCATCAAGTTGCAAGATCAAATTCATCATCTTTCTTATCAAACCCATTTTTCTCACATACGAGCTCAACCACCAACAATGGCTTCTAGCAATGATTCCAACATCAAGTATCCATATTATGTGATCAAGAATACATACAAGGCACCAATCTATGATGCATCCCAAGACAAGGTGTTGCTTGAACCTAAGAAGCATCTCTCCTACCTCCATTCCCAACATGAGGTTAGTTCTTCCCAACTTAACATGTTTATCATGAAATTTTGATTTCTATTGGATAAAATGCATTCCCATGATCTTCTTTTGATTGTTTCTATCATTGTTAAGCCAAGTTCATTGATTTGGCAAGGATTGAATGTGCAAAAAGCTTGTTTCCCAATGCTTGAGAAAAGATGCCCACCAAGTGTTTGATAAAATGCCAAAGAGACAAAAACATGTTCAATTCTTGAAAAATCAATTGGTTTTCATTGTAGTGTAAAGTCAAATGGTCTTGGCAAGGATTTGGTATACAAAAATCTTTCATTTCAATGCTTGAAAACAAGTCACACACCAAGTGTTCGATAAAATGCCCGAAAGGCAAAAACATGTTCAATCCTTACAAAACCAATGAATTTGAATACACAAGGTCATGGGCATTCATTCCTAATTCATTTCATGAATCAAAACCCAAATTTTAAAACTTTTGGAAAACCATTTGAAATCAATTACCAATGTATGCCCAATATCTCTATGTTTTCTATGCTAACTCAATACACAATCTTTTGACATAGCCCGACTTCCAAAGTCTCCGTACAAGGACATCAATAAAGGGACTCATCTCTTGGTGGAGACATATGAATCATGCCCAACCACGTGCTCGCAAGATAATAAAGAAGGCGGGTTTTGAGCCCTTCCTAGATGCTCTATGGAACGAGCAATGGGATAGGCAAGCATTATTTGCCTTGACAGAGCTATGGTGGGACACCACCAACACTTTCCATTTTAGCTTCGGGGAGATGACCATGACCCCTAAGGATTTCACCATGATAACTGGGTTGAGCTTGAAAGGCAAGCGCTTGGACTACTATGAACATGCCAACATGGATCAAAACTACATAGTAGCTCTACTTGGGGTTGAAGCGGAATTAAGCCCAAAAGGTGTGCGCCGTACTTGGCTCTACAACACCTTTGCCACTGAAGAAGAGAGTGAGGGGACGGATCCCCAATACATTGTGAGAGCTTTCTTGCTCTACATGATTTCATGCACCTTCTTTGCGGGCACCAATGACATGGCTCGACTTGAGTTGCTAGCTAGCATGGAAGATGTGAACAAAATTGGGAGATACAATTGGGGTGGAGCTGCTTTCGCAAACATGTATCGCTCCATGACTGACATGTCCCGAGGAGTTGCAAAGAACTTTGGGGGACTTCCTTTCGTTTGGGAGGTAACAAAGAACATTCAATTCTCTATTATTTCCCGAAACTTAACACACACATGATTTCATCTATATTTTTTTGGTTTTCCACAGATATGGTACTACGAGTACCTGAACATGTGTCGCCCAACTCTTGCTAGTGATGCCATGTCATGGCCCATCCTTCAGAATTATGCTCCATCTTGCTTGGCTACAAGAGCCTCCAATCGACACGATTATGCCCATGCAAGGGCATATCTTGCTAGCTTGACTGTTGATATGGTAGAATCTTTCTTTCTCTTTATCTTTTTTATCTTTTTTCTCATTTCCCATTTCAAACTCAACAGGTGGAATGGGATCCATGGAGGTTGTGGGAGCATAGGCTTCCCGAGAAGTACTCCTCTTGTTTGGAGTTGACAAGCAAAAGGGTCCTTTTTGAAGGCCCCACAGGTAGAAGCTGGTATCTTGGGGAACGAGTCCTGAGACAAGTCCATGGAAACATGAATGCAGCTGTGACACCTTCCATGCCACCAGAGAACATGAGGCACACTAGCCACCTAGTGGGGGATGAACTAGAAGAAGCTTTGAGGGGTTGGGATGCTGAGGGATTCGCCTCCCCTCGCATAGAATACACTGCCTTTTGCCGACAATATCTAATGAATCCTAGGGTCACTGGTCTCCCACCTCAAGGGGTGAGCTCCCCCATACTCTTAAACTCTTTTTAAGATTATAAGAAAGACTCCATTTGACAAGTATTTGAATTTCAGGGCCGACGGGCAAGGGGACACAGCTCCACAGTTGGATCTGCCACTGGGATGACTTACAATGACGAGGATGAGGACCTTGAAGGAAATCAACCTCCACCCCTCCCACAACTAAATTGGTATGTGAACTTGTGCAGTGGGACAAAATTTGTGAAGACTGACATTACCCATCCACCATTCGATGAATATCCCAAGATCGATCCATATTATGAGAATGTGAGTTCTAAACTCTTATCTTCTTGAAATTGGATTCTTTCATTATTGTTAACCATGTTTATACTCTCCTAGGTTCCACGGGAGTATGCCCAGGAATGCATCGAACTCAATGAAGGATTGAGGAGGGATCTTGTGCGAATGAGTTTAGAGAACTCAGTTCTGGAAGCACGCTTAAATCCCCAAGTGAGTGATCATCTCATTAACTTTCAACTAGGATTGGCACCATTACCCTCCTAACTCATTATCTTTGTTTGCAACAGGCATCATCATCTAATCCACCACAGGATATGCCCCCTCCTAGAGCGCCTCGTGCAGGGCATGATGGAGCGGGGCCAAGTCGAAAGAGAAGGCCCACGGGAAATCATTGAGTTTCACTCACCTCTTGTTAGGAATGTTTGGAATCTTTCTATCTATCTTGTCATGTATTAATTAGGAATTTCAATTCCCAACCTTGAACCTTTATTATGGATACTTGATGAATCTATGTTGAACTTTATTGCAATGATATGATCTTGTATTGAGTGAAAAATGGGCTTAAATCAAGCACAAAAAAGTCAAAACATCACAAAAGGGCCAAACGAAGGCATAACAAGGCAAAAATGGGCGAAACAAGACGGCGGCCTCGGGTGACCACCTGGGGCTGGGCGGCTAGCCGCCTGGGCCCAGGCGGCTAGCCGCCCAGGCCTGGGTGGTCACCCGAGCCCGAAGCGGTGTTTCGCCTGATTTTAGGAAACTTCCTATTTTGACGGGATTCCACCTTCCAAAACACGGATTTCCGAATTTTTTCTTATAAAAGCACATCCAAGGGGTCTCAAACCCTACTAACATTCATTGAGAGCAAGTTATGGAAGCCCTAGACAAACTCTTGAGTGATTTTCTGAAGGTTATGAGTGCGGAGGCAAGGAAGGAGTTCAAGCGCTACTGCTTGGATCCGTTGTTTTCTTTGATGCATGTGAAGCTTGAAACCACTCTTCTCACTGCTGCTACATACTTTTGGGATCCCCAACTTCATGTATTCCGCTTCAACTATGAAGAACTATGCCCAACAATGGAAGAGTTCTGCGCTTTGTATGGAGTTTCACCTGTAGGACCTTTCATCCTCCCTACTCCACGCTCAAGTTACTCGATTTCCTTCTCCAACTTCCTTGGGATTTCTCAACAAGAGGCCTCTATATTTGTGAAGGATCACATGGTGAACCTCATGGAAATAGCAACTTCCTTTTTGGCTCATGATAGCAAAGGTACCCTGGATTTCAACCTTCCTACTCAACATGCTCTTGCTTTCTGCTTGGTTGGTCGCTTCCTTATCTCCACGGGGACTCTCTATGTCCCTATTCAAATTTGTGAACTAATTCCTTTTCTTCTTGAATACAACAACCTGATTCCCATAGTGCTAGCTGAAACTCTCAACAGTTTAGACAAAGTTCATGATAACCCACAAGCCCCATTAGGAGGGAGCCCCGTTCTACTGCAGATGTGGCTTCTTGAAAGGCTTAATTTCTTATCTCTTACCACCATCAATCCATACAAACCTCAACATTACTGCTGCCGTCGAGTTGAACTCCCTGGTCAATTTTCTTTGAGGGAATGGTTAGGCTACTTCCAAACTCTCTCATGGCGAAACATCAGGTGGTTTGTCTCCACATGGGGATGCAAGGAACAAATTCTTCTTCGAACTTCTGGGTGTGCTATGGTCAAGCTCGTAGGGTTGAGGTCAACTTCATTCTATTGGACTTCAAGAATCCTTCGTCAAATGGGTGCCATGCAAACCATACCTACTTCTGTGGTATTTGATCATTCTGTCGAACCTGTGGGCCCCACAATGGTTAAGTGGGCCAAGACTAGATGGACTGACCAACTGAAACTGACTCGAGTTGAAAACACTGATGGGCCTTATGTTATGAGCCCTGAATACAAGACATGGTTGAAGACTAGCTTGGGTGAAAGAGAAACCATTCGCAGGAAAAGGATTTATGACCTTATCAAGGACACAGGACTTGGATTTTGCAGGGAAGACATTCTGGAAGCAGTGGAAGCAGCACATGCTCATGACTTGCGAAAGAAGCGAAGACTTGAAAGAAAAGAGAAGAAAGCAAACCAAGAGACTCTGAAGAAAAACAAAAAGACTTGAAGACTTTTAGAAATAGGTTATCTATGGCATGTCAATAGTTCTTTATCTAACATCAATAAATTGCTATGTCAATCAATTAGTTCTAAATGAATTGCCAATAATAACTTAATTTTGAGATTTGTTGTTGTGGTGTTGTTTGGACCGCACCCAAGGTAACTTTATGGGCTGCCTACGTATCCCCATCCTTTTTTCATTTTTTCTTTTCTTTTCATTTTTTTCTTTTTTCTTTTTTTTTTTTTTTTTTTTTTTTTTTTTTTAGGAATGGGGAATCAGGCCCTCGTAGTTCAAATGCCTTAACTTTTGCCTAGGCCGCCCTTATGGGTTTTCAACCTAGCAGGCCTTACACATAATACTTCTTCAATTGATCCAAATTGGTAGGACGAGCGAACTCAATTCCATCAAAATCCATGAGGCGAACAGCCCCTGCTGGTAATATCTCTTTGATAACATACGGACCACCCCAACTTGGCTTGAACTTTCCTCGTGGATCAAAAATAGGAGCTCTGATTTCTTTCAACACCAAATCCCCTGTCTTCAAACCTCGGTCTTTGACATGCTTGTTGAATGCTCTTGCAACCCTTCGCTGATATCCCTGCACATGATACAAGGCCCTCAATCGCCTTTCATCGAGCAATGCCAGCTCATCATAACGGTTCTTAACCCAATCTGCTTCTGCTATCTGACTCTCCATAGCAACCCGTAATGACGGTACCTCCAACTCAATAGGCAAAACAGCCTCCATCCCATACACCAAGGAATAAGGGGTAGCCCCTGTTGATGATCTCACAGATGTTCTATAGCCCCACAAGGCTAATGGCAACTTCTCATGCCAATCAGTGTAGGTGTCAGCTGTTTTCTGTAGTATCTTCTTAACATTCTTGTTGGCGGCCTCCACTGCTCCATTAGTCTGCGGGCGATAAGGGGAGGATAGATGGTGCACTATGTTGTATTTCTGCAAAAGCTCCTTGGTTTCTTTCTGAAAGTGCTGACCATTGTCTGAAATAATCTCATGGGGTACCCCATATCTGTAGACGATGTTGAGCTGTATGAACTGTGCTACCTTCTTGGCATTCAGGGTCTTGAAGGAAGCTGCTTCTACCCACTTAGTGAAGTAATCAATAGCTACCAAGATGTACTCATGCCCATTGGAGGCTTTCGGCTTAATCTGTCCAATTATATCTATCCCCCACACTGCAAACGGCCAAGGCGACGACATGCTTGTCAAAGGCATGGAAGGCAAGTGTTGTCCATTAGCAAAGACTTGACATTTGTGACACTTCTTAACATGTGCATGGCAATCTCTCTCCATTGTAGACCAATAGTAACCCAACCTTATGATTTTCTTGGCTAGCATATAACCATTCATGTGCGGTGCTCCAACTCCTTCATGGATTTCACTAACAAGACGCTCGGCTTCTTCCTCAGTGACACACAACAGATGGACCCCATCGTATGACCTTCGGTATAGCTTTCCTCCACACAAAACATAGTGACTTGCTAGTCTCCTCAGTGTTCTCCTATCAACGCGGGTTGCTCCTTCAGGATACTCCTTTTCCTCAATGAATTTCATGATGTCATAGTACCAAGGATGGCCATCTTTCAACTCTCCTTCTCGAATAGAACAGCAATACACAGGTTTTTCTCTACATTCTATCACCAATGGTTTTACATTCCCACCATCCGGGATTTCCACCATAGAAGCTAGAGTTGCCAAAGCATCAGCGAACTGATTCTTATTTCTTGACAAATAGTTGAACTCTATTTCCACAAATTCCTTAGTCAAGGCTTCTAAGTAAGCATGATACGGCAACAGCTTCTCATCACGAGTCTTCCACTCTCCCTTTATCTGGCAGATAATCAGTGCTGAATCTCCGAAAACTTCTAACTCTTTGATCCCCAGTTCTAGTGCAGCTTCCAATGCAAGGATGCAGGCTTCATACTCGGCAATGTTGTTGGTGGCTTCAAACCCTAACTTAACCGCCAATGGTGTGAATGCTTCTTCAGGTGAGACTAGTAGAACTCCTATCCCATACCCTCTCTTATTTGCAGCTCCATCAAAGTATACTTTCCAACTCTTCTTTCCAATCTCCAGGACATCCTCATCGGGGAATTGATCATTAAATTGTTCTGATGACGCCACAGGGCAGCTAGCCAAGTAATCTGCAATGACACTTCCTTTTACTGACTTCTGTGTTACATACTTTATGTCGAATTCATTGAGAAGAATTGACCATCGGGCAGTTCTGTAGGACAAGACCGGCCTTTCTATCAGGTACTTCAGTGGGTCTATTCGGCTTATCAAGAAAACCTCATACGACATCATGTAGTGACGGAGTTTCTGAGTTGCCCATACCAAAGCCACACAAGCCTTCTCTATGGCATTGTACTTCACCTCATAGTCTGTCATCTTCTTGCTTAGATAGTAAATGGCATTCTCCTTTTTCGACCCCTCAAGGTACTGAGCTAGCATAGCTCCCGTCGCGGTTTCAGTGACCGTCAAGTATAACAATAACGGCTCACCTTGTTGCGGAGGAACTAGAATTGGTGGATTACTCAAATACCTTTTGATGATCTCAAAAGCTTCTTGACATTCTTCGTTCCATACCTTCGGCACCCCCTTCTTAAGTAACTTGAAAATCAGCTCGCATACCATAGTCAAATTAGCAATGAACCTGCTTATGTACTGAATTCTCCCCAAGAACCCTCGAATCTGCTTTTCTGTGCTAGGCGGCTCCATCTCCACAATGGCCTTGATTTTTCCCGGATCAACCTCAATTCCTCTCTGAGTAATCATGAATCCTAATAGCTTGCCCGTAGTGACACCAAAGGCGCATTTCTGTGGATTCAAACGCAAGTTGTACTTCTTTGCTCGCTCCAGGAACCTTTCCAGTGCCATGAAGTGTCCTTCTCGATCCACGGACTTCACGATCATGTCGTCCACATATACTTCCACCTCCTTGTGGATCATGTCATGCAGCAATGTTGTAGCAGCTCTTTGATAGGTAGCCCCAACATTTCTCAAACCGAATGGCATCACTTTATAGCAATACGTTCCCCACTGTGTGATGAAGGCCGTTTTCTCCATATCTTGCGGCGCCATCTTTATCTGATTGTATCCGGAAAACCCATCCATGAAAGAGAGGAGCGCATGTCCTACAGTACTATCTACCAATACATCAATGTGAGGCAAAGGAAAATCATCCTTAGGGCTTGCTGCATTAAGGTCTCGAAAATCCACACACATCCTCACTTTTCCATCCTTTTTAGGCACGGGAACTATATTAGATAACCACTTGGGATACTCCACAACCTGTAGGAACCCCGCATCGAGTTGCTTGGTTACTTCCTCCTTTACCTTCAATGCCCACTCGGGTTTCAATCTTCTCAATTTTTGCTTTACCGGCTTTTTAAGGGGATTGGTGGGGATGAAGTGCTGCACAATGTCTGGATCTATGCCGGGCATGTCTTCATAAGACCATGCAAAGGCTGTTATGTTGGCCTTTAAGAGGGCTATCAGCTTTTCTTTCTCAAGTGGTGAGAGGGTTATCCCAATTTTAATTATCTTTGGCAATTCATTTGTCCCTAAATTGATTGATTCCAATTCATCCATGTTAGGTTCGGTGACACCCCTTTTCCTTCGCTCGACGAGCTCCGGGGGGACGTCATTCCTAGGATCTATATCCATGCCATAAATATCCATAGAAGAGAGAAAAGAAACACTGCAAGCAAACAATGTATAAAAGAAACACACTTCATTAAAGGAACCAACAAAAAGACACAAACTTAAAAAGGAAACAAAATTTGGTGCCACAACTATGAAACGACTCCTAACTCCACAAAGTGGGATAGGCGGACACACTTTATTGAAAGCAGGAAAGACTCTAACTAAGGAACCTACAAGCTACTATCAGGTAGGTCATGATCTTCCTCTTCAAGGATTTCTGCAATGGTTCCATCTTCTAGGTACCAATTGTGAAGTGGCATGGTTGCATGGTGAATTGACGAATCTTGGCAATCTTCTGTTGCTGACTCCCCCAAAGTAAGAACCATATCTTGGAACATGGTAACCATGGTTTCAGAATCCATGTGCTCCACCCAGTCTTCTTCTTTCTTCTTTCCCACAGAATTGTACCAACTTGTCAAGCTCTGAGGATTCAGCCCCTCTGTAAAGTACTTGTCACAAAAATCCTTGTCTGCCAGTGCTGGATCAGAACTTGGGTAAAAAGTGCAATAGTGTGAGGGCTCTTCCTCTCCAAACTCTTGTTCTATGCACTGCACATACTCAAACCCAGACAAGGGTATCTCAATTGATTCAGGTTTTATTTCACATATGGGTACACCCGCCATTTTCAAATCATAGTCCCCTTGAATCGTGACAATGGCTCCCTCATGAGGGAACTTTACCTTTTGATGCAATGACGATGGTACAGCCCCAGCAGGATGAATCCAAGGCCTTCCCAATAACAGATTAAAGCATGACGGCACATCCAAGACTTGAAACTCTACTCTGAACTCTGTGGGTCCCATGATTAAAGGTAAAGTGATCATCCCAATTACTTCTCTACGGGTATTATCATACGCCCTCACTGTCTGCCCAGATGGAATGAAATCAGTGGGCCCCAAGCCCAAAACAGTTGCAGTTCTCAAGGGACATACATTTAGTGCGGAACCATTATCAATCAAAACTGTGGGAACCCTCTTCCCCATGGTATCAACAGTTATGTGCAAGGCTTGGGAGTGGCTTGGCCCACTCTTAGGTAAGTCCGCCTCTGTGAACACTATAGTGGAATTCTTCGGAGCAGGGTTTACTAGATTCACCAATCCCTCAGGAGACAAATCAACTGGAACCTGTATCTGGTTTAACAACTTCAGCACTGTCTGTCTGTGCTTGTGAGAGGCCATAAGCAAGCCCCAGATGGTGATATTGGCATTGGTCTTCTTCAATTGTCGGAGTACTTCATCCTCTTCTTCTTGCACATCAAGGCGCTTATCTAACTCACCCAGTGGATTATTAGATTCCAAGTGCGGAGGCTTGAAATGGCGGCCCCCTCTTGTCATGTGGTCTACTTCTTCATCACTAGCCCATATGTCATCAATTTCATTTGTGTCACCCATCAGGTCATCCCATTCAATCATGTCAATGTCCTCCATCTGCACCTCTTCAGGTATATCATCCCAGCCCGTAGGAATTATGGGCTCACTTGGCAATGGATCAGGATAAAGCACATAGTAATCGAATTTCCCCGAAGGTTCCCCCAATAACCCCACTTGAGGGTCTCCTGCTTCATATCTTTCTTTCAACTGCTGTTGGATGGACTTCTTTGGCAATTGCAGGGTCTTTTGATCAATGAGGTCTTGGACGACCTTTCTCAACATAGCACAGTCCTCAGTGTCATGGCCGGGTATACCATGGTATTGGCAATATTGATGGGGTGTTTGGGGTCTTGGCTTTGGAGGGTGAGGTATGATAAGGCCTTGGTTACAGCATTGGTGAAAGGCTTGGGTCAAGGACATGGGTAATGGAGTGTATTGTCTTATGGGTAGGCAAGGTCGAGATGGGTCGGCTTCAATGGCATTTATGGAGTTGGATGAATTATGAGAGGGAAGTGGATTTTGAGTGACATTTGGGCGATTTGGTGGAGTTGGTGGTGAGATGATTTGCTTGTCAAGTAAGTCTTGGATCTCATGCCTAAGGCGATAGCAACGGTTGGTTGAGTGGCCTTTGGCTTGGTGGAATTTGCAGTATTCATTCTCATTGTAGCTCTTGGGCAATGGATTTGGTGGTGGTCTTGGGTCGAGAGGTTTCAACAGGCCTCGGCTTTTTAGCTTTTCAAGTACTTTCTCAAGTGGCATATGCAGCTCGGTGAATTGGCGAGGTGGGTTGGTGTCATTTAGGGAGATAGGTTGAATGGGTTGGGCTATGGCATTGACCTCGGCATTGTTTTTCCCAACAAAGTTCGGCCTGCGGCTCTTTTGGACTTCTTCTGTCTTGATTGACCCATCGGCAATGGCATCCTCAACTTGTGTACCTGCTCCGATAAGAGCCTTGAAATTAGGGAAGTAGTGAGCAAAGAGGTGCTTGTGATACACCGGCAATAGGTTCTTAACCACCAACTGGATCTGATCTTCCTCATTCGGTCTATCCGCCATTTTCGAGGCCTTTTGCCTCCACCTTGTAATGAAAGCGGAAAAGGTCTCATTAGCCCCTTGTTTTGTGGTCTCTAGGTCCCTTCTTGTGACATCCACCTCAGTGTTGTACTTGTAGTGCTCTGAAAACTCATTACATATGTCCTCCCAAGTTCGGGTTCTATTCTCATCCAAAGCTAGGAACCATTTTAAAGCAGAAGTGGCTAGGGTTTCATGGAACATTTGGGCCAAGAGTTCATCTGTCGCTCCTCGAGGGTGCATAGCCCGTACATACATCTTCAAATGGGTCTTAGGGCAGCCCGTTCCATCAAACTTTTCTAATTCGGGCATCTTGAATTGTAGTGGAATACGAGCTTGAGGAAACAAAGATAGGGTACGTACATCCACCATGTCATCTGTCCTACGGATTCCCTTTATAGTTCTTTCCAAGGCTTCTACCTTGCTAGCCAACACAGAGTCTGTATCAGAGGTCTTCCCCTTACTTCCCCCTTCTAGGTTAAAAACTTCAGGTGATTCATTCCCCTTGGGCTTAGTACTTCCTCCATCATTGGTCTTAGTGCCTTCTCCAGACTGGGTCCCATTTTCAGTGTTATCCCCCGGGGTACGGCCATTATTCTGCTCGGGTTCCGACATCTTATGTTGGATATCTTGGGCCATTTTCAATGCTCTCTCGGATACATCAGTGGTGTAATCAAGCTTGGTCATGATAGCCTTTAAACAAGTCTCAACATCAAAACCCCCTTCACTAGTTGCTTCGTCGGCCATATCTGACTGGTTGGTAGAATCAATTTTCAGTAAGCGCCCTTGCTGGTCGCGGATCCAAGCCAGTACGTCCTCTCACTCCTCTACGAAAGGGAACAATCAGTCTCTCATCCTAAGGGTATGTCCTAGGCTTCCATATTTGTCTCAATGACTTCACATCATATATACTCAATTAGTCCCTTTTAATCCAATCACCTTTGCAAGGGTCATGGGCGAAAGGTACGTATTAAGGATATAGGGTGCAAAGGTTCTCTTATTAAATGTTCATTAAGCACATCACAAACACGGTCATGATATCATTACAAACAATGTGGGTGCATAAGGGTGAAACCATAGTGTCCTGCAAGTCTGTCTATATGGACTAATGATAAGGGTAGGCTGGGGTCCTTCACTTGCTTGAGCAATCTTTATACCTAACCACATGTGGCATCAGGAACGCCGCGTGGGTCCAGCAGTACGTGATTAACTCATTTAATATACCCAAGGGCAAGCCCAAGGGTACTCGGCAAGAGAGGTTGAGAGCTTTCGCCCCAACTCATGGAATCAGGAAAACCAAGGTTGAGGCTAGGCCCGTCAGTGGCAAGGGACATCGATCCTAACATGCAAGAGTTTGCGCACACAATGCAATAAATGAAAGCACACAATCAAGCGAATGCAATGTGATTGATTTTAATTAAACAAAAGAAATTAACTTAGCCCAATCAAATTGTATAGAGTCTAGCCCACAAGTCCCCAGTGGAGTCGCCAGTTCTGTGAACCCCAGAAATGGTTAAGGCCCACAGGAGGGTTTAAAAGTCGCCAATCTGTGGACCCAGGAAAAGAGGGCCCACGAATGGGTTTGGAAAAAGAAAGGAGTCGCCACCTTATTTTTTTAAAGGAAACAAGGAAAACCCTAAAAACGGTTTTGTTTTAGGAAAACAAAAGATTGACTCCATATTTAAAAATGGAAAGGCAAATGATCTTTTGGAAACCAGAGAATTCGGGGATTCGGAGGCTAAGTTACGATATGGGAAGGTTCTAGGCAAAGCCTATAGGCACCCATATCGCCCTAAACGGTCTCTTAATTTAATTGGGCTAAATCAAAGTCTTAATCACACATAAATCAACAGTTATCATCACAAGACAGCATGCATATCATTCATTCATTCATCCATATAATCATGTAAATCAAAGAAAAAACAGAAAAAAGAAGGAGAGGGAGAAAACCTAGGATACTTAGTATCCTAGGGCGGACTTGAACATCACAAGGAGCGCCTACGTACCATGTATGGAAATACATGGATCAAAGTCCACGTAGTTCGAAAGGGAATAGGGTTATAACCTAATCAAGGCCTATGGTAAACCCTAAGTTTCCTTTCAAGTAAAACATGGTAAGTTTCCAAAATAAATGATTCTCGAAAGATTTTTGGTAAGATATGGAATTTGATAAAAGATGGAAACTTTGATTTAAAAGGTATTTTTTATTGAAAGGAAACTATAGAATCTACCATACCCCTCTATTAGGAAACAACCCTAGGGGGGGGAGAAAGGGAAAGTCTCAAAGGAAGGAAAGAAGGGTGAATTGGGGCACCCTCACACCCTACTTACCTTAAGCAAAAGCAACCTGTCAAAGTAACCACCCTATTGCATAGGGTAATTACCTTATTTGTAAGATTTCATCTCACAATAGCCAAAATAACCACCCCACATTGGTGGGGTAGTTGCACCTGTTGTACCTGTCAAAGCACCTGCAATTTCCATGCAAAACATACCAAAAATACCAACCAAACAAGCTAGATTCCAAATCAAGCCATTATCATGCCCAAACATGGGCTAACACATGCTCAAAATATCATAACAAGGACAAATAACAGATCTGGACAGAATTGAAATAAGGCTTAAAATCAACCACAAGTCATGCAACAACATGAATCATAAGCTAACTAAAATCCTAATTCAACCCTACATGCAATGACATGCAAAAAACCCTAAAATCAACTACTATGAATGCAAAAAAAATGTCATAGCTATCAAATATGCAGCACATATATGTCAACTATGAAGAAAACACAAGGAAAAACCCTAAGCTATCATGCTATATGCAACTTTCCTAATACAAGGATGAATGAAACCCTAGAATCACAATTGTGCTCAAAATCACATAAAATAACTCTAAATCATGCAAAGCCCATCATAGACATCATGCTAATCATGCATATTAATCAATAGAAGCATCCACACATGAGAAAAATACAAGCTTGCACATGAAATATAGCTATTCTAAACATAAACTCAATTTCAGCACTAAAGAAACCCCAGAATCCCAAACATGCAGCAAATCACATGGAACATCATCCTAGCATACTAAACAGCCCATAAATATTATCCTAATCATGCATACATTCCAATGGAAGCAACAAAACACAATAAAAACATAAGCTCTAATATGCCAAAGAGTTATTTCATGCAGAAAACCATTTTAAGCACCTAAGAAACCCTAAAGTCCCAAACATGCAGTAAATCACATGGAATAACATCCTAGCATACTAAACAGCCCACAAATATGATCCTAAACATGCATGGAAGCAACAAGACGTGATAAAAACACAAGCTTTGATATGCAATCATCCTATTCTATGCAAAAACCCTAACTTTAAAGGAGAGAAGAGGAGGAAGGGGGGAATACCTATGGTGAAGTATCCTTTTGCTGCTGTAGGGAGTCCTCCTTCTCTTGTGTACTGCTGGAAACAACCTCCTTCAAGCCTTCAAGCAATGCTCCAGCCTTCCTTCAAGCTTTCTCTCACACTCTCTCACTCTAAGTTTAGGTTAAACTACCCTAAGGATGGCTGCCATAGCCTCCAAGTCTCACCAAAGTGCCTCCAAAGTGTCCTCCCTATTGCTGAAGTATAAGGGGGTATTTATAGGGATTGAGGGGAAACCCTCAATGGTTGGGATTAAAACCCTAGGAATTGATCCAAGGGCTCTTAGAGGTTACCTTGGGGCTCAAGTAGGTCAAAAAAGGCTGAAATTAGGGTTAAATGGCGGCCAAAGGCGAGCAAATCCGAGAAAATAGGGTGGGAGCCGCGTCAAGGCTCAAAAAAGGAAAGTGGCTCGGGTGACCACCTGGGGCTGGGCGGCTAGCAGCCTGGGCCCAGGCGGCTAGCCGCCCAGGCCTGGGTGGTCACCCGAGGCACTGTCAGCTTATGCCCATTTTTGACCCTTTCAGCTTCCAAATGTGTTTCAGGGCCCAAATCAACTCCGATTTTGACGAAACGAAAGCTAAAACGACCGTGTTTCGAAGGGGAATGTAATTTGAGTCACTTGAGGGCGAGAAACCCTAGCCATGGCTGCATGGTTGGGTCCTACAAAGGTGGTTAACCGCTATGCCTCACCATCGCTTAGCTTAGGTATGCACATAGGGTTGCACCGAATGCTTTCTAATTCGAAATTCAACCTCCCTAAACACATTTGGGGATGAAATTAAGACCAATCAAGGTCAAATGAGTAGTCATAGAGTGAAAATCATGAACCAATTCGAGCTAACCCGAAGTAGGTCTCTTAGCCAACTTGAGCCTTGTTGAGCCATTCTAATCCCGAACCTTCAATTCATCGAATTGAACCCACAAATACCTCAAATACAACCATATGAACTCCAATTGGCAACTTGGAGATCATTTCAAGGTCAAATGGAAAGTTTGTGATCAAAAAGACGATTATGCCCCTCAAGTCACAAAAGTTCTAATTAACCCTCGAGATCAACTCCAAATCGAACCAAAATTCATACACACCATCCTTAGGACCCTAGAAACTCAATGCAAAAGACTAGACTCAAAAAGGGAAACAAAAAGACACATGCAATGACAAACCCTAGCTAAGGTGGCAAAAATGGGGTGTGACAAAAGGGTTTGGAAGTAACCTAACCAATCCCTTAAGGAAAATTGTCCAGGCAGTTCAACACGGCGGAGACAGTAATGTTGGGGTTTATATGGTGAAATAGTAGTGGGTGACAGAAATTTGAGTCTTTCAAGTAACCATATCTGTAACAAAATGGGGCTACTTCCTAAGGGAACTTTCGGGTCTTCATGAATTGTATCTAAGCCATTCAGAGTTTCAGCTAATACCATGGGAATTATGTTATGGCGCTTGGTAAGAAAAACAATCAATTCACAAATTTGTATGGGAACATGTGGAGTACCAGTGGAAATAAGGAAACGACCAATCAGGCAAAAAACAAGTGCATGCTTAGTAGGAAAGGTGTAGTTTAAAATACCCTTACTATTATAGGCCAAGAAAGAAGTTGCAACTTTCATCAAATCCACCATATTTTCACAAATATTGAAGCATATTGTTGGTGAATCCCAAGAAAATTAGAGAAGGAAGTAAGATAACTTGGGCGAGGAGTAAGGAGAATGAAAGGGCCTAGCGGTGAAACTCCACACAAAGCACAAAAACTCCTCCAAGGTTGGGCACAATTCTTAATAGTTGAAGCGGAAAACATGAATTTCGAGGTCCCAAAAATATGCAGCAGCAGTTGCTGCGACTTTAATAATGCTCCCAAGTGCAGGATGTCGCGAAGTAATAAATTCTCGGTGAGTCCGAGGTCGAACCACAGGGAAGGGGAATAATTAGCAGAAAAGATTGAGAAAAGATTTTAGAAATTTGGTTGCTTGGTTGCAGAGAATTAGTTTGATTGAAAACAATAATTTAAAAGCACTAAGGTTCAGAGGTCCACTCACAACAAGTATTAGATATTTGCTAACGACTCAATTTTATAACTCAACTGAGATTCATACGAAGGATGACCCCAGTCGGATGATGTAACAATTAATTTTACTCAAAACAATTCTAAAAAATATGGATTCATAAAATTGATTGATTTAATGCATGAGAAAACTAGTAATTTAATTCGCAGGGAATTCTAAGCATTCACCGTACCCGGAGTTAACGATAAATAAAAGAATTATACAGAATAAATACTTTGCAAAATAATCAAAATCAATCAAAACTATAAAACCTTACATTAAATCCATGAAAGAGTCATTAAACAAATACCAAATAATTGTTGTGGCTTCACTCCTAACCTTAGCAAAACGTTTAGCTACTCATGATACTAGAAAACTAAAGAGAGGTAGAAGAAGAAGAACAAGAGAGAGGTGTGTAGAAGAGAAGAGGAGAAGTAATATATAGAGGTGCAGCCACCTTTTCCTTTCCATGTAATCTTAGGGTTTCCAAGAGAAAGAGGAGAGAAATTAGGAAACAAATTGGGAATCCCGGTTTTTTCTAGCAGGGCTAACTTGTAACCCGTTTTTGACCTACTAAACGTTGAAATCACGAAAAATTCGTGAAATAAAATATTGTAGGGCTTCAAATCAGCTTTCTAAGGACACTAATTTCACATAAATTGGACTTCGGAGTCAAAAGTTATGGCCAAAATACGGTAACTGCTCCAAACTTCCTTTTTAATCTTCTTTCCAACTTTGGGGTTGCCAATTTCTTTGCTAAAATCTTCTAAAATTAATGCACTTCAACCTTGCAAAGCTTCTATATATTTCCAAATAAATTTAGAATGCTTGACCATATGAAATTGGCTTCCTACAAAAATAAAACACACATTAACACACCACTTTAAGCATAAGAGCATGTATCAAGAGAATTCCTGTATAATGTGTAAAATGTGGAATTAAGTGCCAAATAAATGTGATAATGCCTACTAAAAGTATAACATTAATACAATTTTAAGCTATTATCAGCAGTTAGGAGGTTTGTTTCAAGTTTCACATGTCTCAAGGAAAGCAATGGATCTAAGCCAAAGCATTTGAACTTAGATTTTGCTCCAGCACCCATAACTCTCAAAAACCCTCCAAAAAATTTGTCTAGAGCCTCCATAATTTCTATCAATGAATAAAAGTAGGTTTAGAGACCCCTTGGGCGTGTTTTTATAGGGAAAAGCTCACAAATCCGAGTTCTAGAAGGAGGAAACTCGCCAAATTAGGAATTTTCCTAATTAAAGTGGGATTTCCGCTCTGGGCTCGGGTGACCCCCCAAGCCTGGGTGGCTAGCCCCTTGGGCCAGGCGGCTAGCCGCCCAGCCCTAGGTGGTCACCCAGGGCTGTTTTCCTGATTTGCCTTGTTTTGCCTATTTTTGACCCCGTTTGACCCCTACATGGTTTTATGACATTGGGAAGCTTAAATTGAGCTTATTTTTGCATGAAAAGCATGATTAAACTATCACAATGGAATTCCAAAAGATTCACAAAAGTGTTTAAAGATAACTAACGCAAGTTTTCAAAGTTACAAAGCACAAAGAAAGATATTCCATTTGTTTCCAAGCAAAGGGGTAAGCTAAGCTAATGATCTCCCGTAGTTCTTCTCTTTTTACTTGGTTCAGCTTTGCCACGACTGGAGCGAGGAATCCTTTGAGATTGCGTTGGTTGTAGTGGGCGCGATGAGGAAGCCTATTGCAAAGGAAATTAATTAATAAAAAGGGTAAAAGCTTTAATCTTATGTTAGAATGAATAAGGGAATGTCTTACCGAAGGATTGAGATGTGCTTCCAGCACAGAGTTTGCCAAACTCATCTTGACAAGATCCCTCCTTAATCCTTCACTGAGGTTGATGTATTCCTGGGCAAACTCCATAGGCAACTAGGAAAATGAGCATGGTTAATAACAAGTAAAAGATTCGATTCCAAAGAGGTAAAGGTTTAGAGCTCACATTCTCATGGCTAGGGTCAATCCTAGGAGTTTCATCAAAGGCTGGATAAGTAATGGGGGTTCTCACAAAGTCCATCCCATGACATATGTCCACATACTAGTTGGGAGTTGGGAGAGGTTGTGGTTGACTTCCTTCCATTTCACACTCCTCAACGTTGTGAATCATGCCTACAGATGACCCTACTGTGGAGCTATGCCCATGTGCTCATTGACCCTACAATAAATGACTTGTTAAAAGGAAGTTTTTTTTGTAGAAATCAGCGATAAAAGAATTGAATAGGGACTCACCCTTTAAGGTGGGAGACCAGTGACCCTAGGTTGTATCAGGTATTGCTGGCAAAAAGTCATGTAGTTGATGTTGGGTGAAGTGAACTCCTCGGCATCCCATCTAGTCAAAGCTTCAATTAGCTCATCCCCATCTAATGAGTCTGTATGCCTCATGTTTATTGGAGGCATAACGGGAGTCAAAGCTGCATCCACGCGTCCCATAACCTGTCTAAGGACATGTTCTCCCAAGTACTAATATCGCCCTGAGGGATCCTCAAAAAGTACCCTCTTCCTAGTCAACTCCAGACATGGCACACATCTCTTGGGTAGCCTAGCTTCCCACAACCTCCAAGGGTTCCATTCCACCTATTGAGTTTAAGAAAGGAAAATGAGCAAGATAGTAAATAGAGAAAGGAAAAGAAAAAGAAAAGGGAAAAAAAAAAAAAAAAAGAAAGAAAGAAAATGAGTTACCATGTCGGCATTCAAGCTTGCATAGGCATAATCATGCCTGTTGAAGGCATGCACAAATATATAAGAGGGAGCATAATTACTGAGCATAGGCCACTCTAGAACCTCAATGTCAAGCACAGGGCGGCACAATCCAAGGTATTCATCATACCAAATCTGTCAATATCCAAAAAAATAGTCAAAATCAAGCTTAGTTTGAGAAGAATTTAAAAATTAAACATTTTTATTTACCTCCCAAACAAAAGGAAGTCCGCCAAAGTTCTTAGAGACGCCTCGGGACATGTCGAACATAGACCTATACATATTGGCCAAGGCTGCTCCCCCCCAGTTGTACTTACCAATTTTGCTCACGTCTTCCATGCAGGCAAGGTACCCCAACTGTGCCATGTCATTGGCACCCACAAAGAGGGTACAAAAGAGCATGTAGAACAAGAAAGCGCTAGCTAGGTAGTCGGGATTTGCTCCCGCGCTTTCTTCTTCAGTGGTAAAAGTGTTAAATAGCCAGGTGCGTTGAACAACCCTTGGGTTTGCCTCAATATCCACCCCCAAAATTGATAAAACATAATCACTGTCCATATTAGCATCCACATAGAAGGCCAATCTCTTGCCTTTCACACCTAAGCCGGTTATGATAGAGAAATCTTTGGGTGTCATGGTAATTTCCTCAAAACCAAAGTGGAAAGTATTGGTTGTGTCCCACTATAGCTTGGACAAGGCAAATAGGGATTGCCTATCCCGTTGTTCATTCCATAAAGCATCAAGAAATGGGCCAAAACCCGCTTTCTCAATAGATTTCCTTGCAATAGGTTGGGCAAGTTTCATATGATACCACTAACTAATAAAACCTTTTATTGAAGACCTTGTGCGTAGGTCTTGGAAGTTGGGCTAATCTAGAGAATTATTCATCTAGTTAGTGTAAAAATTGTGGGCATGCAATGATAATTGGTTTTTCAAAAAAAAAAAAAAAAAAAGTAAGGAAGAATTGTTTTTAAGTTCATAAAAAAAATATATATATATATATATTGCTTCTAAAATCAATTAGAAATGAATGTATATATATATATATTGCTTCTAAAATCAATTAGAAATGAATGCCTATGATTTTGCCTTGCAATAATCATTAATTTTACAAAGGTTGGATGAATTTTTATCACTTGGACATTTTATCAAACACTTGGTGGGTACTATTCCCCAAGCTTTGAAATGGAAATTTTTCTATATCCAATCCTTGCTAAAATCAATGAGCATTGCAACCATTGCTAGGAATAATAATAAAGAGTTCATAGGAATGCATTTCAACCAACAAAAATTAAAATTTCAAAGAAAAGTTCTTAATTTGGGTAAGCTTACCTCTTGCTTGGAATGGATATATGAGAGGTGATTCTCCGGTTCAAGCAATAATTTGTCTTTTGGAACACCATAAGTTGGTGCTTTGTATCTATTCTTTGCTCCCAAGAATGGATACCTTGTGTTGGGATCTTGATTGGAATCCATTGTTGGTGGGTAGGCTTGTTTTGAAGCGAAATGGGTTTAATGGGTTTTGATTTGCAAAGGTGCTGCAAAATGATTGTTTTTGTTGATAAATTGGATGTTGGAGATGTTATTTCATGTATTTGAATCAGCTTTGAAGTGTGGATTTGAATGGTTTTGGGTTTAGGATTGATTTTTGAAAATGGGGTATGTATTTGAAAAAGAAACTCTCTATTTTCGAGTAGGATGAAATGAGGGGAATGAATAGTGCATGTGGGTGTTTAATAGCCCAGAATTTTCAACACTTGGCTCGGGTGATCTCCCAGCCTTGGGCAACTAGCCGCCTGGGCCTGGGTGGCTAGCCTCCCAAGGCCTAGTGGCCACCCTAGCTGCATGTTTTGACTCTTGTTTTCTCACTTCGTCTCGCCTTGGCGCGTAATCAAACCTTCTTTAAAATGAGATATTTCCCCATTTCAAGTCTCAATTATCAATTTCAATGAGTTGAATATATTTCCTCATTTCTATCTCAATGGGTTGAATATATTTCCCCATCTCAAATTCAATTTCAATGGGTTGAATATATTTCCCCATTTCAAATCTCAATTACTAATTTCAATGGGTTGAATATATTTCCCCATTTCAATCATCAATTGCAATGAGTTGAATATATTTCCTCATTTCTATCTCAATGGGTTGAATATATTTCCCTATCTCAAGTTCAATTTCAATATATTGAATATATTTCCTCATTTCAAGTCTCAATTATCAATTTCAATGAGTTAAATATATTTCCTCATTTCTATCTCAATGGGTTGAATATATTTCCCCATTTCAATTATCAATTTCAATGAGTTGAATATTTTTCCTCATTTCTATCTCAATGGGTTGAATATATTTCCCCATCTCAAGTTCAATTCCAATGGGTTGAATATATTTCCCCATTTCAAGTCTCAATTATCAATTTCAATGAGTTGAATATATTTCCCCATCTCAAGTTCAATTTCAATGGGTTGAATATATTTCCCCATTTCAATTATCAATTTCAATGAGTCGAATATATTTCCTCATTTCAATCGTCAATGTCATTTGTCTTGAGTTGAATATATTTCCCCATTTCACTGATTCTCAGGTTTCCATAGGGTTGAATATATTTCCCCCAGATATCATCCTACAAGGTTGATTATGTTTCCCTTGTCTTTTCAAATCATTATGAGTTGAATATATTTCCTCATATCCATGTTGGTGTTTATGTGATTTCTCCAAGCTATGAGGCAAAAATGGGTTGTTCTTTATCATTGGTTTACAAGTGTAACTTGTTTCACCAATGAGGGGCTTCTGTCACATCCTATTTTTGCACCTCCTTACTAGGGTTTGTCATTTCATTGTAGGTTTTTTTTTTTTTTTTTTTTTTTTTTTTTTAGTCTAGTCACTTGCATTAGTTTTTTAGGGTTCTAAGGATAATGGATATGAATTTTGGTTCAATTTGGAGTTGATCTAGAAGGTTAATAAGAACTTTTGTAACTTGAGGGGCATAATCGTCTTTTAAGTTACAAAATTTTCATTTGACCTTGAAATGATATCCAAATTGTCAATTGGAGTTCATATTGATGCATATAAGGTATTTCTAAGTTCAATTTGATGAATCAATGGCTTAGGGTTAAAATGGCTTAGGGTTAAAATGGCTTAATATGGTTCAAGTTAGTTAAAAGACCCACTCAGGTTGGCTCAATTCGACTCGTAATTACCAATCAATTTTCTTCCAATTAACTTTAGTTAGTCTTTATTTTATCTTCAAACGTGTTTTGGAATGTTTAATTTTAGTTTCGAAAGCATTTGGTTCAATCCTATATGCATACCTATGCTTTGCAATGGTAGTGCATCGCGGTTAACTGCCTTTGTAAAACCTAACCATGCACCCATGGTTAGTGGTTTTCATCCTAAAATGTTTAAAAATGTATACCTCATCAAAACACGATCGTTTTGGCTTTTATTCATCAAAATCGGAGTTAATTTGACCTCTGAAACACTTCTAGAAGGAAAGGAGTCCAAAAGAGGAGAAAAACTTAAGCAAGCTCGAGTGACCACCCAGCCCCGGGCAGCTAGCCGCCTAGCCCAGGTGGCTAGCCACCCAAGCCCAGGTGGTCACCCGAGCCAGCTTCCTATTTTGGTTGAAGCAGGATTCCTTCCCTATTTTGAGGAGCCTGGGCTCTTTTGGACGACTTTCCTTCTAATTTTTGGTAACTTTTGAGTTTCTTAAGCACCAAGGAAGTCTCTAATGATTAATTTTTAGGGTTTTAATCCTAGCCATTCATTTATCCTAATTAAACTCTATAAATACCCCACTATGCTTCAGCACTAGGAGGCCACTTTGATATAAAACCTAAGTTCTAAGAGAGAATAAGAGAGAGAGTTCTAAAGGAGAGCTGGAGATCCTGCTGTAGCCTTGAAGAAGCTTGTTTCAAATCATTCACAAGAGAAGAAAAGAGTCTCTACAGCAGCAAAGGAAACTTTTCCAAGGTATGCTCTATCCCTTTCAATGCTGAAATTAGGGTTTCTTATAGAATAGGCCTATTGCATGCTAAAGTTAACATTTTTATCATGAATAAATGCTTTAGTTAGTTAATATACATGATTCAAATGCTGTTCATGATGAGTTATGCATGTCTTAGGGTTATTTTATAGGATTTAATACATGATTGTGAGTTTAGGGTTTCTATTATTCTTGTTTTAGGTAAGTCTCATATAGCATGCTAGATTAGGATTTTTGTTTGGTTGTTCTTCATGGTTGTCATATATGTATCACATATAGAATAACTATAATAATTATTGCATTCATATTAGTGGATTTTTAGGGTTTTTATGCATGTCATGGTATTAAGGTTACATTAGGGTTTATGTTTATTCATTATTTGTGTTGTTTACATGACTAGTGGATGAATTTAGGCCTTAATATGATTCTGTCCAAAGTTCTATTTTCTTCTTTTTGCTTTGTTTTGAACACGTGTAAGGGTGCAAATAGGTGTAATAATTGCCTTATTGCAAGTAAGGTTGCTATCGCTTAAGTTTGCTATTGCTTGGAGATAATTGCAAAGGTAAGTAGGGTATGAAAGTGCCCTGATTCTTTTCCCTAATCTTGCTCTTCTCCCTTATTAGGGTTTGTGGACCCGGGAAAGTCGCCCACATTGGGAAATCATATAAGGGAGTCGCCACCTCATTTTCTAAGGAAAAGAGGAAAACCCTAAAATGTTTTATTTTCCAAAACAAGTGACTCCATGTTTAAAAATGGAAAGGCAAAAAGTCTTTAGAAAACCAAAGATTGTGAATTCGGATGCTAAGTTACGATATGGGAAGGTTCTAGGCAAAGCCTATAGGCACCCATATCGCCCTAATTGGTCTCTTAATTTAATTGGGCTAAATTAAAGTCTTAATCACACATAAATCAATAATCATCATCATAAGACAGCATACATATCATCAATCCATCCATCCAAATAGGCAAATAAAAATGAAAATAGAAAAAGAAGAAAGATAACCAAGGATACTTAATATCCTAGGGCGGACTTGAACATCAATTGAGCGCCTATGTACCTTGTATTGAACGTACAAGGATCAAAATCCACGTAGTTCGAAAGGAGGGCTATTCCCTTCACAAAAAACTACAAGAGCTTCCAAGTTTCCATATCAATCAAAGAAGAAAGTTTAATGAAAAGGAAAGATTGAGAAAAAAGAAAGATTTAAGAAAAAGGAAAGATTGAGAAAAGAGAAACTTTAATAAAAAGGAAAGATTTAAAAAGAAGGAAAGTTTTAGAAAAGAGAAACTTTAATAAAATGAGATTTAAAAAGAAGGAAACTTGCAAACTACCATAATTCAATATGAGAATAATATCCCAAGGGGAAGGGGGAGGATTCCAAATTAATTGACTACTCTTAACCGCCAATTAATCCAAAATCAAACATGCATCACATCACAATCATATCAAAGTCATCACATTATCACCATAAATCATGAACAAATCATAGGATTCTAACCCTAATCATACTTGAGGCTATTATCATGCAAGAGACACAAAAACCATGACCAAAAAGACTCAAAAGGCAACTAAAAAAAATGTGAACAAAATGCATAATGACCTAAGATTACTCTAAAAATCATATAAAAATAATAAATAAAACAAATAAGAAAACCCTAGCATGCTCTTATATGAATAAGGACTATTATCATGCATAAAACAATCCCAAACCCTAACAAAGAAACCCTAATATGCAGCCCTAATATGAAAACCCTAATATGAAACCCTAATACAGTAAGACAAACTCATGAAAAATATGTAAGGAGCCTAATAAAATCATGCATGAAGAGAACCTATAACTATACTTCAAAATAGTGGCATTAGGAGAAGAAAAACATGCTTTATATGTTGATAAATATCATAGTATTAATCAAAACAGTAAAACCCTATCATCATATTATCTAAAGCACACCATGAAACATGTATTATCATCATGAACAACTCATATAATCATTATAAACATACTAGAAGATCAAAACATGAGAGTTCGTGTTAATAAATATACCTTCAGCAACTCTTTTGCTTTGCTTCTTCTCTTTTGTTGTGCTTCTTCTCTCCTTTGCTGTTCCTTACATGATTCTTTTTCTTCCTCCCTCTCTAAATACTCTTGAAGCACTCCTTTAGATCTCTTGAAACTCACAAAAGTCTCATAATGCACACAAATTTGTAGCCGTCTCTCCTTCTAGGGTTTAGAGGCAAGTTCTCTCCCTTAAGTGCTGAAAGGAGGCTCCTATTTATAGGGAAGTGACTTAATGACTCAATGGTTGAGATTAATCTTTCAAATAATGATCCAAGTAACCCAAAAAGTAGAAGGAAAGTTGCCAAAAAGTGGAAAAAGTCACCCTGAACGTCAAAAATCATTAAAAATCAGAAATAGGGCAAAAAATAGGAAATAAGCTCGGGTAACTACCCAATTTTGGACGGCTAACCATCCAGCCCTAGGCGGCTAGCCGTCCAGACTTAGATGGTCACCCGAGAGGCCCTTTTAGCTCTGTTTTTCGACGTTTCAGCACTCCCGGGGGCGTATCTTGGTCATTTTAACTCCGATTTGAGCAAAATGAAAGCCAAAACAATAGTGACTCAAAGGAGAATGAATCTAGAAGAATATCAAGGTGAAAATCCTCAACCATTGTTAAAGTGTTTGGTTTTAAGAAAGGGTCAACCGTCGAAGGTTCAAGAAAAACGATTTTGACTAAGTAAGGGTTTTACCTTCTGATTGACCTAATTCTTGTTTCAAATCATTACGAGACTTCAAGAAACATATTCCAATTTGAAATTAGTCTTGAAAAAATCTAAATGGAGTTATTTGATTGAAAATCCAAGTACGAACCATAAGTTAACTTTGTGAGCACCGAAAAGGGGTCAATTACCCAACATGGACCATTATGAGCCAAAACCAATCTCAAACCATTTAATCCTTAAATTGAACCTATAAATAGACTCTAAATGTCAAAATGAACATGATTAAACACTCCAAAATGAATTCCAAGGTCAAATGGAAATTATACAATCAAAAAGACGAAAGTGCCTTCCAAGTCGCAAAAGTTCTTATTGACCATCAAAACTCACTCAGATCGGAATCAAAATTCATCGACATGCTCCTCAACACTATAAAAACTCAATGCAAGAGGAAAGACTCAAAAACAAAACAAAAACATGCATATGATAATAGCCTCTAACAAAAGGGATAAAATGACAAAAAGTGTCAATTTGAGCTTAAAGGCCCAATTTCCATTCTAAACCCTGACTAAATGCTCATGTGAACCTCAAAATGATAACTCTCATAATGTGAGTCAAAAATGGGGTGTGACAGGGTTATTTCTTAATATAGACACATGGTAATAATTAGAGGTTCCCTTGTTAAATAAAATACCTTTTTATCAAAGTTTCCATCGTATGGAAGTTTTCAAACTTGGTTTACTTAATAAATTTTTTATCTTTCAAAGTAAGGGAACTTAGGGTTTTTACCATGAGTTTATATTAAGTTGTAACCCTATTCTTATTGAATTACGTGGACTTTGATCCATGTATTTCTATACATGGTACGTAGGCGCTCACTTTGAGGTTCAAGTCCACCCTAGGATCCAAGTATCCTAGTTTTTCCTAGTTTTTCTTTTTTTTCTTTATTTTATTTGATTATATGGATGGATGAATGAATGATATGCATAATGTCTTGTGATGATATATCCTGATTTTTGTGTGGAAAAGACTTTAATTTAGCCCAAATAAACTAAGAGACCATTAGGGTGACATGGGTGCCTATAGGCTTTGCCTAGAACCTTCCCGTATCATAACTTAGCCTCCGAATCCCTAGTTTCTTTGGTTTCTAGAGAGACTGTTTTTGCCTTTCCTTTTTAAACATAGAGTCATTCAATTGTTTTCTTTAAAATAAAGAGTTTTTTTTTTTAAGTTTTCCTTGTTTCCTTTAAAAAATAAGGTGGCGACTCCCTTTTCTTTTTCAAACAATCTTTCTCAATCATGTGGGCCACTTTCCAGGGTTCACAAGGTGTATTTTGGGCTCTTAAATTCAAACGTCTTAATCATCAAATCAGACGCCTTAATTATGATTCAGACATCTTAAATATGTTTAAGGCATCTTAAAGCTTTGTAGCAAAAACTGAAATAAATGAGCTTAAGACTTTATTTTCAAGGGGTCATTTTAATGAGTCAAAAGACTCTAAACATGATTGTTTTGGTTCATTTTAAGTGTTACTATGTTAATGCATGAATCTAAAGCCCTTTATTCACAAATGAACTTAAATTGGGATCAATCTTACATTAAATCCTATATGTCTTCACTTGCACTTCTTTTTGGCTTTAATGTTGATTCTTTTTTATGTCCATACATACTCCATGCCTTAGTTGAGCTAAGTGATTCATAATAGCTTGGATTTCACCTGTCTTAAGCTTAATTAGAAATCATTAGAACTTAAGACTTTCTTATGCATTGTTATCATCAAAATCTAATGGTATTAAAACCATTTAGGCCAACACATTAAAAGCCGCTTTATTTACAAATTTTGGATTTTTAGTGACAAAAAAAAAATCTCACTAATACACAAGGTACAACTCCCAATGCGAGTATTGATATGAGTTATATCAACACGTGCTTATAGAATGATTATATAGGATGATTATATATCCCACTATTGCATTGGTCCAATATATATAGGATGATTATATTGATTATATATATATATAGGATGATGATCAACTAATCACGTGCTGATATAACTCATATTAACACCCGCATTGGAAGTTGTACCTTGTGCATTAGTGGGTTAGGAGGGTGCATTGGGCCAATGCACAGAGTACAATCCCCAACGCATGGTATTAATATAACTTATATCAACACTTGCTGACTTAGCCAATGGCTCTCGGATCTAATGGCATGAGTTGTCCTAAAAGGGATGTAGGATTTGTGGAGATCTTGGTTTTGACTCTGCCTAGGTGCGCGTGTGGGTGTGTGTATTCTCTTATCGTTTGGCAAAAAAAAAAAAAAAACATGTGTTAACTTGATCAGAAATATATATCTATATATATATGAAAAAGTAAGGCTATCCACATAAAAGAAATACTAGTAACTTCTCTTGATGGCAATACCTTTAGAACATGGTGTGGATTTGTCAGGTGGGGATCGAGCATTCAATAAAATCAAATTATTCTATAAAAATGTAGTAATTTAAGTATTCTACAACTCATTTTTTTATTTGATTTTAAAACTTGGCTGACGTGGTATGCCATGTAATTGCCACATCAGATGAGAACAAATTAATAGGTACGATATATCAATGGGTACTATAGTACCACTGAAGTATTGATTTTGTAAATTCTATCAATTAAGTAATAAACGGAGTCAAGAATTAACGTACCATGTTACCTCCGGTTCTTAAATTGTAATCCTTAGCTATTTGAGCCACCCAAATAAGTTACATCCACTAGTTTTGCTTATTCCACGGCGGTTGATTATGAAGCAAAGCAATAAATTAATCTATAAAGAATGGTCATGTGATATTTTTTTTTATCTAATTTCATGAAAAACACTTACCAGTGATGTTAATTGTTAAATTTGTAAACTGTTTAGGAGAACATTACAATAATTTTTCTTTAGGAGGTTACATGAAAAATGACCAACGTTAAGGGGTTCCTTGTAATTTACCCCAAGTATAAACAATGAAACCTTGGGAAATGAGGACCTCACTTGGGCAATGTATCATCTTTGCACTCACGATGATAATGACACATTCTTTCTAACCTACGCATCAGGGGAATTCTGAACACTGGTAAGTGAAAAAATTACACTAGGGGAGATGGCAATGGGACTGGTTTGTTGGGGAACCCACCTCATCCCGACCCTAATGGGATGATGGTATATGTATAGTGGGATGGAAATGGGATTTACACTTTCAACTCGAATCGGGTTTGGGACGGAACTAGGAATTGCTACGAAGACTATTAAATGTATCAAAATTCTATATATAATGTGCATTTTATGTACAAGCTATCTATAGTTCATTACCAACATGGGACTAATTGTAAGTAATTGCCTTTGGTAACGTTGTCCACCACTACAAATGTGTGAGACAACTACAAATGGGTGAAAAGGTATTTGCACAAGCACACATACCAAATATGTTTAGTTACGTGTTTTGTTTTACAATTATATATTTTAAAAAATTTCCCCATGGGATACCCACCCCACCCTACCTCTTGTTGTAGTCATGTGATCATGTCCCGCCCCATCCCGATGTAGGACAAGGTTTTACTTTCATGGATAGGTTCAGGATAAGGGTGTCATGTCCCAAACCCGTCCCGTTGCCATCCCTAGGTCCCGCACGTGAGAATTTTTTGGGAGACCAGGGGTACTGCAAGTTCATAGGATTAGTCTCATCCAAAAGAATAGTGATACTACATCGAGCAATCGAGAGAGAGAGAAAAAAAATAATAATAAATAAATAAATAAATTGAAAAACGAGAATAGCATCAAATCCAGGGTACCATAAGTTGAGGAAACTAGACGGCCATTTATGCTAAGGTGCATAAAAAGTGGCTGAAATCTAATTATGTGTGATGATGTTTTATTTTTCACTATCGAAGTAAATGAGCACAGGGAAAAAGCAATGGCAAGATTTGTTCATGATAATCTGAAAAATAAAGTTCAGTACATATATTCAATGCGATTTCAATGTCATGATAGCAGTGAACTTGTAACATAGCGCGATCATAATTATAATGCTCACCCTTTGGTGTCTAGCCACAACCATGATCTCAAAGAGTCGTCTTCAATATTAGACGAAATAGAAAAAGGAACAGTGAAAACAGTTCGGAAAAAAAGGATGGGAGTATCACACCTAGGGATTCAATGAATGAGTAGAAGTCATGTAGAAGAAATATTAGAAGAACAAACATCAGAAACAAAGATGCGAGAAGAAATCGATTCAGTTGGATTCTAAGCCAGCAGAACTTTGTGCTCCAGCAGCAGCAATGTTATTCGTAATGTTTTGGGATAACAGCTGTTGAAGGGCTTGAGACTGATTAGCAGCCAATGGAAAGGAATTGATTGCCCTTGGTTGTGCACTTGGGACTGTATATTGTGCGATGCTATTTAAGATATATTTTTAACAAAAAAAAAAAAAAAACACACACACACACACACATAAACAGACACCAGTTAGATGTACCAACATCCAGAAAAAAGGTGAAATTAATTTTGTAAAGATCCTTTCACTAAATCAAGATACAAGATCATTTCATTCTAAAGGAAAATGTCAACTACAGATGGTGAGAGTAACAAAATGAAAATTTTCCTTTCATGTAGTATCCAAAAAGCAGAGACAAGGGATAGAGATGGTGCGGGTTTAAGTGTCAGCAAATTTTTATTGTCACATCACATAAAAGCATACTGCTCTGTCATTCTATTCCTGGATCTGAGGGATTTTTCCCATTGCCAGCAGAGTTGGATGGCAAAGAATTGGCTATAGTATTCTGAGACTTTGTCTCCATCGTCAGCATCTTCAAAGATATTTTTCGCAGATAATCAGACTGAAATTACAAAGTAAGAAAAATTGAGAGTACATGAGTAATCCATGACACAAATTAAATATAAAAATATAAAACTGTCTTACCTTTTCTACAACTGAATACAAAACGACATTAAAAATCACAAAGAAATGAATGATCATGTACGGACCATAGAAGCACGAAGCGGGGGCGGGGGCTAGGGCGGGAGCGGGAGTGGGGGCGGGGGCGGGGGCAGGGAAGCGGGGGAACATAGAAGAGTCAAAGGTTTGGGACGTGGAGGAAGCGTCTATGGAAAATATATATGTGTGTGTGTGTGTGTGTGTGTGTGTGTGTGTGTACAGTTACCTCAATATGATATTTTGTGAGATGAAATTCTAGAAAAATGTGCAAAAAAGTGTTCTTTTGAGAAGCCATACTAATGTAGAGAAAGAGAGAGCATGCTTTTACAGTTTTACCTTTTTTGTTTTTCTTTTCTTGAGGAAAAGAATTGAGTAAACTAAGCATTAATTTGATATGATTTAATAGAAATCCTATTATTATTAAAAACATTTTCCACTTTGGTAAAAGTTGAAAAGAGTTTAGTTTTGGGGTGGAGGGGTCATGTCTTCTCCCCTCCATTACAAGGTTCTGTCTTACTTAGAATCAAGATTCTCTCGACAGAGAGAATCGAGGTTCTTACAAGGTTCTAACTTGGGAGCACAGAACCGTGGTTCCGAAGCGGGAGGGGTACCCTTGATAGAAGGTTCCTACTTCTAAGGTACGGACGTAACATGTAAGTTTAGGGTTTAGAGGGGTCTTTGGTTAGTGCTTATATATGTCTCATGTCCTTGGGTTGAGCCCTTTTTTTAATTAATGTTGGTAAGTCCCATGTCCCACATTGATTAAAACATTAAGTTTAATATGGCTTCATATACTTGTTTGGGCCCTCCATCTAATAGCTTTGGCTTTTAGGCTTGAAACTTAACATGGTATTAGACCCTATTATTGTTGATGTTGGGCCTATTTCGTTCGTAAGCCGTTGTTGTTACCTACTTGACAGGCCCTTGTTAAGCCTGCACGTGACAAGGAGTGTTGGGAAGTCCACGTCCCACATCGATTAAAATATTAAGTTTAATATGGTTTCATATACTTGTTTGGGCCCTCCACCTAGTAGCTTAGGCTTTTAGGTTGGAAACTCAACAATTAAAACATATTTACTTCACCTAAAAAAAAAAAAATCAAAACATATAATTTACAAAACTTACGAGATCTTGAAAGATGGATATACCTGGCTTGTGGCAGCAGTATAAATCTTTTCCTCAAACCTTACAGCAATTTTCTTGAGTTCATGCAATCCCTCTTGGCCAGAAAAGGGAAGATGCTTCCTCAAAGTATCCATACTGCACATGTAAGACATGGAATTTTAATTGGTTAAAAACCATGAAGGCATGGCAAGCTATTAACAGCAACAAAACCACAATTGGTAAACCAGGCTGGCAGTGCATGAATCAGTCAGTAAAATGTCCAAAGTCCAGACCAAAACCAATTATTTCAAGAAAGCTGAATCAGAATACATAAATATACCATCAACAAAACCATAATTTATAAGAGCGTGACAAATATGAAACTTTGTTCAAAGTTTTTTGAAAGGGTGTTACTATCCTAAATTCCTAATTAGACTACCTCAGCAGACCAGCATAACCTACATCACTATTGAAATCAGACATTGTAGAAAGACCAATATAACTTGAAACTACAGTCCCATCCTTTACTTTTTAATCCTTTTTGATCTTTGTCAAATGTTATGGTAAAGTGGAATTATAACTCTATGTTGTTCAGTTTCCAAGATGAAACTTCCATTTGGGCTTTAGCTACTAACATTATAAAATTATCTTACAAATTAGAGTAATGTAAAGCTTCTAACAAAAGAGATCATATAGTTATATTTTCTGTAATCCCTCACTGTCTCGAGTAAGAATCTTTCAGTTTCCATGAAGGAACTTCCGATTTGGGGCTCTAGTACTTAAATTATATTAGTTGAAATTATCTTCCAGATTAGTAATCCCCAATGGTTGCTTGTTTAAGAATGCTTCCGTGTATGAGTTTAAAATATAGTTTTGTTTTTAGGCAGGTGGATCGAAAATCAAAAACAGGTTAGCTTCTACAATCAAATTATAATCAGAAGACAGAAAAGATTCCAAGCACATAAAGAATAAACAATGTAGTCCCCTCATATGACTTTGCGATTTAAATTCTAATTTAATTTATTGTTTACTGCAATAGCTTGCCGATAGAAGTTGTAATTTTTTGTCCTAGGATGTAATTGAAATCCTCCAAACGCTCCAAGTTTGGTAAGCAGCAAATCAGAAAAATATTATATTAGTGCCACTATTTTTAGTAATCCATATCTCTTTACAGCCGAAACTTAATTTATTAAATCCTTCCTGTCTCCTGTGGTCAAATCTACATTAAACTTAAAATCCACCACATGTATCTCCTAAGCACAAGCCACCGGACCCTACGTTACGTGCTAAACAAAAGCCTTATATTTTACCCATCCATTCCAAAACAAAACTTGCATTATAACTTCATTTTACCCCCCGGAGGTGGTAATCAAACACTGCTCCCACTGTAAGAGGAAAGTGCTTGACATCATCCATAAAGAAGAGGAACTCCACCTTTATGTTATGATAAACTGGTCATGAATTTTAACCTGAGGCCAACTAGCTGAATATATATGATGATGACTACATGCTAACCTGGACTTTATGTGGTTATAAGTACAGTTCTATTACTTTGTAGAAAATAGTTACATTTAAATATTTTATGAAATTTGGCTGCTGAAAGTAATCTAAAAATCCTATTTTTTTACTACAATCTAATTATCATTTAAGCTTATTAACAAGTACGCTTTCCAACAAAGATATCAAATTTTAAATGATTCTATCGCAGAAATCTTAAATTTTGATATCAATGTCTCTTTAAACATTAACAGGAATAAACTGTCAAGTTCTTATGGTTTTCTATCGATCTCCAAGATTTCAATGTTTTAATCAAATCAAAATTTACACCTCAAATGGTTAGTGTACCCACAAAACAAAATGTAAAGTAAGCGAAGAAGAACCACATTTCATTAAACCGATGACAGTATAATATTACGGGCCCGGGGTTTGCCCAAAGGGGTTCCTTGTCATAAAATAAAATAATAATAATAATAATAATAATATTATGGGGTCGGAAAAGAATAAAATTTGATATATATATATTTTGATCAGCAAATAAAATTTGATATTTACTAGGTGTTCTTTTATGCTTTGAGGCAATGGCTGGTTTGAAAACAAATTTAGGCAAAAGCGAGTTGATTCTAGTAGGTGAAGTAAGAGATGCCACTTTGTTAGCAGCTAACCTTGGGTCACTTGGGTGTAAATTGAGGAAGCTTCATTTATCTTATCTTAGGTTACTATTGGAGTCTTCTTTTGAAGCTAAGGCTATGTGGGATGGGGTGATCAAAGGAATGGAGAAGGAGCTTAATGGATGAAAAAAATTGGACATTTCAAAAAGGTGGCGGGTTACGTTGATCAAAAGCACCATTGCGAGTGTTCTGAATTACTTTATGTCCCTAATTAAAATTCTAGTTGTGGTGGCTTGATGGATAGAAAAATTACAAAGAGACATTCTATGAATCAGAGCAGGTGATGAGTTTAAATACCATATAGTTGCGAGGAATCAATATGTATGCCTAAAAAATGTAGGAGTTGACTTAAAGCCTTCAATAAGTATGAACCATGGTTTGGTGGGTTTTAGGAAGTTCCACATCCCACATCCCACATCGTATAAATATTGAGTTTCATATGTCTTCATATACCTGTTTGAGCCCTCGACCTGACAACTTCAACTATTAGGTTGGAAACTTAACATAGTAGTGAGAGCCTTAAATGCTTAAATCTAACAAAAATGTCCCCTAACGTTATTCTTAAACAAACAAATTAACAAAATCCATATGTATGATGGGTATTGCTGTTACCTAGCACCAGCCTTGTAAAGACCATGTGTCTATGTTGGCAAATTGCCCAAATGGTCAGTATAAAGTCTTGGTTTGGTTGAGTCTGTCTGAAGCTATAAAGGTGCATTGAAGTTCAAGTTTTTGAAGCTAGCGATGCATTCTCACACTTAAGGTAAGGTAAGTGACCTTTGAACCAATAATGACCTTGGGTGGATAGCTATGGACTTCACAATACCTTAGGTTTGGTTAAAAATTGATGAGAGGTTCTTATAGTGGTCATGTTCAGTCAAGTGGAAGTGGCCTGGAAAGTGCTGTTAGCTTCTGAATTGTTCGATCGATTGGGATATATGTTCAATCAATTGGGACTTTCTCTAAAAGTCTATTTAGGTTCTGTTTGAGTTCAATCGATTGGGAACCACCTTGAATCAATTGGAGTTCGCTAAATCAAAACTTTTCCATTTTAAATAAAATTCCTTTTTGATTTAACTCTTGACCTAATTCGTTGGGTTTGCTTGAAAGCCTATGTAAGTCCTATATTGAGTATTAAACCTAGAGAGAGGCTACCCTAATAGCCTCCATAATTGTGAGAGCTTTCTACCATTCTCTAGGCAACCTTTATGAGAGTTTTACATGTCTATGCTCTAGAGTAGCTAAAACCACAACCCAACTATAATACATCTTTGATTATGTGAGGCTGGTGTTTGCCAGAGCCATTGCAATGGAGATTGGACCCTTTTTTTTTTTTTTTTTTTTGATAATCCGATGGAGATTGGACTTGTGATGGGAGTAGATTCATATGAGGTGGATTCGAAGGAATTGACAAGTGCGGTTGTAAATCAAAGACTCGAAGCGTTGCACGAAATAAGACTCGAGGAGCGTCGTGTGGAATAAGACTTGGTCTGTCATGTATTAGGAAATTTTGTATTCTTTGATTGCTCATAGTGGATTGCTTAAATTGGATGAGGTCCTGTGGTTTTTCCCTTGTAGGGTTTTCCACATTAAAATTGCTTGTGTATCTTGTGTGATTGATTGTTTGATTTGAGTCTTGTTAACTTGCTTCATCAGAAAATATCCTTGATATATTTAATTAAGTAGGTTAATCAAACTTACTATACTTTAACATATCAATTTGATACATAGCATGTGATTTGGTGATTTGTTGATTAACTAATATTGAGAACGAAATTGGGAGAATTAATTACTTGGTAAATTTTGATAGACCCATTCACCCCCCCCCCCCCCTCTCTCTCTGCGTCAGAGTACTAGTACTATCGAAATTTCAAGCATAAGTCATGCAACTCCCATAAAGCATCTTTCAACAACTCTACTGCTCCATCCAATCAACTAGCATCCTTCTTCAACCTAGTCTGGCACCTTAAAAAGAGTTAAGATCTCCAGCCCTTTTGAGCCATTGTCATTCATCTCCAGCCCAGTTAAGTTCTATGAGCCTATGAACTATGCTCCAGACCTATTCGACCTGCTATAGCACAGTTTCATCTCCAGTCAATCAACCCAAAACCCTTCTCCAACCTAGTCGAGCACCCTTAGCCCAGTTACTGTTGGAAATGGTAATTCATAATTAGGTACATAGATAACTATTTTAGTAGACACAGTAGTTTATGTATTTGGTGAGTACATGTATTGGTCATTAGTACGGCTCATGTACTAGTTATTAAGTGGATTCATGTATGTGGTAAGTTCATAGAATATGTGTCTAGGGAAGTGAAAGGTTTATGGATGGAATTTATGATGATGTATCTACAAGTGTATATAAAGGGGCCCTACCCCATACACAATGTAAGCAACTAAATGTAAGCAAGTAATTCAAGAGAGACAAAGGTAGTAGAAGTTAGGTTACAAAGTCTTCTGTTTTGAGAGTATCTTATGGATGTGTGTAGGAGCTCTGTACAGTCCTCAAGGCGTACATCTCCCTATTTACTTCAAGTGTTTGTGTGTGTTCCCAACATATCCCCAACATAATGGTATCAAATGCTTCCGCTGCACCCAATAGTTACGAGCCATCTATAGCCCAGTCGAGCACTACTAGCTATGATCCAGACCTAGTCAACCTAAAATAGCATGGTTTCATCTCTCTTGCCACATCCTTAGACACTTTTTGGTCTCTGTCGCATCTAATCAGTTCCTCTGCTGCATCGTTAAGCCTTCTATATGATCTGGTCAAGCACTCCAGCCCACACATGATCTGCTTGAGCACTATAGAAGCCCTTCCAGCAGCTTTCTTAATTTATTTGCAGCACTCCAGGTACTGTTAAATGCTGTCCAGCCACCATAGGGCATATTTCTTGGTGGTTTGACGTGTTTCAAGGTGACAAATATTAGGGTTCTACATGTTTTGCCCCCTGTTTGAAGTTCCAGATTACTTTCTACCAGTTTCGTGTTGGTTGGTTGATAGTACTATCAGGTGAGTGTGTTTGGGAATGTTATTGGAGAAGTAGTTGACAGTGATTGTTGATTATGGGGCTGTGTGCACTGTTGTGGTGGTCGTGGAGTGTTTTTGGAGGATCTTACAGAAGTTAAAGTATTATTTTGGGAAAATTACACTGACCTCCCCTGATGTTTGGCGAAATGACACTGACCTCCTTTGACATTTAAAAAATTACATTGACCTCCCTTGAGGTGTAATGAATTTAACACTCACCTCCCCTCTATCCATTGATTGTTAGTTTGAATAATGGAAATAGATGATGTCATGCACAAAACCTACAAAAGGAATAATGCATGAAATAATTAAATTAACTATAAAATCTCATTAAAGACAAACATACCCCAATATAGCCATTAGAGTTCATTTTGCAAGTACATATTGGCCATGTAAAGACAAAGGTTTGCCACATAAAAAACAGAGCCAATGCCCAAACATGGAGGAAAAAAAAAAGGGATTAACAAAACAAATTTATAGAAAAACAATTATCCCACTTTGAGTCAACCTTAAACCAAGGTGGCTTTTGAGTCGTTAAAACACTTTAAACCAAGATAAAATCCATAGAAGCACGAAGCGGGGGCAAGGGCTAGGGTGGGAGAGGGAGCGGGGGCGGGAAAGCGGGGGAACATAGAAGAGTCAAAGGTTTGGGGTGTGGAGAAAGCGTCTGTGGACAATATATATATATGTGTGTGTGTGTGTGTGTGTGTGTGTGTGTGTGTTTGTGTGTACAGTTACCTCAATATGATATTTTGTGGGATGAAATTTTAGAAAAATGTGCAAAAAAGTGTTCTTTTGAGAAGCCATACTAATGTAGAGAAAGAGAGAGCATGTTTTTACAGTTTTACCTTTTTTTGTTTTTCTTTTCTTGAGGAAAAGAATTGAGTAAACTAAGCATTAATTTGATATGATTTAATAGAAATCCTATTATTATTAAAAACATTTTTCACTTTGGTTAAAGTTGAAAAGAGTTTAGTTTTGGGGTGGAGGGGTCATGTCTTCTCCCCTCCATTACAAGGTTCTGTCTTACTTAGAATCGAAATTCTCTCGAGAGAGAATCGAGGTTCTTACAAGGTTCTAACTTGGGAGTGCAGAACCGTGGTTCCGAAGCAGGAGCGGCACCCTTGATAGAAGGTTCCTGCTTCTAAGATATTAAAATCTGAGAAATGGAAATATTTTTAAAATAATTTAAGGAACGTAGACTTCATTTAGACTAGGGGTGATTTGGACATTTTACATGCTTAGTTATGGTAAAAGTGACAATAAGGAAGGTCTGTGCAGTTTTGGCCAAACCCCAAGGGAGGTCAATGTTATTTTTGAAATGTCAGGGAGGTCATTCTCATTTCGCCAAACCGGTTAATGTAATTTTCCCTATTATTTTTGTTGGTTTATTGGTAGCGATGGCTGAGTCAATTTCAGCAAAAGTAAATTCTATCCCTTCATATGATGTTGTTAATATACAAGTAACTACCATAAAGTTAAATGGTGCAAATTACTTGATGTGGGCACAAGAGATGGAGGACGAGGATTCCGCCTCCTGCAAAACCACCAAAAACTATACAAATCAGGGCAGAAACACAAGGCCCAAACAAAACCCAAAAAACAGCCTCATGGAGGGGAAAAAAAGCCCTCTAAAAGGCTGTAACATAAGAGCAGCCCTCGTGGCAAGCTCATTGGCTTTCCCATTCCTTTATGTCTATTGTGGAGTGTTCATAAAGAAAGAAATAGAAGAATACTCCCTCCGTTCCTATTTGACTGTCCACTTTGAAAATACACGCTTTTTTAGGTAACTCTATTAAATGCTTTCAAATCAATACTTAAGTTATAAAATTCCAATTTTGCCCTCAAATGTACAAAACATTGGAAAGATAAAAAAACAATTTTAAGGGTAGTTTAGGAAATCAAACAAAAAGAATCATTGACTTTTTGAATGTGACAATTATTTTGGAACATCCCAAAATGGAAGGAGGCCACTTAAATAGGAATGGAGGGAGTATTTGTCTAAGCTCAAGGATCCTTTTCGAAGATTCATTTTTCTTTGTTGCTCACCCATTTTTTACCATGGGAGGCAAACATGTTTGTAATTTATAGATAGCTGCTTTTTGTGCATTCTTGACTGATTTATTGTATACTTCACATGTATTAAGCCTTTTTGGATTTTTTAATTAAATTTTTATATTTATTATTTAATTAAGGGTGGCGTTATTGCCAGAGCAAAAAAGTTTGCTTCCACGATATTTTTGGTAAATAAACCAGATTTCCCTTAAAACAACTTTCCTTCATATCCATCCAAAGCTGAATCAGGCACTATCTCTTTCACAAAGGATGATGATACCTTTCCCCAACAACGTCAGCAACGAATAAAGGAAGCTCAGCCTCAAATCTGAGTGTGTTTGAGAAAGGTCAGTACAAGTTCTAAGTAATGGATGCAATTCTGCTAACTCCTCATCTTTGTTCACTGCCGACCTGGTGGTTCGTCAACAACCTCAATCAGATCTCCAACATCGATAATTCCATCCACGGCAATCTCAGCGTCCTTGTTTGTTCTACCCTGATCTTGGTTGAAACTTGAAGCATATTTGTATAGTATTGGTAGAATTATTCCAGTGGTAGGAGATTGAGGTTAGGGATCGAGAAGGTGGTGAAGCACATGTGGGTTTACAAGTACATGCATAGCCGTCGGATCTACTATCGTGGTTCCGGCCAGATGCTTTCAAGGTTGGGTCTGTGTAATTAGACAATGCTAAACTTTCTGTTTGGTGGGTGAGAAAGTAGGGTGGAAAAGAGAAGAAAATTTTTGTTTTGCTCTCACATCCCTTCTCTTTGCTCCTCCTTTTCATTTGCCTCCATTGAAGTGCCAGCGGCAGTCAGAACCCTTTCCTTTCTGTGATATTTTCTCTCTCCTCCCTCTCCTTTCTATCTTTTAAGGGCAATTTGGTCCATTTAAAAAAAATTGCCGTGGAAGCAAACTTTGTGTCTCTGGCAATAGCGCCACCCTTAATTAATAGACTTTACCTTTATCCAAAAAAGTAAAATATTCTCAAAAAGTAATCAAACCTGTATAGATATATTAACCCTCACTATCGATGTGCTTTAACCATCCAAATAAAACTAAAATATCTACAAGAAGAATTAATCAATCTCAAATATGTATGTACACAAAACTAACCCTAATACGATAAAATCAAAACCATTTCGACTCATGCCACCAATGACATAAAGAACATGATTGGGACATCAGACCTAGAGCAATTGATAGGCCTCATGACTCAACTACGAAGGCTCCTACTTTATTTAATTCTATTTTTCTTTGAATGCTAAATAGTTGGCTTTTAAATTCCTAGACTTTAGGGTTTAGTTTTTACCATATTTGATGTAATTGGGATTCTATTTAAAAGCTCCAATAACTCTTTAAGAAAGTAGTTTACGATGAATTAGGTGTTTTTTTAAAGGTTTGGTGTCGATTCCAAACCCCCCTAGGTGCCGATTCCTAGAGTTCCAGCTTCTTTCTTTTTCTCTCTATTTCTTACTTCACATTTTTCCTCTGTGAATTGTGATTAGTGTGTATGTCCTACTTTAGCTTTGGTATCAGAGCAAACCAAGATCTCGCGCTCCATCCCTACATACATACGTACATACATACATACATACATACATATATATATATATATAGATATATATATGATGATGATGATGATCAGGTGAGCATGTACTCATATATCAACCCGCATTGGGGGTTGTACCTCAAGCATCAGTGGGTTACAGGGTACATTGGGCCAATGCACCTAGTACAACCCCTAATGTATGGTGCTGATATAATGTGCTCGCCTGATCGGGAATTTACCGGGTTGACTTGAACACTCTTGATATACATACAGGGTATCGATATTTTCCTCTATAGGCTGTGAAATCTGAATTGATGTATAAAACCCACAATAAAATTAAATAAATAAATAAAAGCTTACATCTTGTTGACAATTCTTTGTCGGGAATCGGATTGCAGATGACTTCTCCAATCGCCGGCGTCCATTGTTGGTGCTTCAGCTTGAGCAGGTCTCCAATTACTGTTATCCATGGAATTCTTCTAACCAAAAAAAAAAAAAAACAAAAACCCCTAAGAATGAACTAAACGGAAGATTGAAGCAAATGGAAAATGGAAATTGCAATCGCAAGGGCCGAAGACGTGTGGGGAGAGTACAGAAAACTGTTGGTGCGCGATTTCACCTGATACAGACAAGGATAAGTTCTAGACCGAAGTCATTTCTTTCTATCCACGAAAAAACAAAAACAAAATAATAAATAAATAAAGATACGCACAATGATGGACACCTGTTCTTTTTCCTGGGCCACCATGTGGTTTGTCCTTGGGTCAATTTGGTACCTACCCAAAATTGATCCGAATATGATTTTATTTTATTTTATTTTTGAAAAAATTACAGATTACCTCCCTCATTTTTTAGCGGAAATCACTTTTCACACCATCTTTAAAATGGGACAAATAACTCCCTCAAGTTTCAAAAATGTTATTTGGACTAACGCCGTTAACAGAATCAGTAAAATGACTATTATATCCTTGAGACATTATGGAAAATTACATCCTTACCCTCACTTTATTTTACTCAAATAAATTAGAGAGGACCTCTATTGGCATCCAAAAACTTGCTCTTCATCCCCCACTTATTTTACATTTTAAGATTTTATGAAAAGGGCCAAGCTATTGCCACCACTCAAAATACTCTAAGCCCCCTAATATTTAAATAATTTGTGAAATTCTTTATATCTAAATGTAAATTTACTAATAAAGACATGTCTACTTAAAGACTTTAAAAACTTCCTATCCCCACCCCACTCCACCCCCAACTCCAAAAACATTCCACCATCTATAGACTTTATACTTTCACAAATCCTAACAACTTTGACACCAAATCCATATTTACATGAAAAATTAGTGTTTCTCGTGTTATATTGAATAATGGACAAGAAAAGCATTGATAGAGATGATATTAGCAATCAAAAGTTAAGTATTTATACACTTTTTATCAAATTTAACTTTAGTTTTTCGTATGCTGAATTTCGTTTTGTTCGGTTTTTTAACTCCAAACATATTTACAATGTTCATTCTGTAACACCGAACTTTTTTAACGCGTTCTAACTTCTAAGTCCGAACAAAATTATTTTGTTCTATTTTCCAACTTCCGAAAAAATAGATATTGTTCGGTTATGTAACTCCGAACAAATGGATATTGTTCACCTATAGGAATCCGAACAAACTTGTGTTGTTCTGTTTTAAAACACCAAACAACTTAACTATACAACAATTGAGAATTGTTCGTATATGTAATTGTGAATAGGATTTTAAATGTTCGTGTTTATAAGTCGGAACAAATAGTAAAGGTTCAATTTTAAAGGTCCGAACATTTTTATATTGTTTTTTTCTATAAAGCCTAACATATATACTTTGTTCTTACTAATAAGTCTGAACATATATACTTTCTTCTAACTAATAGGTCCAAACAGGTTAGGGGTGGGGTGGAAAAATGTTAGGGAATTTTTTCTTAAGGGTATTTTAGGAAGATAAGGGGGTGCTTTCAGTAAAATATGAAGCGATTTAATTAGTGGGGGGTTTAGAGTATTTTGAGTGGTGGCAATAGCCTGGCCCTTATGAAAAATATAAAAGGTTTTCATAAAAACTTAATCATATATTCTATTAGAAAACATCATTTTGAATAACTTTTTAGAAGAAAGTTTTTCCAAAATCTATCGTTTAAGTATACTTTTTTGTCATTTATAGTATTCGCTCCATAAATTACTAAAAAGTCTATAAATGACAAAAAAGTATACTTAAACGATAGATTTTAAAAAAACTTTCTTCTAAAAAGTTATTCAAAATGATGTTTTCTAATAGAAAGCGTGATCAGTTTGTTTTGAAAATCTTATATATTTTTTATAAAATTGTAAAGTATAAAATAAGTGGAGGATGAAAAACGAGTTTGGTGCCAATAGAGGCCTCCTAAATTGGATAAAGCTTCTCAAAGAAGCTTCTGGATCCTTACATGGAGGAGACGATCGGAGTTTACTCCCACAAAAACTCGCCGGAGTTGCAGCGGCAACTCGTCACCTCCAAACCCTAACACCACCCAACCATGAAACCCAAACCAGCACTGCTGGTCTACCGCGTCCTCCGCAGCTGCTCCACGACGAACCCCTCTTCTGCTTTCTTCTTTTTTCCTAATTGAATCTCACCCCTCCCTCCTTCTCATCTCTCTCTCTATATATATCTCTCTCCTGTGAATTTTAAAACCACGTTCTTAGAATAAGATCTGAACCCATCTCGATTGCAAATCGATGGGAAGCCGTTGATCGTGTTGACTTAGGGGCATGGGGCTAGCTCTCCGATCCAATAAGGCAAGCCGTCGAGTTTTGACCCCATCTCCACTCCACACAACGGCCACCGAATCTGAGGATAAGAGAGTCGTCGACGGCAAAACAGGGTTTTGGTTCACTGATCTAGGTTTTGGGTTTGATGAAAATGGGGTCTTGGTCAAATGAGGAAGGGGGTTAGGTGGCGGTGTGATTGGGTGGTGGGGGTTCGACGACGAGGAGTGTTGGTGGGGAAGGCGATGGGTCAACGCCTCGCCGGCGTAGGTGTTAGCCTGTCGTTGTTGCTTCTTCCTTTCTCATCCTTCGATTTTTTTTTTTTTTTTTTCCATTTTTGTTTTTGTTGTTTTCTGAGATCTACTACCTTCTAAGATCTACTACCTCCATGGTTTTGGTATGCTGGAGTGAAGGGGGTGGCATTAGGAGATAGTGGGGGCTGAAACATGGTGCGGTAGAGATGGTGGGTGGCATTGGGGTTTTGGTGGGGGTTGAAACAGGTGTCAATGGCGATGGGTTCTAGGGTTTGGTTTTGGTGTGTTGGTGTGAAAGGGGCGGCATTGGGAGATGGTGGGAGAAGCGGTGTGGCAGGGATGGTTTCATCGGAGAGGGAGCCGGAGTTAGGGTTTTGGTGGGGGCTGAAACAGGTAACGGCGGCGTAGGGTTCTAAAACCCAGATTTGGGTCACTGGTACCTTCGGCCTCCTCTCTTGGCCTGATGAATACACATATTCCTTTTTATTTTATTTTGTTTTTTTTTTAAAAAAAATTCTTCTGCTTAAAACCCACAACATGATCTCTTCCAACACCCCCAAACTCTGTAACAGTGTAATCATAAGGGTATTTTGGTCTTATTTGTGAAGTATGTTGGTCACATGCGTTGCACGTGAATTTTTCTGTTAAAATCATAATGTCGGTTAGACAGAAGGATGTAAAGTGAATATTTTTTAAACTTCAGGGGTCTATTTGTCCGATTTTGAAGATGGGGGGTAAAAAGTGATTTCTGCACAAAAATGAGGGGGGCAATCTATAATTTTCCCTTTATTTTTTAATTTTATCCCCTATTTTCACTTGTGATTAAAGTACCATTTAATCAAAAGGTTAGTTTAGTGGCACGTTAGGTTGGCTGTTCAAACAAAAGCTTTAAGAAGTGTAGGTCAAGTGTTCAAAATCTCATAAAATTGTTTACTTCTTTAGGGTTAGCTTAAGCTCGAAGGGATTGATAATTACTCAAAGCATGTGAGATAGGAAGATTGTATATGATTGAGGGATTGGTTGAGGCCAAAGCCTCAGACATCCTTATTAAAATGAATAAATAGGCTAAGTATCAGTTTTAGGAGTTACGTGTTGTGGTCTAAGAAGGATAGTTCTAACTTATATATATATAAAGTTTTGTTATGTGCGGGATATCTCAGATATCCAATTCGATTATGGTCGTCCATGAGTGACACGCGTATGCACGTGAATGTGCCCATGTCATCCATGGACGGCCGTGATCGAACAAGATACTTCGGGATATCTTGCATATGATCAATCTTCTATATATACTAGATATAGGCACACGTGCGTTGCACATGAATAATATTTAAATAATAAAAAATATATGAAAATTCACACACACACACACACACACACACACACACACATATATATATATAAAACACGGAAATTTAGTTATTTGTTACTTTTTGTTGATTTAACTCATTAGAATGGACACTCAACACAATAAGTTAAAATTCCTTCCATGGTTAGGAGTCATGGTAAAAATAGGAAGTTGGTTAGAAGACATGCATAGTAATGGAGGCTGTGCAGAATTAATCAAGTGAACATCATCTTTCTTCTTTCTTTCTTTTTTCATTTTTTCTTTCTTCTTTTTTTTTTTTTTTTTTTTTTTTGGCTAGAAAATAAACATTTTGAATTGGTTAAATATGGGTTGCAAATAAGTATTTAAAATTTAAAATAAGGGTACAATGGTTAATCAAAAGTTTTTTTTTTTTAAGATACAGACATTTACAAGTAGTATAGATAGATATAGATATGTATTACCACTCAAATCGTATAGCTAAGTAAAATACTACTTGTCCTAAATTATTTTTCCAAATTCAACATCTCAAAAAACGTGTTAATATAACAATTTACAAATTTAAATTTTGACATTTGAATTTGAATAGTGAATCAAAAGTAGATCCAAAGGGTGGTTAAACTTAGAAAAATGATTTGGGATAAATAACGTTACTGTATTGCTAATTTTTCTTACCAAATCACAGCATCTCTAATTTGAGCCCTCTCCACCACAAGAAATTAGGAAAGAAAAGTGAGAGGAAAAAGAAACTTGATGAATCTTCCAGCATTTCTTAGGTCTTTTGCTCTATTATTCCTAAAACCCAAGAAAACTAATTTTGAACCCAATTGATACAAAAGAGTGAATAAACCTCTATAAGCCATCCATATTATAAGCCAAGAATAAATCTTGTTAATCATAAAAACCCCCTGTTCTTGAACAATAGTTCTTTGTTTTTTTTCTTCACATTAATGCAAATTCTAAAGATTTTGAAATTAATTAGATTATTTAAGATAATAATTCTACTATGAAGAAAATGGACAAAGAACATAATGTTACGTTTGGATAAGGAATTTGTAGGTGGAATTTGTTTTTGAGATGACATTTGTAAAATTTTATAAGGAGTTTCTTTATAAAAAATTTACAAATTCCATCTCAAAGACAAATTCCACCTACAAATTCTTTATCCAAACATAACGTCAATGGTTTTTTAAAAATTTACGCAACTCTCCAAAAGTTGCTGTGGCAATATTGCCACTCTATTTTTATAGCCAATCTACTACTAAAGTAGTACAAAAAGACAATGCACCAACCGCGCCATATACAGTGCTCCAAACTGACCCAATTTTATTATCAATCATCAATTATTGAGAGAGGACCAACTTTTATATATTCAATGTTATAAATAAAGTAGAATATATGGTGGACTTCTCACCACGACCAATAACCCCTAGGTGGAAGCTCCACGTACATTCCATCTCTTCAAATAATGCAGCACTTCCTCATTGTATGAGTGCTGCACTTCTTCAAATGTTTTGGCTTGAAGTCTATATAAGGCATGAATTGTATACGGCATAAACATCTCATCCTAATGAAAGAATAAGAGATATTCTCTCCATGCACTTATTAGTTTTATTTTCTCTATGGTTTACAACACATTATCAGCACGAATTGTTCAAGGATTTTGTGAGCAATATCACACTACCACCATCTTCTTTCTTAACCAATTTGGTTGTGGTAAGTTGGTACGCTCTTAACCAATTTGATTGTGGATTGGTTTTTACTCTAAATTATATATCTTGAATGGAGGAATCCATCTTCTCTTCATGAAGCAAGAGAAGATTCAAAAATAAAACTTGAAGTTTTATAAATAAATAAAAGGAGTGATGATTCATTTTCTCTTCCTGAAGTAAGAGAAATATTTAAAAACTTGAAGTTTTTTATATGAAAAGTTACATGTTATTTTTCTGAAGCAAGAAACAAATTTGAATCTTCAAAATTTTCTATAAGAAAAGTTATCATTCATATATTCTCTTCTTGAAGTAAGAAATAAATATAAAAAACTGAAGTTTTCTATAAAAGAAAAGGGTTATTATTCATATTTTATTGGGAAAAAAAAAAAAATGACCCATCGCTATTCTCTAGTCCCCAACTCTGCTGCTGGATAAAGGAAGAGGTGGGATGCTCTGCTCATGCCTAAACAAGTTCTCCGGATCAACTTTGGTCTTCACACGCACCAATCGGTTGAAATTATTCTTGAAATATCTCATACCACAGGAACTTGCCTGTATGAAACTTGTGTTCCCCCTCTTGTTCATCCCCAAATCAAGGTCCCTATAATTGACATATGCCTCCCTTGGAAACATGGACACATAAGTGCCCATATAGTTGTAGAGCCTCCTCATCCAATCCATATGCTTTGCTGCGCTCTCATGCTCATCTTGCCAAATTGTCAAGTACAGAATTTTAAATATGGTACCATTTCTATGAGGGAAAGGGATTTCAGACTCCGAAATCTTACTCATCATTCCATCATAAGGGCTCCAAAACATCAATGGATTGTCTTCCTCCAAGAACCTTTTCCATATCCCTTCTAGCCCACTTTCTGGTATGGGTTCTTTCACAAAATCCGATTTGGCCTTGAAATAGTACTTGGATGTGGACTTCCCTTGGAGTAGAACTTTAGGGGATGTGCCGGTTGGGTAGCCGGCGATGTAGAGGACTGAATCAATCCAGCTCATTTCAATACAATTTTTTCTTGACAAACCCAATTCAGGGAAGCCCTCTTCCATTACTTGGAGGAGTTGTTTAGCGCCACCGAGAAACTGGGCATTGTAGGAAGTTGTGACAGTTCTATTGCCATTTGCCGCAGCACCCGCGGTCTGTATGGCGACTCTGATGAAGAGATTTTCATCAAACTTGTCTACCACTTGTTGCCATCTATAGAGTAGCTTTGTTGCACCTTCTTCTAAGCTCTTTGTCACTGTAAAAACCGTCACAGTTTCTGGGACAGGAACCAGTCTTAACTTCCATGAAAGAATGATTCCAAAGCTTGCCCCTCCTCCTCCTCTTATTGCCCAAAATAGATCTTCACCCATCGATTGTCTGTCGAGAATTTTTCCATTGACATCGACGATGTTAGCATCGATGACGTTGTCAGCACCAAGGCCGTATTTTCTCATCATTGAACCGTATGCACCTCCCGTTATATGCCCACCAATGCCTAAGCTTGTGCAAACGCCTGCAGGGAAGCCATGAGTCTTGCTTTTCTCTACAATTCTGTAATAAGCTTCACCAATTGTCGCACCGGCCTGAACCCATGCGCTGTTGTCAGCAATATCAACGCTGGATGGATCGAAGCTTGGACAAGTCGACGACAATGAATGGGGTTTCCATTTCCGATGCATAAGAAAGGCCCTCATAGTCATGGCCTCCGCTTCGGACTCTGAGGTGAATGACCAGCTCTTTCGAACAAATAACAGCTGCTTGGACGTGGGATTCAAGCAATGGCGTGAAGATGAACTCAGGCTTGGGGACTGAAGGCAATAAGTACTTAAATTTTGTGCAGAGGATTGTAGGATTGAAGTGAATGAGGGATTGTTTGGGGTGTAGATGGCTGTGGAGAGTGGGACAGAGACCTCAGAATTGGAGTGAGGCATTGGAGAAAACTTTCTTGAATGGAAATTGAAGCTGTCCATGAAGGTGATGTTAACACTAGGACTACTAGTAGTAGTGAAAATATGGCAGAGCTGGAAGAGGCCATTGTCTCCCTTCCTCGTTTCTTTTGGTTTGTGTTCAACAAAGGAGAGCCCCATTTATGGACTACTGGTCTGCTGATGGGCAAAAACTTCCCTGTAACTGTGATATGGCCAGGTGGTATCACCAGCCAATCACATGCAAGCAAAGTGGGAAAATGGGACCTACAAGTACACTGATTTTCTCACTCTGCTTGATTGTGATTGGCTGGTGATACCACCTGGCCATATCACAGTTACATGGAAGTTCTACTCCTGCTCATGATAGTGTGAGCTAATGTAAACATCATGTTAAGGGTTTTCGAGGACTTTTAGGGGCAATTGTCTCCTAATAATTGTGAGCTTGTATTAAAAATTAAATGAGCTCTCTCTCCTAATAATTGTTAGGTTTTAGTAAAAATTTAGATAATATCATGGTCCCAAGGTTTGGGCCTATTAAGACCTCCAACTCATGCAAAAAATAATAATAATAATAATAATAATAATAATAATAAATAAATAAATAAATAATAAGATCTCTAACCCAATCTGGTAGGTCAAAATAATTATGCTTCCTCATTTTCAAACGATAGAATACCAGGCATGTTTAAAAAAATTTAAAACATTCTTCAAGAATTGAGGTGATTGAAGGCTTTCAAGTATGCAGTTCCAACATTTTCAAATTTTAACTTCTATGAAGTTTTTCATTGGGTGTCTAATTTCTTTGCATAATGCACGTTAAAATATATTGCCCCAATATTCTTGGTCTTGAGCTATATATATATTATGTATATTTTAATTTGTACTATATAAAAAAAAAAAAATCTATTAATGTATGGAAAAGTTCCACGATCCGATCTAATTTAATTTCGAAGGAAATGCTGTGTGCAGCACCTTATGTAACATTATATGTATGGACCAAAACTTCCTCAATTTATTTAACACTTATTTTTCTTTTTTCTGTTTTTTTCTTTTTGTGATGATATGGATTGGGTGCTGCGTAAAGGGTGCTTCGTTAGCACCGTTCTAATTTTAACCAACGTGACATGAAAAGAATTACCGAAGTAGAACAAGTTGCACAATATTTTGTCATGTCAAGAGCCTAATCGTTACAAAGAAGCCCTTGGCCCTTAGATTTTCAATTTCCAAGAGTTGAAACTCCTTATCAAGAACTAATATAATCAGTTATTGAATGTATTGCAATTTTGAAATAGCCCTTATTTTCAAGGAACTTTATTTACTGAAAATGAATCTCACTTTTACTATATTTATTTCAAGTACCTTACCATATTGTGTACCTTCCTAAAATTTTGACAACTGGTAATGACTAGTTTTTGATCATTGATCGACAAATTATTGTTTGCCATTCCCCTTCAAGCGAAAGTTCGGATTTACAACTAAAGCCCTATTTGGGAAAACTACAGCTTTTTCTTTTAGACAAAAGCACAAGAGAACCAAAAGTTACAAGTAACAAAAGAAAAGCAGTCTCTGTTTGGAAACTATATTTCAAAAATGCTATCAAAGCTGGAAGTGATTTTTTTGTTTGTTTTAGATTTGAAAAGTGATTTCGAACTATTTAAAAGCTTAGCCAAACAGGCCTTTAAATACAGGGAAATTATAATTTATAAATTCTATTTGTGATTGTGAATTAAATATAAATCATGCCAGGCACGTTCCACTTCCTACATTTTTTATGTAAGCCAATAGGACTCTTAAGACAGACAATGCAACATCCATTACTTACATTAGAAAAACATCCTTCTCCCACTTCCTATATTTTATCAATTAATTAAATATTAGCAAGTAGTTAATTTTAGTATTTTCCTTCTTGTTATTTTATGGTCGAATTATTTATTGTTTTACGTTAGCAATTGTTCTCTCCAATTGATTAACTTCTGTGTGGGGTGCAAGTCTTCAAGTTTTAAATCCCATAATTCAGGTCATGAAGCTACAAGGTCATGCAAGATCAAGAAAACTTCATTTGGTCCAAAGTCTATGTTGTTTTTCCTTTCCTTTCCTTTCCTTTCCTTTCCTTTCAATCAAACAGAGATATTAATATGAGCAAACAACAATGGAGAAATATGGGCGAAATTGGGAAAACTTTCTATCTTATTTATATCATAAAAAGAAGCGAAGAAAAAAAGTTTGGCGTGTAGAACAAAAAGTGCATATAGATAGCGTGACGGTAGTTTGTCATTGTCATTTTTTGTAGTGACATTTGTAACCATGGTTGTTGGAGACGTTCATAAAAATTATGCCCAACTCATGAAAACGTAGAAATTTAAAATTAAGATCCTTAGAATATAATAAACTCACATGTTAAACATGGGATGAACATGATTAGATTGCAACAAAAATACATTAAAAATATATAAATTCATGAGGCTAGGCATACCACTTCAAGACTACTATTTCCCCACATATGCAGGTTGATTTGTGGAAGTATTGTCCCTAGTACACAAAGCCCAACCACAAGTTCAATCAATCAATCAAAGACTAGACTCTATGATTGATAGCACACCAAAAGCCCAATCACATGAATTAAAAATAATAATAATAAAATAGCACATGAAACACAATGTTAATTACTGTTGAAAATATTGTTAGGAATTTCTGTTAAATTAATAATAACACAATAATCATCAATATAAATTTAATCAATAATAATCATCAATAATAATATTACAAGAATTAGAGTTTAGAATAACCTATAATTTGGATCAAGGCATGCTGCAAAGTCTTATCCTTAAAGAAAATACGCCTCCGTCTGTACTGGGTTTGCATGACGTTTCTCTCTCAAGATACAATGATCCTCCGGGTAGCTTTATCTATAGTTAAGACTTCTCACAAACCTCGAATCACCCATATTCTCCAAATTCATAAAATATAATTCATAAAACATATGAAAAGAACTCAAAGTGTATCACATATAGAGATATAGGTGCCAAAAAATTTCAGCATATACAAGTTCTTCTACACCTCTTCATCTCTACACATAACACATAAATAAATAAATAAAATGAGTAACCTTCAACCATAATGGTATAGTAAAGTAGTGGTGTGGGAGTTACCTCAACCTACTTTCTCACCACTATAAAGTAAAATAAAGGGAAAATTAGCCAAAAGTCCATTTTTTAAGACTTATGGAGGTATAAGTCCATGGAGGAATCATATGCAGCGATAAATCCAACTTTTAGTTAGAACGGCAGTGTTTTTATAAAGATAGAATATGTTTTTTTTTAATGACAACATTGCCCCCGTTCACTCTTATACGTGTGACTCTTTACTGTCTTTACTGTCAACACACCCACAAATTCAGTTCTTCTCCTTCTCTGTCACTCTCTCTCTCACTCACCAGTCAACACACCCACTGCACAGATCCAGCTCTTTTCTCTCTCTCTCTCTCTCTCTCTCTCTCTCTCTCTCTCTCTCTCCATCATAAACTTTGCCTTTCATCAATGGTGCTGACTACTATGGGACAAGCTGTAAATCCACAAATGAGATGAAAGAATCTTATCAGAAGTTTTGCCTTTCATCAATTGTGCTGAACATCTGGAATAACTCGTAGATTCATTGATGAGAGGAAAGGGCTCCATAAAAATGGAAGCAAACCCACTCCCATTTATTTCTTCTTCTCCGTCGTCTTTTTTTTTTTTTTTTTTTTTTTTTTTTTTTTTCAAATCTGATACCCACAGCAAGAAAGAGAGAGCCAAATCAAATGCCCATGGCAGTAGAGAAAGAGAGAGGAAATAAATAGCAAATGAGAGAGATAGAGATAGGGAGATGAAATAAATTGCAGATCTGATGCCCATTGGCATGATAACCCTAAGAAACCTTTGGAGTTAGATTCTACCAGAAAAGCGAGCTATTTTTTTACACCTTTTTTATCAGCTCTTAGCCATAAGGGTGTTGTTTCCCTTGACCTTGGGACTAGCTCCATCTTTGAGAATATTCTCACCAACCACAGTATTGGATTGTACTGAGTGTTATGCTTTTGGAGAATCACTATCCTCACTTTTTTTTAGATTTTTGCATTTTTTTTTTTTTTTTGTTAAATGAAGAGAAATCAACATCACCTAATACAATATCTTCCAATTAAATCTTCCCAAAGAATGCTAAAAAAATGTTTTTTTGAATTTTTTGAAACGGTGACATTGAACAGTTACATGTAACTATTTTCAATCACTTTTTTTTTTTTTTTTTGTCAATTTTTAACTTTCTTGTGTTTAATCTGGCTTAGATTGAAAAAGTTGCATGTAACTATTTTCATTCGTTTATAATACTGGTCTGATCTATTGATTATAGCTTTTATTGCATTGTTTGTGTAAAAAAATTAATTGTATTCATTTAGTTTTAACTTCTTTCAACACTAGTTTATGTCAATTGTTATTTTTTTGTAGATTTGTTATTTTTTTTTGTAGATTTATGTAAATTAAATGGTGAATATAAATAGTAACATGTAACTGTTTTGCTATATATAAATATTTTTAGATGTAATTGTTTGCAGATTTGTGCAGAGAAATGATAAATGTAAAACAATTACCCCGCAGAGAAATGATAAATGTAAAACAATTACATGTAATTGTTTTCTTCCACACAAATCTACTAATAATTGCATACAACAAAACAGTTACATGTAACTGTGTATGAATTTTTGGATTTGTGTGATTGTTTAACTATTACAAAAGAGAGTTTTCTATTACATGTAATTGTTTTTTATAAACTGAAAATTGATTGTTGTTTTCGTGTGTGTGTGTGTGTGTGGATTCAATTGCCCAAATTTAAAAACAATTACACAAACAAAGAATATATCAAATTAAGTGAAATTAGTTAAATTGATTTCATCTACTTCATCTGAGGTTTCACAATTGTGTTTGATGTGATACAAGACAAATGAAGCTTCTTAATTTGAAGAGGAAAAATAAAAATAGATAAATTAAAGGCAGGTAAAGCTTCTAGATCTCAAGTAACGCTTTCTTGGATTTTTGAAGTCACAAATCAAACCAAACTAAATTTGGGCATAGAGATCAATAATGGGGATCAAAGTTAAAGATGGAAGTGGAGGGGACAGAGGAGACTTAACAATTAACATAATGTGTTGAAGCTGGTAAAGAAGGCGTTGGAGAAGTAGGAATGGGGGTTGGTGGAGTTGACACAAAATCCAGTGATTTCAGCACCAAATCTCGTGCAAGAAACTGGTGGCCGGAGGAGGCGTTGAAAAATGGAGCAGAGATTGGCGGAGCTGGTGCAAAAATTGGTGGTTTCACCACCAGATCTGGTGTAGAAACTTCATCGGAAGAGTGGTTTCAGATCTCATGTAGAAACTGGTGGTTTCATCACCAGAGAAGGTGTTGGAAAATCTGGAGCAGGGGTTGGTAGAGCTGGTGCAAAAACTTCATCGGAAGAGGTGTTAGAGTTGTATTGGATGGCGGCAACTTCTCCAGAGAGGATGTAGGCATTTATTTGTAAGAATGGTAGCCCAATAATAATGATGCTAACAATAGAAAGTTATAATCACATGTTTGTGGTGAAGGGCAATTTTGTCTATACTTATTTTCATGGACTTGAGGCTGTACAAGTTATTTTTTTGCACTTATGGCTACACAAGTCCAATTTTGTGGACTTGTGGCCAAAGTCCCCTAAAATAAGGTAGGTAAATAAAAGGTCATATATAGGTTACACCTACATTAACAAAATAGAATAAATTGAAATAAGGACTATAAATAACAACAAATAAATTAATTTAATTTAATTTCAAGTCAAATATTTACAACATTACCAACATGAGAACTCATTGACATATGTACATGAGAAGTCACAATGTTACCATCATGTAGATATATCTTCAAAATCTTGAAAGAATGTGCGTGAAAGAGAGCATATATTTTTCTCTCACAGTTCAAGCACTATATATATCTATACTAATATAACAAGTGTTTGTAACTTTGATTGGATGTACATGATAAAGTACTAAAAGTTCTTATTGGAATTTAAGAAGGAAAGAAAAAAAATAGGGTTGAAGATCATTTTAAACAATGGAGGTGGTTTCTCTCTGTCATAATTGACCTCTCATTTTCTCTCTCCTTAACCACTTAATAGCAGCTTTTGTCTGGAATTTGAATTCAAATTTTCACTTTTTGTCGGTATTATTTTTTGGAAGATTTTTATTACATTTTGTTTTGCTTAGTTTTCTTTTCATTTTTGCGTGTGTTGTGGAATCTAGTAGGAAGGAAAAGAGATGATAAGTGGTTATCCTAACAATCTGTTGGGGTCTGGTCCCTCCTTAAGTGGAGCCCACCTATCCTCATTTAATGCAATTATGTGGAAAGATGGCAGCTTGCTTTGGAAGCCAAATTGGCATATTGCAATTTGCAAATGAAGCTTTTACGCTATGTTTGGATAAAGAATTTTTAGGTAGAATTTGTTTTTGAGATGGAATTTGTAAAATTTTTATAAAGATTTTGTCCATCTCATCCTTATGAAAATTTTACAAATTCTATCTCAACAGCAAATTCCACCTAAAAATTCCTTATCCAAACATAGTGTTAAGGCTTGCTCATTTGGTGTGTGTGGGTAACTTGAATAGTCATTTTCTTTCTCTAGAATTCTCTCAAGCTTTGGGTGAGAAAGAAGTAAGAGAAGAACAGCCCACTTTGATTGGAAATTCGAAAGCCTAAATGAAGTCCGATTTAGCTCAAATTTTAGGAGGAAATTCCTGGCTGTACAAGCTACAATCCTATTGTCTCGGATTTTCCATTGGACATCCTAAAAGTGTGTTTTAGAGATATTGTGTCTATCCACTTCAATGAATTCGTTATTTGTTGAGTTTTATTGAAACCTACCTAGTAGATGGAGATTATATCTTATAGTTATCCTAGAGTTTGTACACTCTTAATATTTGTTGGTTGCCTCTAGTTTGGCTAGAGATGTATTTTTGACATTGTGGAAGATTTAGCCGGACTTTGGTCCTGTGATTTTTTCCTCCACATTAAAGGGTTTTTCATATAAATTTGGTGTCTTGTATTTGTTTTATCGCTGCTAATTTTCTGATTTTTATGCTTGGATATTTATCTTGTGCAATCCCATCTTTTGATGAGAGAGAGAGAGAGAAATTATAAATTGCTTCCGCTTGCATTGTTGTGCTTGCTGGATTTTTCCCAACACAGTCACCATGGGTAAGTAATTAATAAATGGTCAAAAGGTTTACAAAGCGTTCTTGAGTGACTGTATTATTGTTACTCCTAAGAAATGTTATGATGCATCTCAATGCATATGTTTTATGGTACACCTCCAATTAAAACAGTGTTTTGAAAATATTCAAAATCTCCGACAATGGTAACCACCCTTTTTGTAGACCAACAGCACTGTTCAATTTTCATCGATGAATAAAGTCAAATGGGATGGCGCGTGTGCCTAAAAGCTGCATTACCACAACAAAAGTTCTACAAATGTTTTGAATTGAAAAATAAATTTTTTGTACTTTTGGCATTGATGGCACTATTGAGTAGAGAATCTGTAGTAACTTTTGGTGTGTTGTGATAAAACTATTTGTAAAATGGTTCCTAAGCATAACTTAAGAAATATTGATTGGAACCTCAAAGTGGCTGATGTTATTGGCCCAGATAAAACATGGGATCAAAATAAAATTAATCAATTAGTTGATGATACAACAACTAGAAAAATTTTAAACTACCCTATTACTAGTAGTGATAGTCCTAATAAAATTTGGTGGGTACTGCTTTAACCCTCTATTTGGTTCGTGAATTTTATCATGGAAAAAAACAAAGAAGGGAAAAAAAATGCGGGGGAAAGAAAATGAATGGAAAAGATGAAATCATACAAAGTCAAAATTATTTCAATTATTCTTCTTTTACCAATTTTCCATTGCAACAAAATAAGAAAAAGTACAATTCCTCATGTTTTATTGTTTTTTTCCTTGATAAAATCCCCGAACCAAATAGAGCCTAAATGGCCGTTTTTTAATTAAATATGCTACATGGTTCCATAGAGATACTAGATGTTAATAAAAATAAAAAATAAAAAAAAAAGTTTAGTCAAATCTCCTATTATAAATTGTAATTGGATGTTGAAATGTGCTCCAAAAATTAAAAGTTTCATGTGGCAATTTATTCAAAATAAAATTCCTTCGAGGAAGATGGTTTATTGATTGATGCTAGTTGTCCTTTATGCTATGATGATATTACATGAAGACCTAAATCATATATTTATGAAGTGTAAACTTTCTCGAGATGTGTGGACACTGTAAAAACGGCTTGCCCAAGTCTAGATGAAGATGAGAAATGAGTTTTTTTCCATATTTATACGAGCTGCTTTATTAAATTCCAGAACTATACGCCTTCGGAATATAATTCTGAATGTACACGACTTGTTACAACATGGCAGCCAGGTGGCAAAAGGTGAAAGAGAAATCGTGCAGAGTAAATATCTCTTTTTGGTTTGATGACTGGTTGGGTTCTGGACCTATTAGCGGACATGTCTCTTTGATCAATCCTGTTGATTTGAATCTTTCAGTTGCAGATGTTATCGATGCAGATAAAATTTGGCAACTTTCTCAGATCAGCACTCCCCTACCGTTAGACATTGAACGAAGGATCATGGGATTCCCCATTCCCTGGAATAATTCTCTACTAAGTCAGCATATCAGATGTTTCTACAAAAGGAGAATAGTCAGACATCTGATGAAGATTGGCGCTGGATTTGGAAAATTAAAGGCCCTAATAAAATCAAGCATTTCATCTGGCTTGCTTCCCATAATAAGCTTCTCATAAATTAGCTGTGATATATCCGCCATATGACAGACTCTGCCTCCTGTACTCGCTGTATCTTGGGGGAAGAAGATGTGCTTCGTGTTTTAAGACAGACTCTACCCCAAAGCCCGAGTCATTTGGAATCAGTTTGTGAACATCCAAAAGCTCCCCAATTTCTTCTCTGCCCCCCTTCTCTCCTGGCTAAAAGACAATGCTTTACCTAGTACTGCTAATTAGTTGCACTTTGAGAATTAGAGCCTATACTGCCTTGAAATTCTATGGTGCCATGTGGAAAACTCGAAATAAAGTAGTCATCACCCACACCCTAGTCTCTCTTCTGAAGTGATTAAAAGCATCATTTCCTTTCGTCAAGATCTGTTCATTACCTTTGGTCACTACAAAGATAAGGTCAGCATCAATTAGTGATTTGGTCAAAACCTCTCTCGGGTGTTATCAAACTTAATTCTGATGGCAGCTCCTGTGGAACCCTGGTCCTGCTAGGATGGGTGGGCCTTTCCGTAATGATCATGGTGGATGGATAAGGGTTATGCTTTTAATATGGGGAGAGCGTATAGCCTTGAAGCGGAGTTCTGCAGCATTAGAATGCGTCTACAGATTGCTTGGTACTTGGGTTTTTCGTCCCTCATGGTGGAGTCTGATTGTGAGGTAGCCATCAACCTCATCTTAAGAGGAAATCCTCAATTTCATCCTCATGGACCCTTAATTTATGATTGCATAGAGTTCCTCTCGAGACATTGGAATTGCTCTATCACTCACGTTCTGCGAGAGGGTAACTTCTGTGTTGACTACTTAGCAAATTGGAGCCACTCCTACTCTGGTCCAATCCTTCTTGACAAGCCCCCTCCTGGACTAGTGCCTCTTCTACTTGATGATATAGTTGCTTTACCGGTTGTCCGGCTGTAGTTCTTCTTTCTTTTTATTTATTTCTTTTGAACAAAAAAAAAAAAAAAAAAAGAGAAATCGTGCAGGTGTTTTCTCCGACACCTCTCTCTACCTTCGCCGGTCATCTTCTCCAATGCGACTATTCGTCCATGGCACACCAGATCTAAGAAAAAACAAAAAGCCTTCTCCGCCATCGGTCATCTTATCCGACAGGCTTGATGCCGCAGCTCTTCTATCTAAGAAGCACAGACACAGTAGTATTTTATACGACACGACCCATTTGATGAGGAAAAGACTATTTTTCCCATTTTAAATTCGATATTACCAACCGTAGCTTTTGTTCTATTTTATTATGTATTTTGTTTGTTGAAACCCAAACAAACATTTATCATGTTTTTCTTATGTTTTAGGTAATCATTATATCTATCTATTAGCTTAGTTGTTAGATTGCATATATTACTTTTGTTATTCTCCCGTAGTATAATTTTCATGTGTTTCATATTTATATAATAATAAATAAATAAATAAATAAAAAAGGAGCTAAAGATTCTGTGTGTGTTGTTAATGGTATCAGAGCGTTAGGAGTTAATAGCTTTTTATTGTAGTCTGCTTGAGCTTGTTTTTAGCTAATTTATTCTTGTTTATCTGTTAAGTGTTTTAATTGTTAGTTAGTTATTTTGATTTATCTACATACCTTAAGACAACTGTGAATAGGGAATACCCAGGCCTTGACTTTGTTGAAAGGTAGCCAGTAGAGCTTTTTATCCTTTCGTTTGAGTCGGCAACTTTGTAGGAAAACCTAGTCATGGAAGAATTAGGATGTGTAGGTAAGTTAAATAATCAAACTAATGAATACAAACATTTAGCACATATACAAGATAAAGATGCTAATATAGTCAATATTAGCAAAACACTAAACTATGTTGCAGATAATTTATCTGGTATATTTAGTAAATTAGTAAATATTGAGAAAAAACAAGAAAAATATATGATAAAGTTAATATGTTAGGAGAGATACAGAATATAGACCTAAAGGATGAAACAAAAAGTTTAATCCAAAATTTAGAAAGTACTCTGAAAAACAATTCAGGAAATACATTTGTACTAAAAGAAAGTACTTGTGAAGAAATTCCAAGATTATATTTTGGAACAGAAATTATGATGATTAAAACTGATAAACATCGAAAGGACTTTGAAGCAATCAAAGAAATTTTAGAATATTGGAAAACCTGATATATAAAAGAAGAAGATTACGAAGAACGCAATAACCTTCTAAACAGATGCAAGAATTATATTTAGCTAACGAAGAATTAATGACTGAATATAATTATGACTTAGCTCTTCAACTAGAAGAGTCAAGTGAATCAGATAATGAATCTGAGATATTTTTTATGCCAAATAGCGTAAAAGATGAAAGCTCAGATGATGATGAACCACCAGAAGGTAGAAAATTTGGCCTATCGTCTAGTGATAACAATACTGAAAGTACAAGTAGTACTTCGGTAGATGAAGACAAAATCATTGACTCTAAAAAGGAAGATAATGATGATACTAAAGATAATAATGACCCTCAAGACTCTAAAAAAGGAAAAGAGATTGAGACGAATGAGGAAGAAAAACCAATTCCTAGAGCCCGTATGAATGATTTTGGATCAACCAAATATAGAGACCTTTATGATGACCCGAAGCAAGTTGAAGATTTAAAACCTTTAAAAGATGAAGGTTCTACATTAGAACATGCACCTTCAACAAGCATAAGAACTGATTTAAACAAAATCAGTGTTACTTTAGGAGGAGTTTACCTTGACTTAAAAAATGTCGAATTTAAAAATTATGATCAAGGATTAAGAGAATGGGCACAATCAATGTCCATAGTCATTAATACATATAAAAGTAGCGGGTCTAAAGAAAGATTTTTAGACTTCATCTGTGCAACTCTCCAAGGAGATTGCTTAAACTTCCTAAAAAGATGGGAAGCCTTTGATGAAGGTAAGTAAGAAAACGTTGGCTTACTTAATGAATTTAATACATTTGATAAAATATTAAATGAATTCGCACAAATTCTAAGAAAGAATTCTGTGAAATTAAATTTGAAGAACAGGAAGAAATTCATATTGAATATATGCTAACAAAATGCAGAATATGCAATATACGTGAATTTAAATCTTTTGCAAAACTTTATCAAGAATATTACTATAAACTTAACCCACCAAAACTGAGTTTTGGTTAAGTCAATTTTTCCATAAGTTACACTCACCATGAGATGAACTTTGTAATAATGGATATAAAGAATTCTTAAGTAGTTCTAATGGTAGAAAAGACATGTTAGGAGCAAGAATTCAATATGCTGAAAGAATTATCACTAAACACTGCATAACACAAAAAACTGTTAAGCAAGTGAAAAATCAACTTAATGATAAATGTTGTAGCAAAGTTATGCGACAACAATGGGAATTTGGTTGTAAGAAATCAACCCTTTATAAGAAAAAGAGAAAATTTAGAAGATATAAATTTGTCAGATGGAAAGGTAAGAAACCTAATCCTAAGAGAAAATATGTCAGAAAAAGAAATAATAATAGAAATACTACGTTTAGAAGAAAATCTAAATGTAAATGTTACATTTGTAATGAAGAAGGTCATATAGCACCACAATGTCCTAAGAAAGGAAAAAATGATAGACAAATGATAAAATTTCTAGAGGAAAAACAATTAGAAATTTTAGTTGGAGAAGAAGTCTCTGACAATGATTCAATAATCTATGAGATTCAATCAGAATCTGAAAGTGAAAGTGAAGATAAATCAGACATGATATTCATGATGTCTTAAAGAAATGAAAATAAAAAAAATTTTGAAGCTATTCCAAACGAGGAACTTCAACTCATAAAATTAGGAGATGTCATAGGTGAAGAAGCATCTATAGACGAATCTAATTTTGATAAATTTGATAAAATTAAAGAAGTTAAAAAAGAAGAACTTTATCAAATCTCAAAATTTAATCTATGGCAAGCAAGATTATTTAAGCAATTTAGTGGAAATACATTTGCTAAAGCTACTGAGGATGAAATGGTGGAAATACCACTATTTGATAAAAATAAAATTAAAAGACTTAAACAAAAGCATCCAAAGATTCGATATATTCATATCGGAATAATTCAAATAGAAATCACATCGCTATTTAGAGTAGGATTAGATACTCCTATTCTAGTAGTAGTCTTAGATAAATTATTTGAAGATCCTATTAAAGCACTAATAGGTGGAATACAATCAAATCTTGTTTATGTACAAGTTTGGTTTAAAATCAAACCAAATTATTTTATATCAATTGAAGATCCTAATATTCTAGTAGTAGTCGTGTTTCGAATAATTCGTATCCAAACTAGAGAAATTGATATGAAGAAAAATAGTTATAATTTATCAGTTCAATGGAAAGCAATCCATGAACTAACCAATTTTACAAAAACATCAATTAAAGAAATTGATAAAAATATGATCGAATTATTCGAACCACGAGTATTCGATACTGAAATCCAACCAAGGTTAATAAATTGGAAAGATTTGGAAATACCAAAAAGTTGGTTGATAAAAGAATTTACAGAAAATCCTAAACCAAAATTTTATAAACCAATAGAATTTCAAGCATCAAGAAATAATCTTTATTTCACTGATAATCGTTGAAATAGTATAAAATTATTAGACGATGGATCAACATCAACATCTAAAAAAGATGAACATAATGAAAAGGGAAAAGCAATTGTAATAAAAAATGTGCAAATACCTATACTTCCAGGTACGACCTACCTTGAAGAACAAAAATCTGTAGTATTTCAACAGATTAAAATTGATGGCAAATACCCAGAACAACTAATCTTTAGTTACCAACAAGGTAAGAAAAGATATATGTATGTTTTTGGAAAATTCAATTTCAAAAACGATAAACCATATGTTTTATCTATCCTGTTAGATACCGAAACAACAACCAGTGCCGCTAGGTATAATGCTTTACCTGCGCATCTATGGATAAAAATGAAAAATCTAATAGCTGCAAGAGGTATTGATGGAAATGAAGCTTTAATTATTCTCAAAGCTAAAAATGTTATGCTTTGGTTAGGAGATAAAAAATTCTCTATCCCTAAAATACTTTGTTTTCCAAATATGCATAGTGATGTGATAGCAGGAAATAATTTTATTAAAAATTATATGCCTTTTATTGTTAATCGTGACCATGTTTGTAATACCCGTAATTTTTAAATAGGGTATTAAGGGTTTAATCTATGGTTAACGTAGCTAATCCCTTGATTTTTCGAATGAGTTCATGCATGGGTAATGCATGTGTATAATATTATGATGTTGGATGTGTTTAGTTGCTTATTTTGTGCATTGAGTATCTTTCGGGTGCGTTTAGCCTTATTTGCAACTTAAGGGTTTAAGCTGCTGAAATTTGGCTAAGTGTGGGGAAAAAGTGAATTTTCATAAATCTTCGTTTTAAAGGATAATTTTTGGCGGTAATGGGAGTTTATAATATTATAAGACATTGGTGATTTTATGGGATTTTATTAGCATGTTTGGATTGGTTTCCTCACATGTTTGTTTTAGGAAAATCTGTCGGGCGACGGATTTTGTACTAAAACTTGGAAATGAGATTTTGATATATTGGGTATTTGATTTTTCTGATATTTTATTTGGATTCAAATGGGGAGTTATTTGCTTATTTTCATTAAATAACCTAAAGTAAAAGGATAATATAAAAATGGAGAAGATTACTTAAATGTTTTGGATGAAAATAAGGCTGATGTCTGTGCTGATGGAGAGTTGCTGACTGACTGTTTATTTTTGGCTGTCTGTGCATTTCAGACGGCTGAAACATGTTTCAGCCGTCTGAAAGACAATTTTCAACCGGCTGAAAGTTTATGTCAGCCGACTGAAAATTCCAGAGAGGGTTATTTTGTGTTGGGCATTTTTAGCCGGCTGAAAATATTTTTCAGCCGTCTGAAAGTTTCGGCGGACAGTTTTAATAGATGGTTAAAATGACCCTTTTGCCCCCTTTTTCTATATAAACCCCGACCCATACACTCATTTTATGGTCTTTAGAGTGTTTGGGAGAGAGAAAAAGAGAGAGGGGAGAATAAGAGAGAGAGAGGGGACGGTGGTGAGGGATGGAGGGTGTTCCACCCATTTCGGCCCTTGCATGCATCTTTTTGGAGTAGATCGGTTCCTCAATTACTCATGGCTGCACTTTGGAAGCATAGGCAGTCTTCATCTTGCATTTGAGAGGTAATTTCTCATGATACATGACTAGGGTTTGCATTTCTTTTGGGTTTTAGTCATCATATCCTCATATCTTGTGTTTATTTATGATATTTGTGAGGTTTGGTCCCATTTTGGAGTTGGAATCTCCATTATTTTCATCAAGCATGGCGTTTGGGAGCTAGGGCTTGGATTGGGGGCATACATGTGCATCCTAAGCTTGGATCTAGACACCTATAACATCAAGATCGCATTTTTCTACACGTTTCATAGAGGTAAGTACAATTTACATAGATTTAAACTATGGACATGATAATATGGTATATATTATCATATTATTTGGTATTCTTGGGCTTAGAATATGTATATATACATGATTTATGGAATAAATCTTGAATGGAACTTTGGGTATCTGATAACGTAAATTGGAAATTACGTTTATTAATGAGTTAGTTTGTTTTATACATTCTATGGAATATAATTGTATAGATTTTATGGGTATTTATGTTGTTAACATAAATTGGTATAATTATGTGATTATTTCCACTATGGTTTATGTGATATATTTTGGAAGTGATTTTGGTTAAAAATCATTTTATGGTTTATCGCACTGCATGTTGGGCATAATCATGCATCAAATAGACTTAATGAATACTGGGTAAAAGTATTGCATAAAAAGGGGCCATTAGAATTGGACTACTTACAGTCAATGGGACCTTGCGGTGTTTTCCATTCCTTTGGTCCTGGGGTACTTTCCTGTTCTAGGTAGGAACCCTTGTGTTCCCGAATCAGAGGTTACTTTCCAGTTCCAGGTAGGAACCTTTGTGTTGTCATCTTGGAGGTTGGGTTTAAATCCTCCGTTTCCGCACGAAGACTCCTGCGGGAGTGGTTGGTAATAAATGGATTTAATGTAAATTGGACATGAATCACATGCATTGGGCATTATGCATTATTTATTTTGAATTATGGGTTATAACTTATTTTGGGATTTGTAACATACTCGGTCATTATATTTTGATGTAAATGATATAATTAGTTTTATTTATATCATTGCTTTAGTTTATTATGTCAAATTGTATCTACTGAGTCGTTGGACTCACGCCTATTATTTTAAATGTTTTTCAGTATTACATGACATGAAATTATGCGGAAGGCATGCTTTCTTGGGATTTATTAATGTATTTTCATAGGATTAATGAATGTATTTCGTTAAATTTTATTTGAGCCACTAGCGAATGTAAATGTAAATTTAATCCGGGTTGTAATTTTAATTACTTATGGTTGTGTGTATGTGGAATGCGACGCATGGGATGATACCACTTCCATGGATGACAGGAAATTTTTATAGAATGGATTTTTATAACAGGTTTTCATGATGGTATGTCCTATCTACGGATGGGTCATGTCCGAAAAGGGAAAAATTTTAAAGTAATTGAGACTTTAACACGTGTCATCCACGTTTTATCAAAGGACTTATTAAAGGAAAAGCTTGTTTTATTATTATTGATTACTGACTTAATTAATTTGGGTCGTGACAATGTTATTCTAACTTGTAAACAAGAACCTATTAGAATTCCTCTTTTACAACATCATAAACATGTTTAGTGACAAAGGATTTGCGCCAGTCAAGCGTGGTAAAATGACACCAATAATTAAATCTTTAGATGAAAAACATTGGATTTATAAAAAATTACATCCAAAATTTTCTGAAGACCCACTAAACTTTGGGAAAAATCTCCTAGGTTTTGTGAATTAAAACTCATTGATTCTAATAAAATAATTAGAGTTAAACCAATGGTTTATATGAAAAAAGATATAGATGAATTTGAAATTCAACTTGATGAATTACTTAAGAAAGGATTAATTGAAGAAACAAGAAATCCACATTCTAATCCTGCCTTTATGGTAATGAACCATAATGAGATAAAACGAGGAAAAAGCTAGAATGGTAATTAATTATAAAAGATTAAACCAAAATCTTGAATTTGATGGATATTTTATTCCTAGAAAAGATGTTCCAGTTAAATAGACTATGAACTCTAAATGGTTTAGCAAATTCGATTGCAAATCAGGCTTTTGACAAGTAAAGCTTGCAGAAAAGTCAAAACCATTGACTGCATTTAGTGCACCATCTGGACATTACCAATGGACGGTTATGCCATTTGGAATTTGTAATGCACCACAAATATTTCAGAGATGGATGGACAACATGTTCAAACATCTACATAAATTTTGTCTAGTATATATAGATGATGTTTTAGTATTCTCTAAAACCAGAGAAGAACATAAAAAGCATCTTGAAATTATATCCGATATATTCCTAAAACATGGAGTAATTTTAAGTCCTAAAAAGATGGAAATAGAAAAAGAAGAAATTGAATATTTAGGAGTTATTTTAAACCAATCAGGTATGCAACTCCAAAATCATATTATTGTGAAAATAATAGATTTTCCAAATAAGATAACAACTCTCAAAGAACTGCAGAGTTTTTTAGGTTTATTAAATTATGGAAGAAAATTCGTAAAGAATTTATCCAAAGAGGAAAAACCTTTAATTGAAAAACTTAAGAATCTTCCTAAAAAAGGAAATTCAGATGTGAAAATAGAATGGACTAAAGAAGATTCAAATTTAGTTTAAGAAATTAAAGATATGTTTAAAGATACCCCAAAGGTTTATTTTCCAAAAGAAAATGACCAATTAATTCTAGAAATCGATGCTAGTGATGAATTTTGGGGAGCAGTATTAAAAGCAATTCCAGAAAATTCTAAACAAGAAGAAATCTATGGATATGATTCAGGAAAATTTAAACCTAATGAAATAAAATATATAACTTATGAAAAAGAGTTATTAGCCATAAAAAATGGAATAAAAAGATTCATATTTATTTGGCACCTGTTAAGTTTTTAATTCATACTGATAATAAATCAGTTGGAAGATTTTATTAAATCCAAAAAAGGAGAAGAAAATGCGAGACGAGTTAGATGGTATGATTTTATTTGTCAGTATACCTTTGATATAATTCATATTAAAGGTACTAACAATTTTCTTACTGATTATCTGTCCAGAAGTTACAATGAATAATCAGAATCCAGATAGAGGGAAAAAACCCTCAAATTCTCAAGGAAAGAATTATAGGAAACCATCCCGATTCTACAAAGGCAAAGGAAGCTCAAACCAGAGTAGCTTTCCTAGACTTCCTTAGATCATGGGTAACCAACCCAATGTTCCAATTTATGTGGTGTCAGTCAGCTATAAACAAATGGCTGAAATGTCTCAAAGTTTTAACCAAATGAATTTTCAAAATCATGCTAAAACAAATCAGGAGATAAAAGATTTTTATGACCCTGATTTAAACCCAAAAACCTATCATCTTTTAAATAATATTTGGAAAACTCATTGTGTAACGCCCCAAAATTTATATACCATTAACACATACAATTTTTATGAGCTCCGTACAAATAAACCTTTTCAAAAATACATTCAATTTGAAAATACATAGTATTGCGCAACTGCGGGTAGCCATGGTTAACCCAAAACTTATCATCAATATACACTGGCCAACCAAATGAATAAAATTACATCAGCTTTAAATAAAAATACATGTACGCGATAACTTCTCCAAATCTCAACCCCAATTCTACTACGTGCCTCCAATAATGATCAACTGAAAATATATTGAGGTGAGCGAACAACAGCCCAGTAGGAAATCCAATTCCTATACAATAAATAATGTTTCAAAAATCATATGCAAGCATTTATATATTCAAAATAATATATAAATCAAATAATACGAACTCCAAATTATTAACCTCAAATATAATCCAACTGTCAATGAAATCAACCATCATAAATCTCAAATATATCACCATTAATAATTATCACTTTACATAAATCAAATCTTAACATATGTTTCAAAATAATCATCATTCACTATACAAGAATTAAACCCCCTACCTCAAGAATAAGTGAATAAAATGAATAACCACCACTGTAGACATATAAATCAGCTCAACAAATACAAAATCCATACTAATAGAAGTCGGATTGGAGCTTCCCATGCTCCGGTTGGTGACCCCGACCCACTTGCCTCTCTCGGCTTCTCCCTTCCTTTTTCTCCTTCTCTTCTTATTTCTTTCCTTCCCTTCTCTATTTATTTCTTCTCTCCCGTCCCAATCTCCTTTTTCTCTCTCTTCCTTTATTTCTTTTCTTCACATCTTCTTTTCTTGCCTTCCTTTTTCCACACCTAATCCCTGCAACTGGCCAATTCTTCCCTTCCTCTTCCTTCTTTTCTACTCTTCTCATACCACTTTTTCTTCCTTTCTTTATTATCCTTTTTTACTTTTCTTCTCTTCTTTTCTTCTTTCTTCTTTCTTTTCTTCTTTTCACATGCTTTCTCCCTTCCCAATTCTTTTCTTCTTTTGTCTTTTCCTTCCTTCACCTATATATATATATATATATATATATATATATATATCTCACAAATTAATTATCCTTTTCCATCCAAAGCAATTTAATGCAATGTCTCCCAACATTCAACTAACCTGAACAATATTTAAAATTATCCTCCTAGTGTACAATTCCACTAAATATACACGTAAAATAAATTAATAAATATTCAGGGTATTACACATTGCCTAAACCATAAAGCTGAGTTTAGAAGAAATATGTCCCAACTTGTTGAATTCTTGAAATCACAAGAAGAAAGACAAACTTTTATTCATTCTGAATTTGCCAAATTCATTAAACAAGTGGATTAGCTTGAAGATTTTTCTGAAGAAAAAATTACTACTATTATTAATTTGATGAATTTTACTGAACAACAGGAAAATTCACATCTTAATAAAGCTTTAAGGATTTGTTTGTTCAATAAAGCTAAAACAGCTTTACCTAAAGAAGTATTTTCTGATATTAATGATCGTATTAAAAACAATGAGATTAAATCCCTTCTCACTGAATTTGCTGAAAATATTTATTTGGAAAAAGAAATTCCAAAGTTAAAATTTGCATAAATAATGAGCTTTGGAGTATGGAAGCAATTAGATGGAGAGCCGTTGGAACAATCATATTCGACTCCTTAGTATCCACTACATTTGTTGACTTTCCCACAATGATCTACAATGTGGTGAAACACTACAAATGGAGTAGAAATTTGAAATTTTAAATTTTAAATCATGCAGGATAGCGCCAGAGAAAACTGTTTTTTCAACCTTATCAGATCTAGAGCCTAGAACTTGCAAATGATCAAGAATTTATAAAAAAAAATAAAGATCTTAAAGTTCACAAATACAGTATTTACAAAAAGTACCTCATATTTTATTAATAATTACAAATATTATACAAGAATAAAGAAAACTTACAATAATTTCTTCTTCGGCAAAGCTCTCACTTTATACAGACTCTCTCTCTCTAAAACTTTCTGAAAACTCTAACCCACTCTGCCTGAACAAAAGAAAAGCTCTCCTATTTATAGACAAACTTCGGACTTCAAGCACGGACTTGAAGTACTTGAGTCTAAACTGCTCAAGATAAAATAAAAAAGCCTAATAAATACTATACATATGTTACACATTTGTCTTTAGTCAAAAAGTAACATTATTACTTCTCAACTACCCATATTTACAAGTCTTTTGAATTTAGGGAACGGTGATCTTCTTCCCTGCACGTGATACTGTTAGGGATTGTGACTGAGTCTTCAAAAGTCTTTGTCTTCTTTTTACAAGAGTCAGGCTTAATGAATGCTGCATACCACGTCATGTCCTTTGGTTGTTGAATCTTGGACGTATTTGTTATACGTGTCCAATTCTACAGAATTCCTGGATATTGCTTGGTTGGTCCCTATCCTTCCATCATGTTCTCGATATTGTGAAGTGTCTCTTCATCGAGAGAATTCCAGAAACTATCAGCCATTATCTTCTTGATTTTGGCTGACGATATTTTCAGAATAATCTTGTGTGCCCACCAGCTCTTCTGCATTCATTGTCAGTTCAATAAGGACCAGTAACTTGGCCATGGAAAATATTATTAAGAAAATCATCAGCTGCCATTCTTTGGGCAACTGTCTCCACATAAGAAGTAATTAAATTTGCACAAAATAATCTTCTACCATCGCTGATCATGAATTTTTAAGAGTAATAGTTTCGAATGTTTTGTGCTTCTCTTTTAGAGCAATATAATTATCCATATAATAAGAGGATAAATCGAGATTTTCTGCTTTATCCAAATATTTAAGATCTTCATTTTTTATGAAGTCTTGATCATTTGCAAGTTCTAGACTCCAGATCTGATAAGGTTGAAAAAACAGTTCTCTCTGGCGCCATCCTGCATGACTGAAAATTTTAAATTTCAAATATCTACTCCATTTGTAGTGTTTCACCACATTGTAGATCATTATTTTGATCATTGCAGGAAAGTCAACAAATGTAGTGGATACTAAGGAGTCGAATATGATTGTTCCAATGGCTCCCCATACAATTGCTTCCATACTCCAAAGCTCATGATTTATGGCAAATTTTAACTTTGGAATTTCTTTTTCCAAATAAATATTTTCAGCAAATTCAATGAGAAGGGATTTAATCTCATTGTTTTCAATACGATCATTAATATCAGAAAATATTTCTTTAGGTAAAGCTGTTTTAGCTTTATTGAACAAACAAATCCTTAAAGCTTTATTAAGATATGAATTTTCCTATTGTTCAGTAAAATTCATCAAATTAGTAATAGTAGTAATTTTTTCTTCAAAAAAATCTTCAAGCCAATCCATTTGTTTAATGAATTTGGTAAATTCAGAATGAATAAAAGTTTGCCTTTCTTCTTGTGATTTCAAGAATTCAGCAAGTTGGGACATATTTCTTCTAAACTCAGCTTTATGGTTTAGGCAATGAGTTTTCCAAATATTATTTAAAAGATGATAGGTTTTTGGGTTTAAACCAGGGTTATAAAAATCTTTTATCTCCTGATTTGTTTCAGGATGATTTTGAAAATTCATTTGGTTAAAACTTCGAGACATTTCAGCTATTTGTTTATAGCTGACTGGCATCACATAAACTGGAACATTGGGTTGGTTACCCATGATCTGAGGAAGTCTGGGAAAGCTGCTCTGGTTTGAACTTCCTTCGCCTTTGTAGAATCGGAATGGTTTCCTATAATTCTTTCCTTGAGAATTTGAGGGTTTTTTCCTCTCTGTCTGGATTCTGATTATTCATTGTAACTTCTGGACAGATGATCAGTAAGAAAATTGTTAGTACCTTTAATATGAATTATATCAAAAGTATACTGACAAATAAAATTATACCATCTAACTCGTCTCGCATTTTCTTCTCCTTTTTTGGATTTAATAAAATCTCTAACTGATTTATTATCAGTACGAATTAAAAACTTAACAGGTGCCAAATAAATATAAAATCTTTTTATTCCATTTTTTATGGCTAATAACTCTTTTTCATAAGTTATATATTTTATTTCATTAGGTTTAAATTTTCTTGAATCATATCCACTGATTTCTTCTTGTTTAAAATTTTATGGAATTGCTTTTAATACTGCTTCCCAAAATTCATCACTAGCATCGGTTTCTAGAATTAATTGTTCATTTTCTTTTGGAAAATAAACCTTTGGAGTATCTTTAAACATATTTTTAATTTCTTGAACTAAATTTGAATCTTCTTCAGTCCATTCTATTTTCACATCTGAATTTCCTTTTTTAGGAAGATTCTTAAGTTTTTCAATTAAAGGTTTTTCCTTTTTGGATAAATTCTTTACAAATTTTCTTCCATAATTTAATAAACTTAAAAAACTCTGCAGTTCTTTGAGAGTTGTTATCTCATTTGGAAAATTTCTTATTTTCACAATAATATGATTTTGGAGTTGCATACCTGATTGGTTTAAAATAACTCCTAAATATTCAATTTCTTCTTTTTCTATTTCCATCTTTTTAGGACTTAAAATTACTCCATGTTTTAGGAATATATCGGATACAATTTCAAGATGCTTTTTATGTTCTTCTCTGGTTTTAGAGAATACTAAAACATCATCTATATATACTAGACAAAATTTATGTAGATGTTTGAACATGTTGTCCATCCATCTCTGAAATATTTGTGGTGCATTACAAATTCCAAATGGCATAACTGTCCATTGGCAATGTCCATATGGTGCACTAAATGCAGTCAATGGTTTTGACTTATCTGCAAGCTTTACTTGTCAAAAGCCTGATTTGCAATCGAATTTGCTAAACCATTTAGAGTTCATAGTGTGTTTAACTAGAACATCTTTTCTAGGAATAAAATATCCATCAAATTCAAGATTTTGGTTTAATCTTTTATAATTAATTACCATTCTAGCTTTTCTTCATTTTATTTCATTATGGTTCATTACCTATAAAGGCAGGACTAGAATGTGGACTTCTTAGTTTCTTCAATTAATCATTTCTTAAGTAATTCTTCAAGTTGAATTTCGAATTCATTTATATCTTTTTTCGTATAGACCATTGGTTTAACTCTAATTATTTTGTTAGAATCAATGAGTTTTAATTCACAAAACCTAGGAGATTTTTCCAAAGTTTTAATAGGTCTTCAGAAAAGTTTGGATGTAATTTTTTATAAATCTAATGTTTTTCATCTAAAGATTTAATTATTAGTGTCATTTCACTACACTTGACTAGTGTAAATCCTTTGTCACAAACATGTTTATGATATTGTAAAAGAGGAATTTTAACAAGTTCTTGTTTACAAGTTTGAATAACATGGTCACGATTGACAATAAAATGCATATAATTTTCAATAAAATTATTTCCTAATATCACATCACCATGCATATCTGGAAAACAAAGTATTTTAGGGATAGAGAATTTTTTATCTCCTAACCTAAAGCATAACATTTTTAACTTTGAGAATAATTAAAGTTTCATTTCCATCAATACCTCTTGCAGCTATTGGATTTTTCATTTTTATCCATAGATGCGCAGGTAAAGCATTATACCTAACAGCACTGGTTGTTGCTCCGGTATCTAACAGGATAGATAAAACATATGGTTTATCGTTTTTGAAATTGAATTTTCCAAAAACATACATATATCTTTTCTTACAATTAAAAGCTATTAACTCCTAACGCTCTGATACCATTAACAACACACACAGAATCTTCAGCTTTTTTTTTTTTTTTTTTTAATATAAATATGAAACACATAAAAATTATACTACGGGAGAATAACAAAAATAATATAGGGCAAACTACATATTAGTGTCACTAACTTTACCCCAAATTTCAATGTGATGTATAAACTTTTAATTTGTCCAATTTAGTGCACTAACTATACATTAGTGTTTCAATGTGGGTAAACAAGGGACGGCTGTTTAGTTTACTAACGGAGACCTCACGTGGCGCTGACGTGGCGATCCACGTGGCGCTGACGTGGCATCCCTGGTGGAGTCTCCCCAGGAGAAATTACATATTAGTGTTACTAACTTTACCCCAAATTTCAATGTGGTGCATAAACTTTTAATTTGTCCAATTTAATGCACTAACTATACATTAATGTTTCAATGTGGATAAACATGGGACGACTGTTTAATTCACTAACGAGGACCTTATGTGCGCTTACGTGGTAGCCCATCTGTCATCGATGTGGAATCCCTGATGGAGTCTCTATCAAAGCTGTTTCGACGAACCCATTCATAGTCAGAAATGATAGAGCATAGGAAACCCCACCTTCCCTCCCATTTCCATTTTTCATTTTCCATTTCCCTTTTCCCTTTCCCAACATACGTAATTACAATCCCTTCTATCTGAAGAGAAGAAAGGCTACTATTGAAAGTAGGAAGATATTCACCATGTCTTCCACTACTGCCACCACCACCACTATTGCCACCATGGAAAGACAGACACACTGGTGCCACTTATGTGATATGAGAGTCTCCCTCTTCCCCCATTCTTCTCCACCCTTATTGCCACAATAACGACTTTGTCAAAGAAATGGAGTTTTCCCTCTCCTCTTCTCCCTAACCCTAATTCCACCTTCTATCCTTTCTCTATTCTCTCCCCTCCCCAAACCCGCGCATCGTCCCTCACCCCTACCACCATTCTCGAAGATAATCTTTACCATTCTTCAGATCAGTTCGCAGTTGATGTGGAAGCAAAGTAGCTCCTTGCGTCCCCCACTCCCACCACCATTCTCACTCTTGGGTCAGAAGCTCTAGATTATAAGGGGTTATCAATGTAAATAATCTCTCAGATTCTGCGCACGTGAGATGCAAATGGTGGGAACAAATGGGAGACTCCACCAGGGATGCCACATCAGTGCAAGATGAGCCACCACGTGAGGGCACATGAGGTCCTCATTAGTGAAGTAAATGGTCGTCCCATGTTTACCCACATTGAAACACTAATGTATAGTTAGTGCATTAAATTGGACAAATTAAAAGTTTATTCACCACATTGAAATTTGGAATAAAGTTAGTAACATTAATATGTAATTTCTCCTAGGGAGACTCCTCAGGGATGCCACGTCAGCGCTACGTGGATCGCCACGTCAGCGCCACGTGAGGTCTCCGTTAGTAAACTAAACGGTCGTCCCTTGTTTACCCACATTGAAACACTAATGTATAGTTAGTGCACTAAATTGGACAAATTAAAAGTTTATACACCACATTGAAATTTGGGGTAAAGTTAGTGACATTAATATGTAGTTTGCCCAATAATATATATGCAATCTAACAACTAAGCTAATAGATAGATATAATGATTACCCAAAACATAACAAAAACATGATAAATGTTTGTTTGGGTTTCAACAAACAAAATACATAATAAAACAGAACAAAAGCTATGGTTGGTAATATCGAATTTAAAATGGGGAAAATAGTCTTTTCCTCATCAAATGAGCCGTGTCGTATAAAATACTATCGAATCCGTGCTTCTTAGTCTTCTATGAACCATCCAAATCTTTTTTCCTTTGTTTTTTTTTCTTTCCAAAACCTGTTGGTCTAAGTAGGTTTTCGAAATTTTAGTCACTCAACATATACATACATGGCTTGATTTCGGCAGCTCCTCTCTCCGATAAATCCTTTGGTTTTTTTTCTTTTCTTTTCCTGTCATGTTGAGAGAGCCATGGCCACATGATTTTACCCTCCCTCAACGATCTGTCCTATCCTTGCCTATGAACTCCCTCACTTTAGCAACCTCCATTTTTTCAAACCATTTTTAATTTTTAATTTTTAATTTTTTAATTTAATTTTAATTTTTACGATGAATCATTGAAACTGTATTTTTTATTTTTTGACTTAAATCCTTGCCCATCCACCGACTGTGAGACCCTCCTCTTCCTGCTGGTTCACACCCACCTCCTAGTCACCATCTCCCTCTCAAACTTAGAAAATAAAACCCAACAAAAAAAAGGAAAAAAACAAAAAGAAGCAACAACACCAGCTATAACCCTCCCCACCCGCATCCTCTCCAAGACTCCAACCAGCCAAAAAAAAAAAAAGAAAAAGAAAAAGAAAAAAGATCCAGGACGCCGAGGAGCTAGCAGCCCGCGTTGAGAAGCTCATACTGATCTTTGATCCACGCCAACGCCAACGCCAACGCCAAGATCGCTCTCTATGAGAGTAGATCGTGAGTTGCAAATGGAAACAACCCCCCCCCCCCCCCCCCCCCCCCCCCCCCCCCCCCCAAAAAAAAGGGAGATCAACGGCGGGAGGGAGAAGGTAGATTGGGAGGGAGATATGAGAGTTCTTCTCATTAGGATAGCGTTGACGGAGGGCGGTTGCAAGGGGCATCGGATGGCCGGAGATGGCGTTGCGAGAGAGACGAAGATCAGATTTGGATCTGATTGCAGAGTGATGCGTTTGGGGGTGTTAAAGTTTCACAGTACAAAACGCGGTGTTTAATGGGTGTAGCGTGTACACGTGGCAAGGTATTATATCTTTGGAATAAAACTGGGGAGACATATATACTCCGAATTGTTTATATAGATGATGATAAGGTAAGCATGCGCTGATATAAGTTATATCAATATCCATTTTGTGAGTTGTACCTTATGCATTAGTGGGTTACAGGATATATTGGACCAATGCAAGGGATACAATTCCAATGCATGGTATTGATATAACTTATATCAATACGTGCTGATAAGAACATAACCGTTATTTATATATACTTATATATTATATATGTGCGGAAAAAAACTTGAGAATGATGTTAGTTGGATAAAGAAATTCTATATGAGGAGTTGTGATAAAAAAAAGCTTCTAAATGCAAATTTAGAAAGAGTAGTAAATATTTTATGACAAATTTGGTGTACTAGATGATTCGTTTAATTTTTTTTTTTTTTTTTTTTAAATTATAGATAGAGCTACAAATCCTTTTTGAGATTGTATTACAAAAAATGATCCACGTAGCATTAATTAATTTCTCTAATTATTGGATGAATAAGGATATGAAGAACAAGAAAAATGAAAAGTTTATTCTTTGGATTCTTCCTTATGGTAATTGGTTTAAATTAAATTTTGATAGATCAGTTAAAAATAAAAAAGAGCAGCAAGATCAATAATCATAAATAAAAATGGTCTTTTGTTAACCAAAAGAAAATATATTAAAAATCTTCATATAGAAGGTGTCTAAAATTGTTATAAATAGTCTTTGCAATTTGGAAATATGTAGTATTTTAAATGATTGTCGTAGGATCGTTTTAGATAATAGTATGAATATTAAAATTAGTCATACATTTAAGGAAGGTAATAAGGCAGTGGATCTTATTACTAATTTTGGCAAATCATATTTAAATTCAAAGTACTCAAATTTGGCAAGAAAACTTTTCTACAGATATTTTTATCATTCTTTAGGAAGATTTAGTAGGTCATACGTGTATTAGGAGTGTTGATCTTCTTCATTTACCAAAAAATATAGGAAGCTAGACAACTTATGCCAAGATCCATAAAAGGTGGCCGAAAGCTAATTATGTGTGACTTTCTATATCTAAGTATACGAGCACAAGGAACAAACAATGGCAAGTTTTGTTCATGATAATCTGAAAAGTAAAGTTCAGTACATATATTCCATGCAATTTCAATATTTCGTGAAACAAAAATGTTTCAGCAAAATATCATGATAGCACTTTCCTTCCAGGGCGAACATAATAACAGTCTTACATACTGAGTCTTCAATATTACAATGTTGCTTTCTTGTAACATCAAGTTGATTGCCTTGCTTGCTCCTGATTAAAAGATATATATATATACATACAATCTCACAAAGCCTTCCATACGATAAATTTTCAAGGATTTGGCAACCCAAAAGGTAGAAACCAATTGGTAAGCTTCAGTACACTAACAGCATGAACTAAGGGGAAGACTATCGGAATAGTAGAATTTAGAAACCATTTGGTAAGCTTCAGTAGACTAACAGCATGAACTGACGGGAAGACCATTGGAGTAGAATATGAGAAGATATACTTATGAGCATTAGGAACAGTCATAACAGTAGAGAAATAAAAGATGGGTGGATCAGACACCAAGGGATTCAATGAAGGAGTAGAAGTCAACCAGGTGCATAAAGAAATATAAGAAGAACAAACATCAGAAACAAGGATACGAGAAGAAATCGATTGAAGTGGTCCATAAGAGGGGGGGAACATTGTCCTTTGTGCAGCAGGTTTGGAAGATTATTCTGCTTGCACAACAAACTCTGTTGCTGCTGCTGCTGCTGCTGCATCATATACGGGATGCTGTTTTGTTGCCCAATAACCTCCTTTTCCCGAGTGTTTGTAGCATTTGGTTGTTGCCACATTGGTAGTGGCTGCTGCGGTAGCCTGGGTAATGATTGTGAATGTTGCTGGAGCATAGAGTTTGCAGATTGCAAAGGGGTTCCTGCTTTTGTAAGAGACGTAAGCAGATTTTGGTGGTCAATCTGTGGAGAAGAATGTTGAGGAATTTGAGGGGATGAAGCCTGAAGAAGTTGTGGGGAAGAAATAGGAAATGTTGCTCCGGGTTTCAACTGCTGATGATATGCTGAGCGCTGACCTGCTGGGTGATGTTGCTGGAAAGCTCCAGATTTGACACCCATCCCGTCTCTTCAAATCGTTTACATCATTCATCTGATGAAGTTGTGACATTTGGTGTGCCTGCAACTGTGCAGGTTGCTGCTGCTGCTGCTGCTGCTGCTGCTGCTGCTGTTGCTGTTGCTGTTGCTGCTGCTGCTGCTGTTGTTGCTGCTGTTGCAGTATCTGCTGTTTCTGAATCAACTGCTGCTGCATCTGGCGCTGTTGAAACTGTTGTTTGAGCTGGTGCTGTGTCTGTAACATCTGCTGTTCCTGCTGTTGTTTCAGATGCTGCTGGTGTTGAAGAATATTGGAGTTTGATTGAAGGGTATTAATGTTGGGCTGTAGCACATTTAACCCACTTTGTGATGACATGTTGTTAATATTAGCCTGTAGGGGAGCACTCACAGGATTCTGTTGTAGAGATCCCACAGCAACCTGCTGCAATGAACTCAGTCCATTACTTTGTCCTGAATCCAAATTGGAACCAGGCTGTAGCGAATTCATCATGTTCTACTGTGCATTTGTAACCCCCGATAAAGATGACATAGAACCATGCTGCAAGCTCGCCATATTGTTCTGTTGCATTGTTGCTACAGAACCCTGTAAATTCCTTGATTGCAACTGGGGATTCATTTGATTTTCATGTGGCTGCACTTGAGTAATCTGAGATTGTGCCTGCTGTGTCTGCTGCATGGAGTGCATGAGGAGGGGGAAGTTGTCCTTGTGGCAGTGAAGAAACAGGCTTACCTGGGCCTATTTGTATTGAGAAAATTAATTATCTGATTCTCATAGGAACCCAACTTCTCCTTATAACTAGGTGCAATATTACTTTTGGGAACCTGCAAGAATGATATAATGCGCTCCAACATAGTCTTACATATTTTGAGCTTCTCAAGCTGTTCTGTCTTTGGTTGTTGCAGAAGAGAATCATGCTGGCAAAAAGTAAAAGTGACAAGTGTAATGAGACCAAGAAACATAGTAAACGAAAGAAGAATAATTTACTGAAGCTAAACATTCCTTATAATTTTTATTCTATTTTTTACTTGTGTATGTGTGTGTGTGTGTTCTCTCTTTCCTTTTTTCCTTTTTTACCTCTCTTTTCCTTCCTTTTTTTTCCGGTGGTGGTGGGGTTGGGGCTGGGTTTTAATAAGGATGGCATATTAACTCCCCATGGGAACAAGCCACAGTGCTTAAGCCACCAACACCCATCCCACCACTCACGAGAACTGCCTTTACCACCATATGGGCCATAACTAAGCTGGTGAAGGTTGCTTAATGATTAAGGTTGAGTGTTGAATTTGGAAAGGAAATATCTAAAATGAGAACATACCTGCTGTAATTTAGTTGCAATTTTCTGGTCCATTTCATTTAATTCTGGTAAGTACATCTCCTTCATGGTTTTAATCTACAATGTAAAATCATCAAGATATTAATGATTAAAAGCTAAAAATTCTTAGGTGCCAAAATTTATTTCGAGTGATAAATTAACACACTTGTCAAAACTCAAAATACCGACAAAATAAATAAAGCCAAAATATTCTCCTTCACTTGCTCAATATTTTATGCATCAATGTAATTTAGCATGACTAAAATTTTTAATTAATAATGATAGAAAAATATAAAATCTTTCATATTTGTGAGTATATGCATGCACCAAAAGCATAAATTCATGCATAGCTGATCATGCATGATTGTATATCCAAATATGTCACGCTTTAGATAGTAAAATAGTAGTTAATTTTCGCATAACTTTTCAACCAAGGAAGAATTTCATGACTACAAAGTTAATTTTACCATTTTAATCATTTACAGAATCTACTAACTATTTGACAAAGAATTTGAACAGAGAAAAAAGTTGAAAAATTAAAAAGGATGAGAGAATCTTGAGTTGGTGACATCATCTGCATACTTTCCTCATGTCTTCTCAGAGTCAATATATAAATAAAAATAATCAAAGAGAAAATGGAAACTATGACAACAGAGAGGAGCCAAAGGCACAACCCTAAGGCAGTCCATGCACAATTCCAATGATTGAGCTCCCTCCCTTGTGAATAGCCCACTTGCAAAGTCTAAGTTCACTTCCTACTTTGCTAGCCACAGCAAGGGGGTGAAGGGGTGGGTTCAGGAATTGTAGAGGGTTTGTTAAAAGGAATTTTTTGTGAATCTTGGCAATACGACTTTGTTGGGAAGTCCCACATCCTACATCGATTAAATACTAAGTTTAATATGGCCTCATATACCTGTTTGGGCCCCTCCACTAATAGCTTAGGCTTTTAGGTTGGAAACTTAACATGGTATTAAAGCCCATTATTATTGTTGTTATTGTTTGGCCTATTTTGTTCGTGAGCTCGTTGTCGTTGTCCACATGACAAATCCATTGTTGTCTTTTTAGGCCTGCACGTGAGGGGCAGTGTTGGGAAATCCCACATCCCACATCAATTAAATATCAAGTTTAATATGGCTTCATATACCTGTTTGGGCCCTCCACATAAAAGCTTAGGCTTTTAGGTTGGAAACTTAATAAAATTCATTTTATGCTGAGATCTTTGCTGTTATAACTAGTATTGAGCAAGCTTGGTTTAAAGGACACATTTGACTTGAGTGTGATTCATCCTCCCTTCTTGATTGCATTAAAAGCAAGAATTTCTTCCCTGGGAATTTCAAATCAGATGGCAGAACTGTCTACACTTTATTCAACATATGGATATCTATTCATGTGAGAAGTATGTGATGCTGCTGAGGACTGGATGCTTATGGCTACTATGGCTCAGCTTCAACAAGTGAAGCTTCGAAGAGAGAGAGGGAAGAAGACAATGGTGCAATAACAGAAGAGAGAGAGGGAGATGCACTCATTGATGCTTCATGGATGTTGCTTCACGAAAGAGAGGCTCTGATGCCATATAAGTTTTGAATATTTATTTTTATTTTATTTTTACTTATTTATTTTTTTATTTTTTTGATAACAAGGAAAACCCTAAGCCCATATAAGACCCCCCAACCCAGATTATACAAGGATAACCCTAAAATAACAAAATATTAAATTGCCCATATAAAAATAATGTATTTTGCATCACATACATCACACACAATCATATCTTTCACAAAGGTAATGCAATGACTGATAAATGTGCCAATTTGGGTATTCTTGTTGATGGTTTTCACTGGTGGTGGGTTACCCCAAGGAGCTGGACCCTTTAATTTGTCATGATATGCTTTCTCTTCCTTCATATAGATTTGTATAGTCTTTTTTTCCTATTTTTATGATTGCCTTTGGGCTTTTCTATGTGAGCCGGATTACCAAGACCACACATTTTGATTTCTCCTTTTTTCTCCTCTGTATTTTTTTTTATTTTATTTTGATAATATTCAAAGCTATAATGATGCAAGACAACCTCAAAAACCTCTATAAGAGAAAAGTAGAGAAAGAAAAAAAAAAAAGAAGCTAGAAAGAAAGAAGCAAGAAAAGAAGCTGGACCTTAGGAGTCGACACCTAGGGGGGTTTGGAGTCGGCACCAAACCTTGGAAAAAATCCAATTTTTTAATTCATCATAAACTGCTTCTTAAGAAAATATTGGAGCCCTTTTATAGGGACTCCAATTAGATCAAAATTGGAAATTGCTTAACCCTAAAGTCTAGAAAATAAAAAGGCAATATTCCATTATTCCATAAATAACATAAGATCAAATAAGTAATTAAATTTGCTACCTTGGTCTTCAAGTAGGCTGAATTGGACCACCCTAGTGTACCCTATATTTGTTGTCCTCATTAACTCTCCCATGGTAGGAGAAACTCGACCCCGAGTTTGAGTTGGATTAAGGTATTGAACGCGACCTTCCCAGTGAAACAAATATTTAGAATAAAGCAGTCCCTTCAAAACTCGGTGAAAAATAGCAACCTCAAAGTGTGCAATATACTTTTGGAGGAGAAGCCACTTCAATCACAATCTCCACAGCTACTAGGACTACCATATCTAAAGATGTCTCTTCCAACTTGCTCATATCAACCACATGTTTATGCCATGCACCAGAAGCTTATTGTTTAACAACACCAGAGCTTTCTTCACAAATAGAAACAACTATTGGAGCATAATCATCTAAAACAAAGCCCAAGGATTGCACTGCTTCCATGAGATAGGGTTTCAATTTATCATCACAGTTCGAAAGAACTTTTTCACCCAATTGCCATAACAAAGATCTGACATTCTAGTTTTCATTTCTTACACTTTCCAAGAGAGGACACAAAAGTTCCCTTGATATGTCATCACTTTCCTCTAAAACCATGGTCAAGATTGTTTCCATGTTGGCAAATACAGCATCGAGACAATGGAATTTAGCAACTATAAGAAAATGCTGAAACATCTCAATAAGCAACGCATCACACTCAAGATCCAACATTTCTAGACATAATTGGGTCCTTGCAACATTCTCAAGAATGGAAAGGGATTTAAAATAACAGCTATACTCAGGAGACAATGCACTAAATGTTGCGACTATAAGTTGAAAAACTTCCCTCATTTGCTCATCACTATAAGCAGGAATTGGTGTTGTTATTCTCAAAATCTCACAAACGCATGATGCAACTGAGACTCTCATGTTAGGTATTTGGATGCTTCAAAAGCTCATGAGTTATCAAACCATTCATTGAAAGCCGAAGTGCGTCTTGCATTGATTGAGATGGGGCTTGTCCTACTTTTGATAAGTTATAGACGGAGAAGCTCACCAAAAGAATATATAGGAAATATGAGCCCTTTTCCTATATCCATAAGACGCTTTTCGAGACAGTTTTCCGAATAATTCCTCTCTTTCTTTTTCTTTTTCCTTTTTTTGGTGGTTTAATTTCCAACCAAGCACACTAAGATTTTATTGATTCAATCTTAAAGTAAACAAATTTAAATATACTCAAGAAGAAGAAAACAAAAACCTGGATTAGAGCTAGTTTGACTTGAGTCGAGGATAGCTCTATCCACAATTTAGTTCCCAACTAGAATACCCTACACCCATCACTAAACAACCCGATGCCCTTTTATCTCTAAACCCCGAAGAGCTCCGAATGGTTCTCAAAGCATTAACACAAGGAAGAAGGAGAAAAAGGCCAAGAGGGTGACAAGACCCTGACAGTTGTTCGACTATAACGGTAGAGCGATGTTGGCAGACCAACAGTGGTGACCAAGGTGACATCGGTAACAATGGTTCGATGTATCGTGGTATAGAGATGATTTGTCGACACTGATGTCAAAGGGAGTGACGGCGTTGTTTCGACGACTGTGTCTAGGGCTCGAGTACTTGCGATGGAGCCGATGGCAATTTCGATAGCACAGGAAAGTCACTGGTGTTGAGATCGATGGCAAAGAATCAATAGTAACTGCTATGCATTTGGGTCGACTAATCTGTCGATGGTTTGCGCTAAGGATTGAGTGGTGGTGGGTCGTAGATGTTGTTGGGGTTAAGGGTTGTGGTTGGGAGATTGGGTACTACTAGTGAGAAGGATGTTCACAATAGGGGTGTTGGATTTGTGAATTGGTGTGCGACTTTAACGGTGATGGGATGAGCCTGACGGTGCCAAGCTCAATGAAGGTTCTGTCGGTTTGAAGGTGGGGGTTGGCTGGTTTGTAGATGGTGGTGGTGTGTTGAGTTCGAACACAGCCGGTGCTTCACAAAGTATTGATCAATTGTTCCATGGAGGTGTGGAGAATCAAAACTTGGCTCTGATACCAAAGCTGATGCAGGCACAACCTCAAAAACCTCTATAAGAGAAAAGAAGTAGAGAAAGAAAAGAAAAGAAAAGAAAAGGAGCAAGAAAAGAAGCTGGATCCTAGGAGTCGACATCTAGGAGGTTTGGAGTCGGCACCAAACCTTAGAACAAATCCAAATTTTTAATTCATCATAAACTGCTTCCAAAGAAAATATTGGAGCCCTTTCATAGGAACTCCAATTACATCAAAATTGGAAATTAATTAACCTTAAAGTCTAGAAAATAAAAAGGCAATTTTCTATTATTCCATAAATAACAAAAAATAAAATAAGTAATTAGATTTGCTGCCTTGGTCTTCAAGTCAATAGGCTAAATTGGACCACCCTGGTGCCATGTGCCTGATGTCCTCATCATATGATGCACATGATTGGGAGATCTAGGGTGCCAGCCTTAGTGTTTTTTTTTTTTTTTTTTTTAAATCAACAACAAAAATAGAATTTTATTAATATGCAAAAAAGAGTACAAATGAAAAGAAGACAAGATGTCCACCTGAAAAAGAAAAAGAAAAGCTACTAAGACAAACAAACTGACATCCAATCAAGCTCAATGGCAAATAAAGGAACCCCCACAAAAGCATTAGAAAGAAAACAATCCTGACAAGAAGCTAGAAAACTAACTCGATCCCACAACCCCTCATCAGACCCAAATTTATCTTCAAACACCCTAGCATTCCTCTTCAATCATAATACCCAAAACACCGCCAACAAAGTACACCTCCAAAGAATTAAGCTTTCCTACTTCTTCCAAAACCACCAAAATCTATCACAAACACTCTAGCTTTTTAATTTTATATATATATATACCTCCTCTATTCCTATTTTATTGGCCTCCTTTGTTTTTAGGTTGTTCCAAAATTATAGTCCCATTCAAAAAGTCAATGATTCTTATGGTTTGATTTCCTATATACCCTTCCTCAAGTGTATTTTATCTTTTTGCCAATATTTGTACTTGAGGGCAAAACTAGAATATTGAAACACATATGTTGATGTGAAAGCACTTAATAGGCTTTCCTAAGAAAGCGTGATTTTTCAAAAGTGACACTCAATTAGGAACAGAGGGAGTATATATATATATATATATATATAGGGTATTTAACATGCTATCAACAAGGCCTTGCTTAAACAAGGTTCCTTTCCCCTCAAAGTAAGTGCCCAGCCTGACGCCAACCTGAGTTTATGGCCAGCCCAAGGACGTGTTGCTATATACGTTAGGGCACCACAACGCATTGCCTTAATTGTTAAGATGTCTTGAGAGTTCTTGGCGTAGTGATTTGAGTGAGAGCACACTGAGCTAGTTGTGCACCTCATCCCTCTAGCAAGGGTGAGTAACCTTCTACCTCGATGAGCTATTGGGGAAAATGGGAAGCAAACAACTTGACGACACGTTTCCATTATCAAACACGTGTTAAAACCTCCTTTTTACACCTATCCACTATGTGCCAAGCTTTTAGTAGACCTTCAGGTTGCCAAATAATCTCTGGACACCAATCCTCAATATGTTGAGTCTTCATTGGACGTTTTGGGTGATCGTATGATCAAATCATTTGACGACGCATGTTAAAAAGTGGACACATGTAAAAGCTCATTCAAAACACTTGGCAACCATGCATTGGACCAATTTCTAGTCCAATGAGCTTGTGAATGCACCACCTTCCAATATAGCCACCCAACTACATTTTCTACTATAAATAATAGTCCTTCCTATTAGAATGTCTAGGGAAGAGAAGCGAAATAACCAAATACAACTTAGTTAAAAAATCTATTTCTCCAAGTGCTCTACTCCCATGTTACATTGCCAATCACCATTATCCTAAGGCATGGTCCTAAAAAAAAAAAGGCCCACTACTTCCTAAACCTAAATCCTAAAAGATAGTCTAGTGCTTCTCTAAGTGTTGGCTGCTGTCAACCTGTTAGCCCCTTAGCATGCGATGAGACTATGGTGGTGGCAACTTGCACTCATGAGAGCCCAAAGCCATAGAGGCATAAGAGTGGCATGGCTTAGGCGGAGCACTAGAATGCAACCAAGTCCGAGGTTTGGCTTAGTGGGTAGCAAACTTCTGTGCATGAGCGTAGCAACGTGGGCAGCATGTTGATCAGCAGTGTGTAACAAGCCAACAACATGGGTGGACCTGTGCAGCTATGGTGTTAGGCATGAGCACTTGGTGGTGTTGGTGAACAAGTTGGGCTACAATGGCATTTTGGAGGATTGTTGAGTTACAGGGGAAAAATGCAAGAATTATTATATTTAATTCATTATTCCATTTGGTATAATATCATGTATACTCTTGTCACTCTCACAAAGGTCATAATAGCCCTTTAGGAAGGTAGGAAGTATGCACTTGGTGTTGGTGCCTATGTGCCAGGCATGGCAACACCTTGGCATGGGACAAGGCATGGGTGAAGCCTTGCGCACAAGGATGACCAAGGGCACGGCCATGGGGCCTGTCCTCCACATTAGTTGGCATCAAGGGCCATGACACATGCACAACGCATGGCATAGCACGAGCGTGGCATTGAGGACCATGGCACATGCATGGGCATGGCATGGTTGACCAAGCAGTTTAATGGTGGGTGGCGTTGGTTAAGGCCAAGGACTCACTTGGGAAGGCAGAAATATTGTTAAGGGTGATGTCAAGGCTTGGGTTGAGCCTTGCACGTCTTGGTGAATTAAGACAGTGGACCTTTTTTTTATTTATTTATTTATTTTTTTTTTGATAATGGTGGAACAATCCCATAGCAGGGCCCTTTGGACCCACCCATGGAACCTAAACCCCGGGAGACTAGCACAACAACCCACTGCCACGGCCCTGAGACAAGCATGCTATGGGAATGGACATGGCAGGAGAATGTAGCACGGACCAGGCATTTGCAAGATTGGAGTGGCATAGGCATGGGCCTAGCACTCTCTTGGTTGGGCAACATCTTCAGTGCATGGTCATGGACTGGTAACTATGCTGCGTGGTGGAGGCACGTGAGGATGTGGCATCCCTTGTGCCAATTTCAAGGGATTATCAGACTGTGATTGGAGTTCGTTATCAGCGGTTCAATATGTCTGACAAAAGATGAGAATTTCTGCATGGGTGGAATGGCTTGTCATAAGCGAGACAAGTGGCAGGTTGGTTCTTTAGACATCTTGACAAGGCCGTTGAGAGGGCAACTGCCATGCTTGTGTGGTGCATTATTATTGCTTCAGTCATCCTATTGGGGATGTCAACCGCCCTTAACTCCTAGGCAGTTGGGATGTAACTGCCATATGTTGTTGTAGGCCTATTTATAGGCATCTTGGCTATGCATTTTAGGCAGAGAAGAGTTCCGTAAGCATTGGCCAAGGCTGGTTTCTGGATTCTGGGAATTGGATATGTTTGGGTGAGTGAGGTATCACCTGTAAAACGTGTGTTGTGTGCAGTTAGAGTAGTAGAGTTATTTTGGTCCCTTTCTTATGTAAGGGTATTATTGTACTTTTGCTACTGTTTTATATCATGAGTATATAAGGGAGAGAGTGTGCTGAACACACCACAACCAGATTCTCTCTATCTTCTCGATTTCTATCTTTAGCTCTTCTTCTCCTTAAGCTTCCATCAAACCCTAACCCTAAACACTTATCCAAGCAATCTAACTTGGTATCAGAGCGTCCGATCCACTCCCACACGCACTAAGGAAGAAACACAGCAGATTTGGCTCGTTTTCTGGACCAATACAGGTGCTGACGTCATCTGCCGGAATGATAACGTCAGCATCCGTACATACACCTGTGTCCGGCATTCCTTGGGGTTGGTTCGCACATCTCCCCTGGTTCTAAAAATGATTTTTCCAGATTTTTTTGCTGCCATCTGAAGGGTCTTTTCTATTTTCCAATATTTTCGCACAAAAATAACTCTACTACTCTAACATGTGCCTTTGTGTGTGGGCTTGTGCTTTACATTCTGTCTAACCTCCCTCTGTGTGTGGGAAAATAAATTGACTGGCTAAGTAGGACCTACATATCACCACACTTGGCTGTAAATTTTGGAGTGAAAAATTAGCCTTGTGACAACCCCTATAGGCACTTCTGCACAATTGCCTCGCCTTTCTAAGGTGAAGTCTTTTCAAAAGTGCAACATTGCTATCGCAATAGTGCTACCATCTCGCCTTCCTAATGCTAAGTGTTTCCAAAGGGAAGGCATTGCTAACATCATGCAACATCAAGTACTTGCCTCATCAGTATACACTGCATCAGCATGCACACACAAGAACCCCCATCCACAAAGATCTAAGGTTATTAAATTTTCCAGGAAAAAATTCTATACATTTGGTGGAAAATTCTTTTTATTGTTTCTCTTGAATTTGAGTTCTTCGAGATGCCTTTTTGTCTCTCCAGAATGATTCCTAGGAACTCACTAGTGTCATTGTAGTAGTTATCTTTTTATTTTCTCATCCCTTTCGATTAGTCTACAGTTTCATACTGTTTCTGTTATTCCAGCAACTATAATCAGTTCTAATAAACCTAGTAGTTTCCAAACCCTAATGCTGCAAGCCTAGCCCTTCAATGTTTTGCTGAACTCCTACACTCCTACATCACAAATAAATACAATCTAATGGGAAAAAAAAAAAAAAAAAAAAACGACGGATTACCTTTTGATAGACTTCCTCTTGCCAATCACCCCCATTTGCATGTCCTGTTTGAGCTGTGGAATCTAAAGAAGCTACAAACAAAAATAAACGTGGGCATGTATTAATCAACTAAAAAAATGTCCATGATAGAGAAGAATATGAAAAGCATAAATTAAAGAACATTATTCTATCAAAAAGGAAAAATTTCTTATGCATTAACCATACAATTCCATAGGTCAAAGAATCTTCATTCCAAATGAAATAAAGGAAACATTATAAGCACAAAACCAACAGTTCTGAGACCCAATGTTACATACTACCATAATACACATAAGCATAGATAGAGAGACCAAAATAAATGCAAATCATGTAACCAACCAACCATAGAAATAAAAGCACACGATGATCAACTACCTGCAAATCCTAGTAAAGGACTAAGGACTATGAGAATACAAGAAATGCATAGAGAAGAGCTTCACTAGAAACCTTAAGTATAACTTAATTAAAAGAAGGATATCTTGGAGGATGGAGCATCATTTATTTTTCCAACTTTTAGTAGGGATATAGAAAATGCTAAATATTTTTATTAGAAAAGAAGAAAGGACCTAGAAAAGCCATGTACATGCAGATGTACACACAAGAAATCAAAACAAGTACAAATTACCAGCAAATGAGATACAAAAAATGGAAAAAGGAAGGTGATTCTGGCCTTAAACCCCTTCCAAAGAAAAAGCTTCCACACTACAAAAGACTTCATCATAACCATAGAGAGTTCATCAAGAAACAGTCTATTACTCTGCTTCCAACTGGTCGAAAACATAGCATAAGGAACTACACTTCACACATTCCTTGTGTGCTTCTAAATAAGTGAAAAGCCAATCGAGGCTGTTGATATGATATAAAGTGCCTTTGGAAGTGCAAGTGTTTGCATGGTCTGTAGTTCATGGGAAGGTAAATACCAATGATATTTTGCGAAGGAGGAGACCAAGTGTATCTCTTTCTCCTCAGTGGTGTATTATGTGCAAAAGGGTTAGAGAATCTGTGGATCATTTGTTTTTACATTGCCTAGTTGCTAGGTGGTTGTGGTAGAGGCTTTTTCATAGTGCTGAGTTGAGTTGGGTTTCTCTTGTATTATGTGCAAAAGGGTTAGAGAATCTGTGGATCATTTGTTTTTACATTGCCTAGTTGATAGGTGGTTGTGGTAGAGGCTTTTTCATAGTGCTGAGTTGAGTTGGGTTTCTCTGCAGTCTTGTATTAATATGTTTGAGATTGATTATGGAGGTTTTGGTAGAAGTACGAAAGCAATTACTCTTTGGCGGTGTGCTTTTTTGGCTGTGTTTTGGCTAATATGGTTGGAGAGGAATGCTAAGGTATTTGAAGATAAATTTGAGTCCAATGAGGGGTTGTGGGATCGAGTTGCATTTTTAACCTCTTTTTGGGCTTCTATTGCTAAGGCTTTTGCTGGGATGCCTTTGCTTGCTATTAAGTATGATTGAAAGTCAGTCTGTTTATTTTAGTTGCTTTCTTCTTGTTCTGCAGGGTGACATATTGTCCTCCTTCAGTTGTATTTTTTTTTTTTTTTTTCTTAATAAATTCTTATTTTGTTGGTGATAAAAATAAAATAAAAATAAAAATAAAAAATGATATAAATGTCAACATATGGCATCTATTTAATGAAAGTTGAGTGGGTATTTGGCCAACAAGGGCACAGGGTAATTTGAAACCTCAAAGGCCCGCCCCTTTTCATTTGTGCCTTGACCCTCATAATCCTATCTGGGCCGATGGAAAGACCAGCTTAATTAGGGCTTGGTATGGGCCAAGGCATTGAAACACGCTACTTGGCCCATTCTATTGGGATAGCTTGAGGGTCTTGGATTGGCAACTAGAGTAAGGGCTAACCAAGCTAGTCGAGCAACTCACCCATAACCAGGACGGTACGCCTTTTGCCTTGGTCACCATAGGGGAACGGGAACCATATTGTCCACTGGACACTAGCCATACACAATGTGGGCTTATCAAATGGGCTCATGAGCTTTGGCTATGAAAGCCCAATAGGCACCATGAGTGGGAAGGTCTCTAATTGGTTAGAGAATTCAACTGATAGAATTCTCATATAAAGGCCACTTATGGCTCATTTTTAGGGATCCACAACTTTGGATATATGAGGATCAAGAACATTCCCACTCTTTGAATTTTCTCATCCTGCCACACCTCAAGGTTCCCCATTGGATGCCTTGCTCTCCCCTTTGCAACATCCTCTTGCTATCTCATCAACTCGAACATCACCATCTCAAATAGTTCACTTCTCATTCTCCTACAAGAACCTAACCTATCAACATTTGGTGACTCAACTAGATGCCCAGACTGTAGGCTTGTATGTAAAATAATCAAATCTCACTCTCCTACAAAAACCTACCTATCAACATTTGGTGAGTCCACAAGATCCCCTTGAACCTATCAGCATTATGTTCTCCTGGGTGCATAGAACCGCTATTCGGGAAGCATATATTTTAGCAAAAAGAAAAGCTATTACTTCGGAAAATTTTAAAGGGGATCACTATTTTTTTTTTTTATCAGCAACAAAGAAATATTATTAATCAAAGGATGAAAGTACAAAAGAAAGGGAGGACCAGGAGTCCACCGAAACAAGAATAGAAAAACCAAACAAAAACCAAAAAACAGGAACAAAAACTACCCAAACTAGCTATCAAATTAACTACACACAACCCTCCAATCAGCTTTCAATAAAAAGAAAGGAGTTGCAGCAAATTCCTTGGATAACTTTGCCCAAAAAGAACCCAAAAAGTGCACTTTATCCCACAATTCAACCTAGGAAGATTCCTTATCCTAAAAAAATTCTCCCATTCCTTTCAATCCAAAGAACCCATAAAATTGCCATAAAAGCACAATCCCACAAAGTTCTCGCCTTCTTACCCCTTCCCATACTCCAAAACTTTATATCAAAAAAACTCCTAACACAGTCGGGCATCACCCAGACCTCCTCACCATAGCTAAACAAGTTCTGCCATAACCTTGAAGCCAATGGACAGTGTAAAAATAGATGATCAACAGTTTCAACCGCCCCCCTACACATGATGCACCATTGTGGACATGCAGAAAGAGAAGGTCTCCTTGCTTGAAACCTGTCGTTAGTATTGATGCTCTTGTGAAACATAGTCCAGGCAAAAACCTTAACTTTGAGAAACAAACTTGCTTTCCAAATTAAGTCTAAGGGGAAACAATAAGAACATGGGAGTAGTTAATCAATTTCTCAAAATAAGACTTACAAGAAAAGGATCCATAAGGGTCAACATTCCAAACTCTCTTATCAGGAATAAATAATCTCAATGAAAAACCTTCCAAAATGCCCAACAAAAAAGCTAAATCTGAACTTTCCCTCTCATTGAGATTACGAAAGAATTTGAAGTCCCAACCAATAGAATGAGGTTAAATAGAAACCATAGATGAGATAGAAGCATTATGAGCCAAGGACAATCTGTACAATCTAGGAAATGAAGAGCAAAAGGATGCTTCACCCCTCCAATGATCTTCCCAAAACCGAACTCTATCCCCTTTCCCAACTGACAAGGAAGTGAAATCCAAAAACCTATCCAACCCCTGGGAAATAAATTTCCATGGACGACATTCTAGAGCTTGTTTGAGCATCCCACCCATTAGCCTTTAATCCATACTTACTCTTGATAATAGCATACCATAAAGAATCCCTCTCAAGAGCAAACCTCCATAACCACTTACCAATCAAGGCAATATTTCTTTCCGCAATATTTCCCAAAGCTAACCCCCCTTAACTCTTGGATCTAGAAAAAATCTCCCATCTAACCAAATGGTCTCTCTTACCCTCACCACTTCCTTCCCATAAAAAGTCCCTCATCAACTTCTCCAATGAACGAGCAACCTTAACTGGGATTCTAAACAAAGATAAATAATAAGTGGGGATGCCAGACAAAACTGACTAAATTAAAACCAATCTACCACCCCTAGACATTAAAGCTCTCTTCCAACCCTCCAACCTTTTTCTAACTCTATCAACAACTGGACCCCAAAAAGCTTCAGAATAAGGATTCCCCCCTAAAGGCAAGCCCAAATAAGTAAAAGGCCATTCACCAACCGAACATCCCAATTGACCAACTAGTCTCTAAATCTTGTCACCCTCACAGTTAATACCCACAATAGCACATTTACCCATGTTTATCTTAAGCCCTGAAACCATCTCAAAGATTTGTAAAATGACCTGAAAGTTTAAGAACTTTTGTTCATTCCTAGAAGAAAAAAATAATTTATCATCTGCAAATTGTAAGTGAGAAACCGAAACCTTCTCTCTACCAACCTCAAAGCCCTCAATCAAACTTACCTCTCTAGCGCTATCCGACAATCTACCCAAAACATCTGCCACTAGGGTGAACAAAAAGGGGGATAAAGGATCACCTTGTCTCAATCCTCTCGAAGCCATAAAAGACTTGCCAGGTTTTCCATTTACTATCATTGAGAAATTGGTAGGAGACAAGCAACCAGAAATCCATTTCCTCCACCTTTCACCAAAACCTTTCTTCTCTAAAACAAAATCCAAAAAACCCCAATCCACACAATCATATGCCTTCTCAAAATCAATTTTAAACAACAAACCCTCCTTTTTTCCTACCCTATAACTCTCCACAGCCTCATTAGCTATCAAAACCAAGTCTAAGATCTGGCGACCTTCCACAAAAGCCTCTTGTCCCCCCACCCCACCCCAACCCCCACCACCAAACCCAACCCTCTCAAAGATCTATCTTTTGGTTGTCAGTTCTTGTGTCCTATTTTTCTTTTGATTGTCGAGGAACTCTCACCCTATTTTGTAACCACTACTTTTTCATTTTAATAATAGGGTCATTTATCACAAAGAAGAGGAGGGAGAGGTGATGTTGGACAAATGGCTGCAAACTTCATGGAACAGTTGGACCATCAAAAGTCCAAAACTGACTGATTGAAACCAAGAGTCCTAGATCCAGAATCTTCTAAAATTAACATGTCTGATTGGAAATGCATAGTTCGTCAAAATTCATGACTTCGCCATGGACTTTTCATTTTTTGACCAAATTCCTTTGTTTTTGTCAAAATTACGATATTCTTTCAGAAAGTTTTTGTTTTATTAATAACTTTCGTTATAGATATCACAATTGTCCACCATTGGTTTTGCCTTCATTCTAGGCTCCCGTATTAGTAGTTTTCCTATTTAGTTTGTTTTACTATTTTTGGTAATTTTCTTCCTTTTCTGTTTATTTTGCCTTTTACAAGAATCAGGGTTTTCTAAATAAAGCTGCAAGGCTGACAGACAATCTTTAAGTGTTAATAAATTTGTGTTTTGATATTCTTGAGAGTTTCTCTCAGCCTGGTGGATTGAAAAATTCAGAATATTGACGTTAGTTGTACTCTTCATTGTTTTTCATTGTGTCAGTGGGTATCAGAGCAAGGATTCTAACCGTGAGTGTAATTGTTACCTAATATAGAAACATTATAGCACAAAACAGAAAAAGAGATACAAGAACATGATAAGGTAATTCAAAGCTGCAACATACTTGATGACGCCTCTGGAAGGGCTCTTTGTGATTGAAACAACTGCTTCTGCTGATCAATTACATTCTGCTGTTGAAGCAAGGCACCAGATGTTTGAAGCCTTTGCTGCATATCTCGTTGCAATGAATTTGGCTGCTGTTGCAAACCCAACTGCTGCAGCAACTGGGCTGGCTGTGCTTGGATCTGTGACATCAATTGCTGCTGCGGTGGCTGTGGTTGTGGCTGTTGCCCTTGACTTGGCAACAAAGTTGACGCACTCTGCTGGTTTTGTTGCTGCACTGGAACCTTGGATTGTTGCAGCATGTGTAAGGAGTGCTGATTAGTCTGCATGCCAGAGTTACTAGATTGATTTCCAAGCAATTGCTGCTGCTGCTGTTGCTGTACTCCAGAAACATTAATTTGAGAGCCCAACTGTTGCTGATGTATATTTGAGAGGTTGTTTTGCTGACCCATTAACTGCTGGTGCTGCTGCAGGCTTGGAAGATTATTCTGCTGGATCAGCAACCTCTGCTGCTGCTGCTGCATGTCGGGAATGTTGTTTTGTTGCCCAATTAATTGATTTTGTTGCATGTTTGTAGCATTTGGCTGCTGCCCCATTAGCTGCCGCTGGTGCTGCGAGGACAGTAATGACTGCTGTGTCATTGGTGTTTGCTGTTGGTGCATAACAGAAGCTTGTCGTGGCTGTTGTGATTGCCTGAGGACTGATTGTGGATGTTGCTGAAGCATAGACTGTGTTGACTGCTGAACAGAAGACTGCTGACTCTGTTGGAGGCCAGAGAGTGGAGCTGATTGCATCACTGGAGGCTGCATAGCAGATGATGTTTGCATGACAGATTGCTGAGATGACTGCAACTGGTTCGGTTGTAATATGCTCTGCTGCTGCTGCTGCTGTTGCTGTTGCTGAATGTGAGATTGCAACAGTGAGTGGGGAATATTTCCCTGCTGTAACTTCTGCTTTTTAAACTGTTGCTGGTAAAGAAATTGCTGATTCTGAGACTGCTGCTGCTGCTGCTGTTGCTGTTGGGGAACAACCTGTTGCCTTCCTTGCATCTGCCTCTGATTGGCAAATATATTGGAAGGCACCCCTTGCACCATTGAATGTCCTACTGAGTTCTGCGAAACACCAGAAATGCTCTGCATGGTGGAATTCTGGTTGACAACATTTGGCATGGAAGTCTGGTTTAAACCAGTGACAGAAGGCATTGCGGATTGTAAGCCAGCAGAACTTTGTGCTCCAGCAGCAGCAATGTTATTCGTAATGTTTTGGGCTAACAGCTGTTGAAGGGCTTGAGACTGATTAGCAGCCATTGGAATAGGAATTGATTGCCCTTGGTTGTGCACTTGGGACTGTATACTGTGAGATCCTATTTAAGATTTATTTTTAACAAAATAAAATAAAAATAAAAAACGCAGACACCAGTTAGACAAACCAACATCCAAAAAAGGATGAAAATAACTTTGTAATGATCCCTTCACTATATCAAGATACAAGATCGTTTCATTCTAAATGACAATGTCAACTACAGATGGTGAGAGTAACAAAATGAAAATTTTCCTTTTCCTGTAGTATCCAAAAAGCAAAGAGTAGGGATAGCAGGGTCCAGGTTAAAGTGTTAGCAAATTTTTATTGTCACATCGCATAAAAGCATGCTGCTCTATCATTCTATTACCTGGATCTGAGGGATTTTTTCCATTGCCAGTGGAGTTGGATGGCAAAGAATTGGTTATAGTATTCTGAGACTTTGTCTCCATCGTCAGCATCTTCAAAGATATTTTCCGTAGATAATCAGACTGAAATTAAAAATTAAGAAAAATTGAGATTACATAAGTAATCCATGACACAAATTAAAATAAAACCGTATTTTGTACTAGTAAAAACTGTATACAAAACGACAGTAAAAAATCACAAAGAAATGAATGAACAAGTACGATGTAACATGTGTGTTACGGAACTTATGAGACCTTGAAAGATGGGTATACCTGGTTTGTGGCAGCAGTATAAATATTTTCCTCAAACCTTACAGCAATTTTCTTAAGTTCCTGCAATCCCTCTTGGCCAGAGAAGGGAAGATGCTTCTTCAAAGTGTCCACACTGCACATGTAAAACATGGCATTTTAATTGGTTAACATCCATGAAGGCATGGCAAGTTATTAACAGCAACAAAACCACAATTGGTAAACCAGGCTGGCAGTGCATGAATCAAGTCAGTAAAATGTCCAGAGTCCAAACCAAAACCAATTATTTCAAGAAACTTGAAACAAAGTACATAAATATAATATCAACAAAACCATAATTAATAAGAGCGTGAAAACCTTACTGAGATTGCTACTCAACTGTGTAATGACATGTATAACCCTCCCTTCGTATAGGTTCAAACCTTAGGGTGGTTTTGTGTGTGAGCTCGAATGTGGCATTTTATAAGCCACCAAGACCAGACTTTTCTTTATTTTTCCACTTCTATCATGTATTCTTTTTTCTTCATTTGATAATACTCAAGCCTATGGCACATGATTTGGGAGTTACTAGGCTGCCAACCTAGTTGGGATGCTAGTTTATCCTATGATGCTTGAAGCTCTACAATTATTGATTAAAAAAAGAAAAAAGAAAAAAGAGCGTGACAAATATGAAACTTTTTTATTTAAGTCCTCTTGAAAGGGTGAGACTATCCTAACTAATCAGCATAAATGTCTTTAAGGCAACTATCTGCTTGATCATTAGACTACCTCAAGAAACCAGCATAACCTAGATAAATATTGAAATCAAACATTGTAGGAAGACCAATATTACTTGAAACCATGGACTAAAATATCCACGATATCTTTGATATATCCACGATATATCCGTGTATCCATACCTCTCGATACAATATCTAATTGACATATCTTTTTTGCAAAATGTCTTTACGATATTGTTGATATATTTAATATTATTGATAAAATCTTGATATATCTTGACATAAAATCATAACATCATCTTTCTTTCGCATGGTATCGTTGATGTATCAAATATATCAAGATATACCTATTATATTGATGATATCAAGACATTCATTTTTTTTGTTTTTGCGTCAAAATTATCACCTCTTATTCTTTTAGAATTGATTTATATAATTATTTCAATTATACCATGGCTTAAATTAGTGTTATGAAGTAACAAATTTCATTTACTCTGTCAAAATATTCATTTTATTGCTCTATGGTACAAATTTTACACCCTACACAATATATACTTGTCTAATGCACATTTAAACTGCAATATTTTGATTCTAAACTTTTAATTAGAGTCTAATCATTGTTCCCAGACTTTTAATGAAAATATAGGTGTTTAACTAACAATGTCCGCCATATCTTTGAATCGATATAAAATTTTCGATATATCTATCGATATATCCAATATATTCATGTTTTTGGACTCTCGATATATCCATCGATATCGATATTTAAGTCCTTGCTTGAAACTATAGTCCCATCTTTACTTATTAGTCCTTTTTTTATCTTTGTCAAATGTTATGGTAAAGTGGAATTACAACTCTATGTCGTTCAGTTTCCATGATGAAACTTCCATTTGGGCTTTAGCTTCTAACATTATAAAATTATCTTCCAAATTAGAGTAATGTAGAGCTTCTAACAAAAGAGATCTAATACTAATTTTTTCCTGTAATCCCTCAATGGCTTGAGTAAGAATCTTTCTCAGTTTCCATGAAGGAACTTCTGATTTGTGTCTATGAGGTTAGAATTTTGTTTTGTTTTTAGGCAGGTCGATTGAAAATCAAAACAGGTTAGCTTCCAAAATCAAATTATAATCAGAAGACAGAAAAAATTCCAATCACGTAAAGAATAAACAATGTAGTCCCCTCATTTGACTTTGCGATTTTAAATTTTAATTTAATTTATTGTTTACTGCAATAGCTTGCTGATAGATGTAATTCTTCACCCTAAAATGTAATTGAAATCCTCCAAAAGCTCCAAGTTTGGTAAGCAACAAATCAGCAAAATAGCATACTAATGTCACTATTTTAACTTATCAAGATCTCTTTACTGTCGAAACTTAATTTATTAAATCCTCTCTGTCTCCTGTGGTCAAATCTATGTTATTCTTAAAATCCACCACTTGTATCCCCTAAGCACAAGCCACCAGACCTACATTACTTCCTAAACTAAAGTGCATCCATTCCAAAACAAAACTTGCATCATAACTTCATTTTACGACCCTGCCCCAGAGCGTGGTAATCGAACAATGATCCCACTGTAAGAGTAAAGTGCTTGACATCATCCATAAAGAAGAGGAACTCCGCCTTTATGATATGGTAAACTCGTTACAAATTTTAGCAGGAAGGCCAACTTGCTAAATACATAAGATGATGACTACAGGCTAACCTGGACTTTATATGGTTATAAGGACAGCTCTATTACTTTGTAGAAAATTGTTATGTTTAACTATTTTATGAAATTTGGTTGATGAAAGTAATGTAAAAATCCTATTTTGTACAACAATATATTACCATATAAGCTTATTAACAGGTATGTTTTCCAACAAAGATATCACATTTTAAATGATTCTATCACAGAAATCTTAAATTTTGATATCAATGTCTCTTTAAACATACAGGAATAAACCGTCAAGTTCTTATGGTTTTCTATCAAGCTTTTCCAAAATTTCAATGTTTTAATCAAATCTTACACCTCAAATGGCTAAAGTGTACCCCAAGAAAACAAAATGCAAAGGTAAGCGAAGAAGAACCACATTTCTTTTAGTCAATGACACTATAATATTATGGTGACGGAAAAGAATAAAAGTCGATTTTTTTTCCTTGATCACCAAATAAAAGTCAATATTGAGGAGCTGTTCTTTTATGCTTTGAGGCAGTGGCTGGCTTGAAAACAAATTTGGGCAAAAGCGAGTTAATTCTGGTGGGTGAAGTTAGAGATGCCACTTCATTGGCAGCTAACCTTGGGTGTAAATTGGGGAAGCTTCATTTATCTTATCTTGGGTTACTATTGGGGTCTTCTATTAAAGCAAAGGCTATGTGAGATGGGGTGATTGAAGGAATGAAGAAGAAGCTTAGTGAGTGGAAAAAATTGTACCTTTCAGAAGGGTGGCAGGTTACGTTGATCAAAAGCACCATTGTGAGTGTTTTGACTTACTTTATGTCCCTTATTAAAATTCCAATTGTGGTGGCTTGAAGGATAGAAAAATTACAAAGTGACATTCTGTGGATCAGAGCAGGTGATGAGTTTAAATACCATTTTTTTTTTTTTTTAATGAAGAAATTAGTTTAAATACCATTTAGTTGTGAGGAATCGTAATGTATGCCTAAAAGATGCAGTTGTTGGCTTAAAGCCTTCAATAAGTATGAACCATGCTTTGGTGGGTGTTGGGAAGTCCTGCATCCCACATCATATAAATATTGAGCTTGATATATCTTCATATACCTGTTTAAGCCCTCCACCTAACAGCTTTGGCTATTAGGTTGGAAACTTAACATAGTATTACAGCCTTGAATGCTTAAATCTATAAAAAATGTCCCCTAATTAACAAATCCATATGTACAATGGATACTGCCATTACCTAGCACCATCCTAAGTCACGTGACTCCCATAAAGCATCTTTAAACAACTCTATTGCTCCATTCAATCAACCCAACATCCTTCTCCAACCTAGTCAAGCACCCTAAACACAGTCAAGATCTCCCGCCCCTTCAAGCCAGCATCATTCATCTCCAGCCCAGTCAAGTGCTACGAACTACTCCAGGCCTAGTCGACCTGCTATAGCACAGTTTTATCTCCAGTCGATCAACCCAGCAACACTTCTCCAACATAGTCAAGCACCTTAAGCCCACTTATGAGCCACCTACAGCCCAGTTGAGCACTACTAGCTATACTCCAGACCTAGTCAACCTACTATAGCATGGTTTCATCTCCCCTGCCACATCCTTAGACACTCTTTAGTCTCTGTCTAATCTCATCAGCTCCTCTGCTGCATTGTTAAGTCTTCTATATGGTCTGGTCAAGCACCAAGCCCACACATGATCTGCTCGAGCACTATAGAAGCCATTCCAGAAGCTTTCTTAATTTATTTGCACCACTTTAGGTACTGTTAAATGCTGTCTAACCACTATAGTGCATACTTCTTGGTGGTTTGTGTTAAGTTTCCAACTTAAAAGCCTAAGCTCGTAAGTGGAGGGCCCAAACAGGTATACGAAGACATGTTTAACTCGATATTTAATCGATGTGGGATGTGGTATATTTCCAACACTCCCCCTCACGTGCAGGCCTAACAAGATTCAAATGGCCTGTCACGTGGACAATAAAGATGGGCTCACGAGTGAAACGGGCCCAGGAACGACATGCTCTGATACCATGTTAAGTTTCCAACTTACAAGCCTAAGCATAAGTGAAGGGCCCAAACAAGTATATGAAGCTATGTCAAACCCAATATTTGGGCGATGTAGGATGTGGTATATTTCCAACACTCCCCCTCACGTGCAGGCTTAACATAGGCCTGTCACGTGGGCAACAAATACGGGCTCAATAGGCCCAAGAACGACATGCTCTGATGCCATGTTAAGTTTCCAACTTAAAAGCCTAAGCTGGTAAGTGGAGGGCCCAAACAAGTATATGAAGACATGTTTAACTCGATATTTAATCGATGTGGGATGTGGTATATTTCCAACAGTTTGAAGTGTTTCAAGGTGACAAAGATTAGGGTTCTACATGTTTTTCCCCCTATTTGAAGTTCCGGGTAACTTTCTACCAGTTTTGTGTTGGTTGTTTGATTGTACTAGCAGGTAAGTGTGTTTGGGAATGTCATTGGATAAGTAGTTGACAGTGATTGTTGATTAGGGGGCTGTGTGCATTGTTATGGTGGTTGTCAAGTGTTTCAAGAGGATCTTACAAAAGTTAAAGTAATTATAAATTTACCTTATCTAAAAAATAAATAAATAAAACAGTTAAGTATTATTTTTGTTGGTTTATTGGCAGTGATGGCTGAGTTAAGGCAAAAGTAAATTCTGTCCCTTCATCTGATGGTGGTAATATGCAAATAACTACCATAAAGTTAAATGGTGCAAATTACTTGATGTGGGCACAAGCAATAGAGGACGAGGATTCCTCCTGCAAAACCACCAAAAACTATACAACTCTGGGCAAAAAAACAAGGCCTAGAAAACCCAAAAACAAGCCTCATGGAGGAAAAAACAAAAAAAAAAAAAAGCCCTCTAAAAGGTTGTAACATAAGAGCAGCCTTCGTAGCAAGCTCATCGGATTTCCCATTCCTTTATGTCTAGTGTGGAGTGTTCATAAAGAAAGAAATAGAAGAATCTTAGTCTAAGCTCAAGGATTCTTTTCGAAGATAAATTTTTCTTTGTTGCTCACCCTTATTGGACGGTGGAAGGCAAACATTTTTGGCTGCTTTTGTGCAGTCTTGACTGATTTCTTGTATATTCACATGTATTAAGCCTTGTGGCTCCTTTTTTTATATTTAATATTCAATTAATAGACTTTACCTTTATCCAAAAAAGTAAAATATTCTCAAAAAATTAATCAAATCTTTATAGATATATTAAATCTCTCTATTGATGTGCTTTAACGATCCAACTAAAACTAAAATATCTACAAGAAGAATTAATATGCCTTTATTAAAGGAAGACAAATTCTTGATGCGGTTCTAGTGGCTAATGAATGTGTGGATTCAAGGAAGAGAAGTGGGATCCAGGTATTTTGTGTAAAATTGATTTGGAAAAAGCTTATGATCATGTCAATTGGAATTTTCACATTTACCTTCTTGCGCATTTGGTTTTGGTCTCAAGTGGCAAAGATGGATGTCACGGTGCATTTCCTCCCCTTCCTTTTCGGTGCTTGTTAATGGCACTTCTTATGGCTTTTTTCATTGCTCTAGAGGTATTCGCCAAGGTGACCCCTTGAGTAAGCTCACTCATAGAGCTTATGAGGAGCATTTGTTGGAGGGTTTTGTGGTAAATGGTGGTGGTGGGGATGAAGGGATTATTTCTCATTTATTATTTGCGGATGATGCTTTGTTTTTTTGTGGTGTTAGTGTTCAACAAACAAGGCATCTTGATGGTCCTTTTTTTTGAAGCAGTCTTGGGCTTAAAAGTTAACCTTGGCAAGAGTGAGATCATTCCTATTAGCCACATCAACAACATTAATGAGCTTGCCAGCAACCTTTTTGGCAAAGTAGGGAATTTGCCTATCACGTATCTTGGAGGTCCTCTTGGCTCTAATTACAAGGAAGTAAAAGTTTGGGATCTGGTGCTTGAGAAAGTTGAGAGAATATTAAGTGGGTGGAAAAAAGGGTATCTCTCAAAAGGAGGTAAACTTACTTTGATTCGTAGCTCTCTTGCTAGCATTCCGATTTTTTTATGTCTATCTTTAAAATCCCAAAATCATGCTTTAAGAATTGAGAAGCTCCAAAGAAATTTTCTTTGGAATGGCTTGAATGGGGAGTTTAAATTCCATCTTATTAATTGGCATATGGTTTGCTTACCTAAAGCTAATGGTGGGTTGGGTATAAAGTCCATTATGAACATGAATCAAGCTCTTCTTGGGAAGTGGATTTGGAGATTTGGGAATGATGATCAAGGCTTATGGAGGGATGTTATTGAGTGGAAATATGGAATGAAGGAAGGGGGTTGGTGGACAAAGAATAGTAGAAGATCGCATAGTACAGGCCTATGGAAAGCTATAATGTTGGGATTCGACTCTTTCGTAAAACGAACAAGGTTTAAACTGGGAAGGGGGAATAGGGTTAAATTTTGGAAGGATGTGTGGTGTGGCAATAGATCCCTCATGGAAGAGTTTCCTTGTTTATTTGAGATAGCGGTGAATAAAGAAGCTTGGATCTTGGACTACCTTGTTGATGAAGGGGGTAGAATTCATTGGAACACCATTTTTTGTCGTAGTTTCAATGATTTGGAAATGGAGATGGTGCTGGATTTATTTCATGAGTTATATGAATGTAAGATTTCTTTGCAAGGGAATGATTTCTTGATGTGGTGCAATGACCTTAAAGGTTCATTCTCGGTGAAATATTTCTATTCCTCTTTGGGCTCCAATGTGGATTTTTTCCTGCCGGCTAAGAACATTTAGATCCCCTCGATTCCTCCTAAAGTGGCTTTTTTCTCTTGGGTGGCTTCCCACAATAAGTATCTTACTATTGACAAGTTGGTTAGAATGGGGTGGGAGTTACCTAATAGATGTATTATGTGTAGAGAGGCGGTGGAATCAATGGATCATGTTTTCATTCATTGTGGGGTGGCAAGGTGCTTATGGGAGCTTATCTTCCACTTCTTTGGTATCAAATGGGCTTTGCCTTCCTATACGCATGACTTGATAGCGAGTTGGTGAATTAAAGGATGCTGGAAAGACACAGAGACCATTTGGAGGATGGTCCCCCATGCTATATTGTGGTGCATTTGAAAAGAACGTAATTTGAGAACTTTTGAAGGAGTTAAGTCGCCTATAGTGGAGCTCAAATCCCTTTTGGTTAATCTTCTTTTTGGTGGTATTGTAGTTACACAGGTGATTGTAAATCTTCTTTCTTACTTTTTGTTGACTCCCTCTGTTTGTTAATTTGATGGGGGTTGAGGCTTTTGGAAGCTCCCCTTTTTTCTTTGGAGCTTAGGTTTTTTTTTTTCTCGTTTATATCTCATGTACGAGGGTTTTCCCCCTTTTTTTTTAAATTTATATAAATCATTACCTTTTCAAACAAAAAAAAAAAAAAAAAAAAAAAAAATAGAAGAATGAATCAATCTCAAAAACGTATCTACACAAAACTAACCCCAATATGATAAAATCAAAACCATTTCAACTCACACCACCAATGACATAAAGAACATTTCCCATGAATCTGAGGGCCACAATAATGGTATCATTATACAAAGAATAAACAGTTTAAGAAGACCGTATCAAAAATTATTTAATTGTACCTCATGGCTCCTTGATATACTTGAGAGAAATCTATTTATATCAAAATACATAAAATAAATAAATAGAAGGGAAAAAAAATGTGTGAATGTCCTACAAACCCTTGTGACCTTTTTTATCAAAAAAAAAAAAAATTAAAAAAAAAAACCCTTGTGACCTTAATGCATCTATAATCATCCCTTTCATTTCCCTTCTCTTCTGGTTGAGCTATAAAAAGATTCAGTCACACAAAGATAATGTTGTCAAATAGCGCTATTTCTAACCCGATGGGATAGATCAGTTGGTCTTGGTACCTATGCCTCATGATACAAAAGGTCCCAAGTTTGACTTACCCATGGGGCCAGCCACCAGCCAGGTTATTTTGAGTGTCAACTAATACGGAGTGAGTGGTGGCCTTACCCCTATCAAAGATTAGACAGGCTGAAGGTCCAAATCCCTTGTTGGGAGTTGTTGCCAAAAGTTATTAAAAAAATAAAAGGGAAAAGAAACAAAAAAGAGTAATGTTATTTCCAAATTAATTAACATTGAATACTCTGATCTTGTTTTCAATAGATATTAAAGGCATTATGTAGATTGATACTAACATCATGACACTCCTTGTTCTAGGTAATATACACCTCTAATACTTTGTTAGAGAAATTCCCCGTTCATATTATTTGCAAATAATTAGTATCCCAAAAGGGCACCCATTACCATTTTCTATGGTCTAGAGCTCATATAAGATTGAGAACAAAAATAAATAAAAATGTGGCAGCCAATGCTGTGTGGGCAAGGACAAAGACACAAATTTGATACGAAATAGACATGCAGACAAAACAATTTTGGACATGCAGGACACCAACTGGGTGAAGACACTTAGATAAAATAAAATAAAAAACTATTTTTTTATATTCAATCATATTATGTATGACACATTTAGTGACAAAATTGCATTCGAAATTCATATCTCCCTCCCCCCCCCCCCCCCTTTTTTCTCCCTCTTCAAACCTATCCTAATTTGGACAAACATCTCCAAAATATAGTATCTTAAATTGGATTTCTTAGAGAACCACTGGAAATGATAGAACTAAAGCTTTTAAAATTTATAGAATCATAACCTTGTTCTAAATTATAATTAATATCTAAGTAGTAAATAAAATTCCCCTCCATATCCACCTGCATCAAGCCCACGTTGGGTCCACCCCAGCAGCCCCGTGCCAAAAATTATGCATGTCATTATAAATTTTGGATGCTCTATGCGTATTACATGTCTATACGTTTCCAAGCCCTGTCCATGTCCATCATTAATCCGAATGGAGACTGGACCTCTTGAGATATGCCCATGCTATTGGTTGCCACAAAACTACATACTAATCAACAATGTAAACTTTTATCCAAAGGGCTCTCATCACCAGCCCTAAATCATAGTTGTAGGTAAAAGCATTTTGGTGCAGACACCAAGCCTAGACCTCCGATTACACAAGTGTATGAGCACCGCCAACGCCGCTAGATAGCATACCCAGTGACCCTATTGCTAGACACGATAGAGCATTAAAGGAGCAATAGAGTTTATTTTCTTTTTTATGTTATTTTATATTATTTGGCTTTTATTTTGGGATTATTATTTCTTTTTCCTTATTTGACGGATTGGAGTCTATATAAGACTCTCTAACTTTTAGGGTTTTGATTTTACGTTATTGATAATCAAAGTTTGAGAACTTACACGTTTGGTGCCGACTCCAAACGAACCCTAGGGCTGCATTTGGTTTGAGGGAATGGAATGGAATGGGAGTGGGAATGGAATAGAATGAGAATGGGAATGGGAATGGAATGAGAATGGACATTCCATCCCCATGTTTGGTAAGGGGTGGGAATGGGATGAAAAAGCATAGGTGGGACCCATTTTTAATGATTTTTACTCCCTGAAAGGTGGGAATAGCCATTCCTTTTGGTTTGGGAAGGAATGGCTATTCCCTCATTGAAGGGAATAGACCCCCACAAGAGAATAGCCATTCCATTCCCTTGTGCAACTAAACACTCACTTTTTTTTAGAGAATGGAATCACCATTCCATTCCCTCCCTCATTCTCTCATAACAAACATAGCCTAGGTGTCGACTCCTAGGTTTTGCTTCTTGCTTCTTGCTTCTTGCTTCTTCTTTCTTCTTTCTACTTGTTTAATCTTTGAGTGCTGGTTATTGCTATGAGTTTGTGATTTGAAGCGCATGTTCTACATCAACTTTGGTGTCAGACTTAATCCATGGATTCAAAGCCTTCCGCTAAGCCATGTTTTAAGATGCCCCACGAGTTCTTCCCACAAAAGAAAGCAATTCCTTTTCCCTTCCTCCCCTACGAAATTTTTGCAGTTACCTGTAAAGCCATTGCAGAACAAGCCAAGAAATCTAAAACCCCTGTCGATAAACCCAAGTTCCTCCTTCGTTCCCACCTTTGAAAGCCTAGCAATACTATCGCCCAACTATCTGCCTCCACAATCAACCCCAAATCCTAACCTTCATACTAAAAAGATAAAAAATAAAAAAATTGCACACCAATGACTCAACACCCATACCGTCAATTCCTTCACCACCAAACCAAGACATTATCCTCAACATCAGACCCACAATCAATTCCACTCTCACCATCACACCTCGCACAAATTCCAAACCCCAAAACCAAAAGCCTATCATCCTGTTGCATCACCCCTCATGATCTCGAGTTGCAACCCCAACAGTAAACAACCACTGCCATTAACCGCTGCCACCGTTTAGTTGTTCCCCACCCCACTGTCTAGCAACTCCTACCACTCCCAGTATAGTCCTTAGTAGAGCCAACCCAGTTGTAGTACAATCAAGATACATTTGCCGTAGCATCACCGTCGATCTTTGACATCAGTAGCCGTCAAAGCTTCACTGTCGAGCACTGCCATCAATTTACTAAGTCGATCATCTTCGTCAAGCTGCCGTCAAGACTTCTCTGTTGACATCATCTCTCTCCATCACATCAAAGAAGGCATTTGGGATTTAAAGCTTGGTGATTTGGACTGTTTGGTGACAGCCATAGCTTGGACAAATTCGGATAGGATTATTCTTCACTTGATCAGGGCTATCTTGAACCAGGTTCGTGTTGTCCCTACCTTAGTAGATTTAAATTTTTTTTAATTTTAAAATGGATCAATAAATTTTCTTTATGCTAGACTAGAAATTTAAATTAAAAAAAAAAAGAAAAAAAAAAGAAAAGAAAAGTCCTTTGTGCTTTATTTTTCTATTACCCATTATGCAAACCCATCTCCAATTGTTACCAATTTGTCCTAATTAGCCTTGAATTGAACCAAGCAATTTTAAAATTCCTTAAGCACTTTGTTATTTATTAATTGTAGAACTTAGCCAATTTAGTGCTGGTATAACTCATTCGGTTAGTTACCACATTGAATACAAGCACTACTTGATTACAGCTGTTCTATCGAATTAGGACCTTAGTCTCTTTAGTTAAGAGATTATTGGACCAAATTGATTTTGCCTAGTTTAAAAAATTAAAAAAAAATTAAAAAAGAAAAAGACTTGTTGAAATTGCTTTCTAATCTTATTACATTTGGTTGCTCATGTCTTGCATCTAATTGTTAATAGGGATCCTTACTACATTTTAGCACTGCACACTTAGTACATCCTGCATGCACTTACGTAGCGGTCGTGTCATATCTGATCCTGAGTGTTAGCCAATCATGGAATCCCCACCATGGGAAACTATGATGAAACTCTTTCAAGACTTGGCTGTTGAAGTCAAACAAACCGACACTAAGGTTGATGCCCTAGAAGTTTTCGTTTGGAGGTTAAAAAATCGCAACAAAGGCGAGGCCACCCATGTGGAAGGAGCCCAAGCTGATAATGCAGTAGAGCAAACATCAGGCAACCTCCTCCAAAAGCCCTTAATTGGAACCCACAATTGGCACTACGCCAATTATAGGGAGTTTGGAGATCTTGATGAAAGAATTAGGGGAACAATCAAAATTGAAGCGCCTACTTTTGATAGTGCCCTTGACCCAAAGGCCTTCACCGATTGGATCCGAGAGATGGACTACCTCTTTGAGTGGTATGAAATGTTGGAAGATCAGAAAGTTAGGTTTGCCAAGATGAAGCTTATTGGTAAGGCCAAATTCTTCTGGGAAAGTACTGAACTACTTCTCTTTAGGAGACAACAGCCTCCTATCACTAATTAGGTAGAGATGAAGGAGAAACTCAAAGACAAATATCTACCCCAATCATATGAAGGTAGCCTACTTGATCAATGGAATATCATAAGACAAGGGAACAAACCTGCCACTGAGTACATCGCCCAGTATGATGAGTATATGATGCGATGTGATGCAGTTGAGGATGAATGCATGACATTGAGTAGGTTTAGGAAAGACCTCAATAATGACCTCCGAAAGGAACTTGTCCTATGTGAGGTCACCACTTTAGACCAAGCCTACACCTTAGTCCAAAACTATGAGTTAGTCACTAGGCCCCAATTCTCGAGACGCACTAAAACTAGAGACCCTTCTAGTTATCCTTCATCTTCAACGACTAGGACAATAGCAGGCCCGTCTCATGTTAGACCAACCCTACTCTTTCCCAAGCTACCAAAGATAATAAGGGTAAGGAAGTGATTGGTGCCCTCCCAAACAAAATTCTCAAATCCAATGCTTCAAGTGTAATGGTTTCGAGCACGTGGTTGCCAATTGCCCCAATAAAGAAACCCTATATATAGAAGGTCGGGATCATGAGGGAGAAGATAAGTTGGAAGAGCAAACATATGAACTTGACATGGACCATTTCAATGATATAGATGATGAGTTTAGTGACCCTAGCCACCATCTCACAATAGTAGTAGTTAGGTGTGCGTTAGCACAACCTAAGGAAAATGATGATCGGAGAAGAACTGCAATTTTCCATACTTACATCAAGTGCGGAGAGAGATTGCAAAGTGATCATAGATAGTGGGAGTTGCATCAATGATGTTCCATCCACTCTTGTCTCTCATCTAGGTTTAAAGTCCATGCCCCACCCTAATCCTTACAATGTGTCTTGCGTTGACACATCATCCATAGCCATTAAAGATAGATGCCTTGTTCCCATTCAATTCCTTTCCTCTAGGAACCAAGTATGGTGTGATGTTGTCCCAATAGACGTAGGCCATATTATTTTAGGACGACCATGGCTTTTCGATTTAGATGTTCCCATTTATAGTTGCTCTAAATCGTGCTCATTCATTTTCCATGGGCAAAAGATCAAACTTAATCCTCTATAACCCAAGCCTGCCAACAAAGGTAAAAAGAAGGAAGTGGCTAAACGAAAGGTTTACACATCATCAACCCCAAAGAGATTGAGAAGGAAGCAAATAAGAGGTCTCTTGTGTTTGCCCTAATCGCTAGAGAAGTCTTACCCACTACACATGATGAACCACCTGAAGAGGTCACTCTTGTGCTTCAGCAATTTCAAGATCTTTTCCTTGAAGACCTCCCAGATCAACTACCTCCAATGCGTGACATGCAATTGATCTTATTCTAGGAATGACACTCCCAAACTTGCCCCACTATAGGATGAACCCCACAAAGCATGCTGAGTTGAAGATGCAAGTAGATGAACTATTGAGAAAGGGATTTATTCAGGAAAGTTTAAGTCAATGTGTTGTACCCACACTCCTAACCCCTAAGACAGATGGATCATGGAGAATGTGTGTGGACAGTCGTGCAATCAGCAAAATTAAGGTGAAATACCGTTTTCCAATCCCTAGGCTTGATGATATGTTAAACATGATCGCCAAAGCCACGATCTTTTCAAAAATAGATTTGAAAAGTAGCTACCACCAAATTCGAATTCGTCCAAGGTGACGAATGGAAGACGGCCTTCGAGACAAATGATGGTCTATATGAATGGTGGTCATGCCCTTCAGGTTTTCAAATGCTCCTAGTACCTTTATGAGAATGATGACACAAATACTTAGACCTTTCATAGGTAAGTTCTTAGTTGTGTACTTCTATGACATCCTCATTTATAATAATTCCAAGGAGCAGCACCTAGACCACCTCACACAAGATTGCCATGCCCAACGAGAAGCCAACCTATGCTAACCTTAAGAAGTTTCTCTCTTCACTAATAATGTCATCTTCTTAGGGTTTTTAACAAACAGTGTTTGATGACCCACAAAAGGTAAAGGCAATAGTAGACTGGTCTGAGCCCAAGAACATCCATGAGATTCGTAGCTTCCATGGGCTCGCTACTTTTACCGTCGATTCATCCAAAAGATTCAGTGCTATAATGACCCTTATTACTGATTGTCTAAGAAAGGGAGCATTTCAATGGACCACACACGGCAGCTATAGCTTTGTGAATATCAAGAAAAGAATGATGAAGCGCAGTTAGGCAACTCCCAGAATTTTCAAAGGTGTTTGAAGTTTAGTGTGATGTGTCTAGGTTAGGCATAGGAAGAGTACTCAATCAAGAACAATATCCAATTGCCTATTTAGTAGAAAACTAATGATGCAAAGCAAAGGTAATCAACCTATGACAAGGAGTTCTATGCTGTAGTGCAATCATTAAAGGACTATCACCATTACCTGCTGCCCAAAGAATTCATCCTTCACTATAACCATGAAGCTTTAAGGTATATCAACTCCTATAAGAAATTAAACTTTAGACATAGTGGCTGGGTTGAGTTTTGACAAGCTTATAACTTTGTACTGAAGCATCGACTTGGAGTTGAAACAAGGCAGCAAATGCCTAATTGCCAAGTTCTGTTACTTTTAATGATAGAAGTACAAATCAATGGGTTTGAATAACTCAAGGAAGATTATGACTCGTGCCCAGATTTTGGCAACACATTATCAAGTCTTGCAAGATGAGTAGAGCCTTGAAGTTGATGGATTTATTCTTTAGAACGGGTATATATTTAAGGGCAACAAGTTGTGCATGCCACGGTAGTTAGTGAGAGACTTTTTAGTGTGGGAAATACATGCATGTGGCCTATTGGGACATTTTGGGCGAGAGAATACTATAGAAGAGGTAGAGCGCACTTTCTATTGGCCTAGCCTGAAGAGAGATGTTGCCAAAATTGTGAGTCAATGTCACACATATCAATTGGCCAAACATAAAAGACAGAATACAGATGTCTACACTCCACTACCTATGCCTGACCGCCCATGGCAAGATGTGAGTATCGAATTTGTTCTAGGTCTTCCACGTACCTTTAGGAAACATGATTCTACTCTTGTGGTCGTGGACCGTTTCTCTAAAATGGCCCACTTCATTCCCCATTCCAAAACTTCTGATCCAAAACTTCCGATGCTTCCCATGTTGCAAAGCTATTCTTTAATGAGATTATCAAGCTGTATGGTCTTCCCAAAACCATTGTGTCTGATAGGGATGTCAAATTCATGAGTTACTTTTGGAAAACACTTTGGCACTTGATAGGCACAAAACTAAAATTATCCACCGTCTATCATCCTCAAACCGATGGTCAAACTGAAGTTGTCAATAGAAGTATAGGCAACCTGTTAAAGAGTTTGATAAGTGACAACAATAGGAATTGAGATTCCATCTTGCCCCCTGTAAGAGAATAGAAGTAGAGTAGAATCATTGCAATAATGTAATTGAGATATGTTGAATCATTACAATAATGTAATTGAGATACGTATCTCAATCCCAATCTTTGAGATTGGGTTGGTGTGATTTGATTAGGAGGATGAATATTTGATTAATCTTAGGTTATCTCCTTTCCATATTTGGTCTATTTAGACTTCTATTTAAACCATTGTAATCAACCAATTCTATTTATCATGAGAATTCAGTTTTTCTATATGGTATCAGAGCGGGTTGATCGGACCTAGGTCTTTCTTCAATAGCTTCCATGCTTCCGACAAGCGCTCTATCGCCTGTCTGGTTTAAACTTTTGTTTCATTTTCTCTCACTAGTATTTCACCCAAAAAAAAAAAAAACCTCCATTCCCTCATCAAATAACTGAGTTGCCTTGTTATATTAAAATATCTACGATATTCCTTTCTGTCATCAATTTTTCGCTTGTGCAAAAGTTCAATCGGGTTTCAAAACCTTGGACTAATGGTTCATTCGGAGGAAGGAGAAGAACAAGAAAAAGAAGACCTGAGGACTTTGGAAAGCCCAAGTTTGGTCCATTGAGGCACGTTGTGGCACAAAGAAGCCCTGGCCCGTAGAGACCCTCTTTTTAGCTTATGAGGCTTATCTTCGTTCTCAATTTCCATTCAAACGATATTCGCTAGTAGAATCCAATGGTGGAAGAACACCCAGAAAAACATGCGAACGAGCAACAGGGCAAGGATTTAATGGCAAATCCACGAAGATTTTTTGCAAAAATCCCCAGAATTTGAAGGGGAATGTAAGAGAATAAAAGTAGAATAGAATCATTGCAATAATGTAATTGAGATATGTTGAATCATTACAATAATTTAATTGAGATACGTATCTCAATCCCAATCTTTGAGATTGGGTTGGTGTGATTTGATTAGGAGGATGAATATTTGATTAATCTTAGGTTATCTCCTTTCCATATTTGGTCTATGTTTAGACTTCTATTTAAACCATTGTAATCAACCAATTCTATTATCAATGAGAATTCAGCTAAGGCGTTTGCTCGTCACGTTCATGATTTACACCATGAGATTAGCAAAAGCATTCAAGCAAGCAATGAAAACTATCAAACACAAGCTAACTCACATAAGCGCCATGTAGAATTTAATATTGGAAATTATGTTATGATTCGAGTTAGGCCTGAGCGGTTTCCTTTTGGAGCTGTTCAGAAGTTGCAAACTCGTAGTGCTAGGCCACTAAGGTGTTATCACGGGTTGGACCGAATGCTTATGTTATAGATCTGCCATATAACTATGGGATTAGCTCTACTTTTAATGTAGAAGAGCTTGTTGCTTACAAGGGTACCATGGCTATATCTTATGAGCCTTTTGTTGACTCTCAACCCCTACTTGCTGATATTGTTCCCGCTCCCCCACCCCTTAATTTTCCACAAGTACAAAAAGATTCTATTGATGCTATTTATAGGAGCAAATAGTTTCTAATAGGGATGGAGGACTTTAGTGTTTCTTAGTTCATTGGAGAAGCCACCCTTCAGATTGCACGTGGATCACTCGTGATGATCTCCAACAACTCAATCCAAATTTATGGGAGTACTATCAGAGTCAACCGGAGCCACACTTAACGGAGTTGATTTTTCCCACTCCGGGGAGTTGGTGCAGACACCAGGCCTAGACCTCCGATTACACGTATATGAGCACCACCGACGCTGCCGAACAGCATACCCAGTGACCCTATAGCTAGACACAATGGAGCATTAGAGGCGCAGCAAAGTTTATTTCCTTTTTATGTTATTTTATTTTATTTGGATTTTATTTTGGGATTATTATTCCTATTTCGTTATTTGATGTACTGGAGTCTATATAAGACTCTTAACTTTTGGGTTTTGATTTTACGTTATTGATAATCAAAGTTTGAGAACTTACACGTTTGGTGCCGACTCCAAACGAATCCTAGGTGCCTACTCCAAACGAACCCTAGGTGCTGACTCCTAGGTTTTGCTTCTTGCTTCTTGCTTCTTACTTCTTGCTTCTTTCTTCTACTTGTTTAATCTTTGAGTGTTGGTTATTGCTGTGAGTTTGTGATTTGAAGCGCATGTTCTACATCACATTTTAAGGTCAAACTCCAACAATATTACATCGATTATAAACCAAATGCCAACTCCCTTAAACTCAAAAAGCATGCATTGCTTTGAAACACTAGTGCATAATATAAAAGCACCTAACATTAGTAATTCACCCATGCTCTGTCATCTATGTCTATCCACCCCACTAGGTTCAAGTTCTGCATCCCAATTAACTCCTTGTCCTCCAGGCCTATTTTCAGTCATCTACCAAATGAGAGTGCACCTTACACAAATTATAAAACAAACAACAACGTACTCGCATATAGAACTATTACAGTAATTTAATCTTAACAGCAGAACCATATGAAAAAGATAACTCTGTAATCCGACTTCAAATCATATGAAATTAATGTCTCGGATTCAACACGCACCCATTCATTACCCATAATGTATTCTTTTCCAATCATTCCATATCTAGTGTATTCATTGCTTCCATTTAATACGCCTACTATATAATGCCAAAATCTCTACATCATGTGCCCAGCCACTCATTCCCCAGCTTTAAGATACTTTTGCCAACCGCACCCTCACCGTTCTTGGGCTAAACTAAATTTAACTAATTACCATATGTAGAACTCTATAATAAACTCTTAACAATTATCAAAATTTCCACTGCCACTGCCTCGCCGCCACCATCACTCCAATCATCAGAAACTACTGTGGTTGATTTCACTTCCCACTTATATATACAAAAATGTTTCGGTTTTTACTAATTTTTTTTTTATTATTATTTTAAATATACATATATTTGTGATACTTCATCCACAAACTCGACAAACTATCATAAATTCCAATGCCCTGCAGCGCCTTAAATCCATAGCCATGTTGTGCCCAGCCTGCAACTATATAAACTATATATATATATCGACATTTTCCTCTCTAGGCTGTGAAATCTGAAATGATATGTAAAACCCACAACAAAATAAATGAAAGCTTACATCTTGTTGACAATTCTATTTCGGGAATCGGTTTGCAGCTGAGTTCTCCAATCGCCGGCGTCCATGTTGGGTGGTTCAGCTTGAGCAGGTCTCCAATTACTGCTATCCAGGATTCCTTCTAACCCAAAAGAGAAAAAAAGGAATCGAGAAAACCCTAGGAAGGAACTGAACGGAAGATTGGAGCAAATGGAAAATCGAAATTGAAATCGCAAGGGCCGAAGACGTGTGGGAAGAGTAGATCTAGGGGAAGACTGTTGGGGCGTAATTTAACCTGATTCATACAAGGATAAGCTCTCGAAGTCATTTCTTTCTATGCAAAGATAATGATGGACACCTGTCCTTTTTCCTGGCCCATCATGTGGTTTCTGTATTGGGTCAATATTCGATACCTACCCGAAATTGATCCGAATATGATTTTTTTTATTTTTATTTTTGGTTTTATCTCTTATTTTTGCAAGTATCGTTAAACCCCAAAAGGTATGTTTTGTGTCAAGCCCAATTTTGGCAGATACCTCCGTTAGTGGGTGTTTGAAACCTTACAAAAGTACTTAACAAAAAAAAAAAAAAAAAAAAAAGGAAGAGAATTTGGCCATTAATCCATAATATAAGACTTATTTGATAATTAGTTAATGAACTTTTCCCTTAACTCAATTAATCCATTTGGCCCTGTAGCTAAAATTAGGGGTGTTCATGGTTTAGGTTAAAACGACCTAAACCGGTCGGTTGGTTTGGGTTTTTTGTCTTAGGTTTGGTTTTGGTTCTAATTTTAGAAAACTGAATTAAATGGTTTGGTTTTGGTTTTCATGTTTAAAAAACAAACCAAACCGAAAAAAAACCAAAAAATATATAAATAGATATAATTTTATATTACATATTAAACTTAGTTTGTAAATTTTTTATTCTAATAAGGGCATAATAGGTAATAAATTGTAAATTTTCTTAATGTTTTTTCTTTATTAGATTAACATGTATTAAACTAGCTATTATTATTGTGTAAGATATCAGCATGTATTAAATTGGAGATTTGAACTTAGATGACATAAGTCAATACTTTTATTTTGATACATTGTTTAATGTTTTTTTTAGTTGCTATTATAATGATTTTATTAAAAATGTTTTTATTTAAAGTTTGACTTATCATTTTTCTATTTTTAATTATTTGTTACTATTTGATATGATAAAACAAAAACTAAACCGAACCAAACCAAAATTTTATAATTTGATTTGATTTGGTTTTTTTTATAACATGGTTTGATTTTGATTTGAGAAAACAAAAACCAAATATAATGATTTGATTTTAAATCTACCCTAAAATCGAACGACCCGAACCATGAACACCCTGACTAAAACCCTTTACCCTGCCATATTATATTTTCAGTTTTCACGAAACCTGCACCATACGTAAGCTTGCTCTCGGCTCCACAATCGCCCCACTGTCTCACTTACTCTCCTCTCCAATATGTACCAGCATCCTGACTTGATTACTCTTGGTGTCGATGCTCAAGGCCAGCCTATTGATCCTCGAAAATCTAAGAACGCTTTGAGGACTTCTATGAAGATATCTCTGAAGAACTCGGCAAGTTTGGGCAGATTGAGAACCTCAACGTCTGCGATAATCTCGCCGATCTTATGATCGGCAACGTTTATGTCCGATCAAGGAGGAAGAACAGGCCACTGCCGCTTTGCAAGCTTTGCATGGAGATTTTACTCGCCGCCAATTATTGCTAACTTCTTGCCGGTCACGAATTTTTGCGAAGCCACTTGGCGACAGTTCAAGGAAAACAATTGTAATCGAAGAGGGTACTGTAATTTCATGCATGTAAAGCTGATTGAGGAGGGAAATTGAGGAGGAAGC